>BFEA01000454.1:487425-500544 GCA_003427395.1 Chara braunii
CTCTCTCTCTCTCTCTCTCTCTCTCTCTCTCTCTCTCTCTCTCTCTCTCTCTGTCACTGTGTGCGTCAGCCACCCACTCACCCTCACTCTCACAGACAAGCGAAGTCCACAGTGATATACACACACAGAAGGACGAGAGTCCGCCATAAGCACAAGTTGGAAAACGCTACGGACTGACAGTTCGTTACTGGACCAGGTATAGGCTAGCTCCACTACTACCGGTAGCTGAATGCGGAACATTGTGAGTGCATCTTGCCAGAGAACAGGGCAAGATACATTCGTCATTTTCACAATTAGCGAGCGGTGGAACGAGGACCGCTCTCCCACTCTAACGATCGGTAATCACTGTCAAGCGGATCAAGCGTTTCCTTCCCCTCCTTCCCCTCTTCCCCCTCCCCCTCCCCGTTCAGCAAGAAAAAAAGCCTTGCGCAAAGTGACGGACTGGAGATGGGAATAGGAGGAGGAGAGGAAGGCGGAGGGAGTGAGAGGGGATGTAGGGGATTCGCTATCCAGAAACTACAGGTTTGCCGGTTTGACTGAACACTTGAGGCTGTGGAATACGAGCCCAAGGTGCGTGCGAGCTGGTGCAGTGCACGCACATGACAAGACATAGGGAGGGAATGAAGAAGATAGACTGCAGAAGAAGATAGAGTGCAGATTGAAGAAGAAATAGACTGCAGCGAGTGCTTCACTCTGAGGTAACCCAAGGTGCGTGCTAGCTGCTGCAGTGCACCGACATCACCAAAAAAGACAGAGGGAGGGAATGAAGAAGATAAACTGCAACGAGGGAATGAAGAAGATAAACTGCAACGAGGGAATGAAGAAGATAGACTGACTGCAACGAGGGAATGAAGAAGATAGACTGCAACGAGGGAATGAAGAAGATAGACAGCAGCGAGGGAATGAAGAAGATAGACAGCAACGAGGGAATGAAGAAGATAGACTGCAACGAGGGCGTACGTTTGAGTTAGGGGAAGACGTTAATGGTAAGAATGACATTGGGTCGAAAAGAGAGAACAGACTGCACACGCACTGACAGAGAAAGAGGGTGTGTGTACGTGGGTAGGTATGCTCGCTGGTGCCGTGCTCCTCCATCACAAGAGAGAGGAGAGTGTGTGGCCGATCAGAGATGGGTTGTTGCACAGAGGTCGCTTCCACGGTTCCACCCAACATCTCACGACACGAGCTGACGGCGGCCAAATGCTTAGTCGTTATCGTGAAGGGGAGGGAGGAAAAATGAGCGCGCTCCCTGGTGGTTATCGTGAAGGGGAGGGAGGAAATATGAGCGCGCTCCCTGGTGGTAGGCGGTAGGTAGGATGACCAGCTGAGGAAATCACTTGCTCGCTTACCCATCGCTCAATGCTCATTCCTGACAGACTGACAGTCCTGACCTGCAGACTCTGCAGAGGATTAAGTGTTGCCGTCGTCAACCGCCTAGGCCGGTTGTGAGCAGAGGGAGGGGGGAGTGGAGAAGGGAGGGAGTGGAGAAGATAGCCTGCAGCCAGTGCTGAACGTTAGACTCTGTAGAGGTAAGAACAGTTGATGGAAAGAAGAATGGCATTTGGCATTTGGCATTGGGAGGGAGGGAGAAGACAGTAGACTGCGCACGTAATGAGAGAGAAAGAGAGTAAATGAAGTGAACCGAAGGAGAGGGATTGGTGATTGACTACTGCAGGATGCTGCCGATTCTGAAGTGAAATCCCACCGGCAGGCAGTTGTCCTAGACTCTAGTACGGAGGGGTGGTACCTCATCTCGCTTACGACCTCGTAGCCAACAGAGAGAGCCAACCAACAACTCCATGACTTTAAGATAACCTGAGAGAATGCTGCGTCCCATACATCCGGTATCGTCTCTCTCTCTCTCTCTCTCTCTCTCTCTCTCTCTCTCTCTCTCTCTCTCTCTCTCTCTCTCGCTCTCTCGCTCTCTCTCTCTCTGTGTGTGTGTGTGTGTGTGTGTGTGTGTGTGTGTGTGTGTGTGTGTGTGTGTGTGTGTGGCTCCGCCGTACTTCCAGCATGTCTAATTTTGCACCGAATCCTTTGGCCAGAACATGGGTGTGAGGAGAGGGGAAAATTCGGGGATGATCTCAACTTCCCAAGAAACGAGCCAGCTCCGATCTTGGGACCATCCGCTCTCCTGTGCTCCGCTCTCCTCGCTCTGCTGCCGTGTACTCACAGCCATGAGCTGCAGTGACAGCTGGAGAGAGAAATGCGAGATGGAGAAGGTGTAAGGAAAGAGGCCACATGGCCCTGCGGAAGCAGAACACGTTCCTCCCCCTAATTGCATTATTACGAAACTGTTTTTCCCATCCACTCATCAGGAACGCTCTCTCTCTCTCTCTCTCTCTCTCTCTCTCTCTCTCTCTCTCTCTCTCTCTCTCTCTCTCTCGATCTTTTTTTTGTTGTTGTTTTTGGGTAACGCTTGTGAGACCTATTCAATCATGATGATGTGCTTTTTCACTTCTGTTTTACTTTTGGTGTCAGCACTTTTTCTGCTGGTTGATTAGAGTATTGAGCCTGTCTCTGATGAAATAACTAATTCATCAGTTGATTATTTCGTAAATAATAAATAAATATTAGTAAATAATTAGTTAAAGTTCAGCTACCAAGCTGAGAATTCTAAGTGGAAGGAAATCCAACCTTGAAAAAATAAAAATAAAAAATAAAAAATAAAAAATAAAAAAATGTTGCCTATTTATAGCATCAGAAGATTCGTTTTTTATTTTTGTTGATAATAACATTATTCGGATAAGTGAACAAAGATAACTTAGGTAACAGAAACCTTTTTTTTTTTCTTTTTTTTTGGGGGGGGGGGATGAATCACCGAATTAGTTTTCTGCTCGAATGAATTTAAAATTTTAAAAAAGGGAAAATTTGAATAATAATCAGTTGACGTTCTGTTACAAACCGGAGAAGGGTAATGCGACCGACACGTGATTGATGCAGTGGGACGCACACGCCCCATCCTACCCGTCTTCACCCTAATAGAACGTCAGGTCGTGATAGCCTTATTTGGTGCAATTTTTTGTCCAGGTACAGCGAGAATGACCGGGCGCACTATTCGGGTGAAGACGGTCGTGGTGGTGAGTGAACCACGGGGACAAACTGTCCTTTTTTTTAATTTTTTTTACATGGATCAATTGTAATTGTAAATTTAGCTACGCAGATAGCAAGTAATGTAGCTGCCGGTAATCTGCAGTCGTAATTGCGCTGCGCTGCAGAGGTAATAGCACCTTTATAGATATTGACGTGAGTGGCGACTTCTCAAGCACGATAGTGAGCCGAGGAGTGGCAAGGTACTAAGGCCTGGAGATGATCTGATTCAGCTCATGCCAAGCACCTAAGAATTTCAAACTGGTTGACGAGTTCGGAGTACCTCACAACATTGTTGCATCAAGTGTCAGAGAGTAATACAGTAAGTAGAACATTTACTTACTGGGCAAACGACTCGCAAGCATGGGCGGGAATACACTGCTATCGATTTCGTACGCATAGTAGAACCACATAGGCACAGACGGGCGCGCACGCGAACACACACACACACACACACACACACACACACACACACACAGAGAGAGAGGGAAAGAGAGAGAGAGAGAGAGAGAGAGAGAGAGAGAGAGAGAGAGAGAGAGAGAGAGAGAGAGAGAGAGAGAGAGGGATTATCATCCTCATCTGGTGATGTGTCCCTAGCCGCTGACAACGCCTGCCAGGTTGATGGCTGCTGCCTCCGCAGCTGCTACTTTGCGCAAACTGCCAGACAGCCTTACGTTGACAGTTAGACCAGGTGCAAGTCTGATGAAAGGCCAAGCTTTGGGCCTCATTCACCACTCGCGAAATGTTGCAAAATGCGTAAGAATGAGTCTTGCGCTACAACTTGAAAAGATAGCCCACCATTATTATTATCATTATTATTATTATTATTATTATTATTATTATTATTATTATTATTATTGTTAAATGAAACTGTTCAGAACAGATACTACACTTGATCTTAGCCAAAAGGCCGAGAAAGGTATCCACCATTATTTTTGTCTTTTGTGACTTGCGCGCATTTAGCAAGCTGAAACAGAGTCTCGGTGGTCTCTGGGATGGCATCCCACTTGTCGCCATTTCTTGCCCCTTTTTCTACCCCCCCCCCCGCCGCCCCCCTCCCTCCCTTGTGGCGGGCTGATTTATTCTTTTTTTTTTAAAAGCTAAGCTATATTGTTCTCGCGATCTCACCTCTCCCTACCTACCCACCTACCCACCTACCCACTTACCCACCTACCCACCTACCCACCTACCTACCACTACTCCTAAGCCTATACAAGGGACCCCTGCAAGCATAACTGCATGCATCCCCTTGATTGTGAGAGGTAGCTATGGCGGGCTGATTTGATCCTCTGCGAAGGGTTTCAAAACAGGAAGGGGGAAAAAAAAAAAGCAAGAAAAAGAAAGCTCCCTCTGCCAACTTGAAACTGTCTGCTTTGCCGTAATGTGGCCCCCGAGATGTCCATAGCCATGCTCGGAGAGCGTTCTCGAATAGACAGCTGCTCCGCGGCCACGTGCACGTCCCAACCCAACACCGAAGAAGCCGTCGCTT
This sequence comes from Chara braunii, assembly GCA_003427395.1. NCBI lineage: Eukaryota > Viridiplantae > Streptophyta > Charophyceae > Charales > Characeae > Chara > Chara braunii. The sequence continues at coordinate 492,005 of BFEA01000454.1, forward strand.
CCCCTCAAGAGTCAAGACCTCAGTCACTGCCACGTGGCACGACCTGCTGGTCGAGAAGAGAGCCTCCCTCCTCAGGGCCTTTTCTTGTTCCCTTGTTTGGCATGCACTGCCAAGAAATCCCAGCACCTCAAGCTTGCAAAACCCTCAGCCGCTGCTTCCACGTGGCACTACCTTCTGTTTCGTCTTGATGGATACTTCCACGTGGCACTACGTCCTGTTTTCTCGCGGATCGCTAAGCTTGAGCTCAGCGCTTTTACTACGTAGTAGACTAGCTCCCGGCAAAAAATCCCCAACCTCCCTGCAATTGCCACGTGGCCACGTGGTAATTCCCGGCTTCCCTGCAGTTGTCTGGTGGCAAGCTCCAACGTCCCTGCAGTTGCCACGCAGCTAGTAAATTTCAACCTCCCTGCAGTTACCGCGTGGTAATTCCCAGCTTCTGTGCTGAGCTTTCAGCTGTGAGATCCGTCGCACGCGTGCACACGCGCCTACACGCGCGCGCACGCACTCCCCCCCGCGAGATCGAGAGCGAACGCGAGAGAGAGAGAGAGAGAGAGAGAGAGAGAGAAAGAGAGAGAGGAGGACAGACACGAGAAGCAGCAGCTGAGCGTGACTGAGGCCGGATCAATGGTTTCAGTGCCAAAAAGGAACAATGTGAAGCAATGTACATAGACATATACCCGGCTGGATGCGGGGCCTGCTGGTCCAGGAACAGAGGCGGTCTGGAACTGGACTAGGATGACACAGGCGGGTCCGAGAGGGCATGCCACAGGCCGCTACAGCTTCCCTGCCGTTGCCAGGTGGTAATTCGCGGCTTCCCTGCACATTGCCATGTCGTAATTCCCAACTTGCCTGCAGCTGCCACTTCGTAACTCCCAAGACTTCCCTGCAGTTACCACGTGTTAATTCCCAACTTCCCTGCAGTTGCCACGTGGTAATTCCAACTTCCCAGCAGTTACCACGTGTTAATTCTGAAAACTTCCCTGCAGTTACGACGTGTTAATTCCCAACCTCCCTGCAGTTGCCACGTGGTAATTCCAACCTACCAGCAGTCACCACGTCCACGTGTTAATTCCGAAGACTTCCCTCCAGTTACCACGTGGTAATTCCCAACTTCCCTGCAGTTTCCACGTGGTAATTCCAACCTACCAGCGATTAGCATGCCCACGTGTTAATTCCCAACTTCCCTGCAGTTGCCACGTGGTAATTCCAACTTCCCAGCAGTTACCACGTGTTAACTCCCAACTTCCCTGCAGTTGCCACGTGGTAATCCCAACTTCCCTGCAGTTTCCACGTGGTAATTCCCAACCTCCATGCACTTCCCTCGTTGAAGTCAACTGTTAATGTGAGCTCCTCAGCACGGTATCTGAGAAGCACCTATTGCATTCTTGCCGCCCCTCTCTCGGCCCCCCTTCTCTCTTTTTTGTCATGTGTGTTTTGATGATCGCCCCCCGACGACCGCGCGACCGTATAGTAGCATATACCGCCAGGGCAAAGTCCCGCTGCCAAAGAGGATTGGATTTAACGCCTCAATCTGGTCGTGTTTGTCGAGAGCTGCAGAAAATCGCCATTCTTTTTTTTTTTTTTTTTTTTTTTTTTGGACCATTTCTCGATTTATGCCTGTCATCCTTGGAAGCGCAGGGGCCATGCTAATCTTCTCTGTATCGTTCCAATTTTAACGGATGTCCCGAAGGACGAAAATCGCCATTCCGATGGACCACGGATCAGATATTAAACTGATCAGAACAGATCCGGCACGTGATCTTCCTTAGCCAAAAGGCTGAGAAAGGTATATTGATCCGGTTTTCTGCAGAAGTTGCCCTCAATATTTTCATGAGATTTGAAGGGGCCCAACTTCCCAATGTTACGTAAGGGTATATATCTTGACCTGCCCTCTTCACCCGAATAGAACGCCCAGTCATTATAGCTGTATTTGGTGCAACTTTCTGTCCAGATACGTCTGTACTTACCAGGCCTTCTATTCGGGTATAGACGGCAGGGGAGATGTTCGGCGGACTGACTACGGTGTTACATGTTGACCGCCCATTTCTTTTTTTTTTTTTTTTTTTTTTTTTTTTTTTTTTTTTTTTTTTKTTTGAGGGCTGCGCCACACTCTGCCGCAGTGCAATACAGAGGCAACGCTGGAAGGGTCGAGCAGGCGAGCCTACCCATATGACCCCTTCGTAGCCCAGAAAAATTAATTTAATATCGTGTGGTCCGATGGACCACGGATCAGATATTAAACTGATCAGAACAGATACTACACTTGGTCTTAGCCAAAAGGCCGAGAAAGGTATTGACCGCCCATTTCATCTAGAGGGCAATGGCCTTCTTGTTTTGGGTCTCTTCCCTGTTGTGGCTTTCTTGTGGTGTAGTTCCATGCTACTTTTTTTTTTTTTTTTTTTTTAATTTGGACCATTTCTCGATTTATGCGTGTCATCCTTGCACAGGGGCCGTGCTAATCTTCTCTGTATCGTTCCAATTTTGACGGATGTCCCGAAGGACTGTTCCGTGCTACTTTTGAGATACAGGACTGTTTATTGGGGTCCCATCATGTCCATAGGATCTATTGGCGTCCCATGTCCGTAGGATCTATCGGGGTCAGCCCATAGGAATGGCTCTAACCCTAAGTTCTTTTTTGTTTTTTTGTTTTTTTAACCCTAAGTTTAAACCACCAGTCCGAGCTTCTTTTTTTTTTTTTTTTATATATTAAAAAGGTCGTATTATTACCAAATGAAATGGAACGAGGCCGGGGACCTCACAATTCAACCCGGAGTTATCCTGACAGCTTCAGTCAGTTTAGCTTATAGTTCATCAACTGGAACTTCCAACCCCACATTCTCCCAGCAACAATTATTTGACTCAATACAATCTCCATTTCATCTCAGAGTATTCCCCTACACAATCTCAGCTACCACTAAACAACCTCCTTGGGTCTAATCTATTCTATTCTAGCCTATCTAATCCACCCTGCCTCTAAACTACCTATCCCATCTAAACCCATTTCACAGACCTATCTCACGGTCTGACCCCGGCCTTCTTCGACCGAGAGGAACCTAGGTTCCTTCTAACGCCTGGACACTCCGAGCTTCTTTTTGCTGAGGCCGATTCTCCCTGCGTGCCAAGCTTTGCTGAAATGCCAACGTCCGTTTGAAAAAAAAGGAAAAAAAGAAACGCCAGCGTCCTGCTTTTCTTTTCTTTTGGCTGGCCCTATCAGCCATTTTGGTCTGGTAGCCCCGACCCACGGAAATTTTAGGACTGGCTGGATTTTGATTCTCAAGTTTGCCTGGGCGATGTACATGTACTGGCGGTGCTAAATGGGCGATTGATTGCTTAGACAATCAGCTTTGGGCACGGTCCCATCCTTATTTACCATGACTCCTAGGTACTGGTACTCTTCCCTGGTGGGACCATGACTCTAGATTGGGTATGCCTTCTCGCTGAGGGGCAGAACCTTCAGCTGACCACCAGCTTCTTCTTCTTCTTCTTTGTTGTTTTTTTTTTGTTTTTTTTTAACAACCCGAGGTAGTGCTAGGGTGCTGATAAGAGCAGACACCACTAACACTGTACGGAAGGCTCCTTCTATTGGTGGGGAGCAGCACCTGCTGGAAATCATCCGCCCAGGCAACTATCGTCTTTACCCAAACAGAATGCCGGAGTGAGGTAATGAGGATGGAAGGGGGGTCTCAGTCTTTTCCTGAATTTTTGCCTATTTTCGATAGTTTGTTGTACCTCTTAATCTAGCTCTTAGCCAAAGCCGGGTAGTGGCCCCGGTACTGCAAATCAAATCCTCAATTTTTTTCAAAATCCTATGTAATTTTCTATATGGGACGCTGGGCCCGGTTCCCAGCACGTGTTGCTCCCCACGAATAGATTGGAGCTTTGTTCCCATAAAAAAAAAAGAATGCCGGGTCATTATCGCTGCATCTGAACTGAAAGTTGTCCAAAGTACAGCGATAATGACTGGCGGCTGAAGACAGTACCGTCTTCCCCCTCCCCATAATATAACTTACGGTGGTGATTCTAGCCGGCTTTTAGTCCATATGCAGCAGAAATGACCGTAGGTTCTATTCCCGGGAAGAAGGTAGTCATGGTGATATGAGCACCTATCACTAGTAGCCCAGTGCCGATGGCTCCATTCTACTGGGGGGGCTAGCACGTGCTGCAAAAATGGCTCCCTGGTCCCTGATGCAGTGAACTGAGTGATCATGATAGTTGTTCGGCATACAGCTGACCACCAGCCTCCTGTCTTGGACCAGTTAATCTCAGACTGCATTTGTATTGCCAATCTGAATGCTTCCCTCACTCTTAGGGTAGGACCGCACAGGACGGCGGCAAACCATTTTGGAAGTCGTGAGGCAACTTCCCGGACCCCACAGACCAAGAATCATGTTGCTGAAGACGATGGGCACTCGATCCACGGCCCCGTTCTTCCTACGTGGCCCTACATTCCGTTTTCCAATACTCAGTTCGTCTACCTACCTCCCGGGTGCGTACTCCGGCGCATGCGGACGGAAGTCGGCAGCCCTTCCATTACAACCAATGGTAAGGGGCCTGGAATGGCCTTCCAGGACCCGACCTTTCCCCAAAAGGAAAACTTGGGTAACCGCCTCCGACGCAAAAGCAACATTTCGTGGTGGCGGTGGGGTCCCCTCTGTTTCATCATCTCCGTTGGCGGTGGGCAGTCGGCTGGAAGAAGAAGACTTCCGAAACCGTTTGCAGCCGTGCTGTGGGGTCCTACCCTAACCTAAGCTGCCACAGATGGGTTGGACGTTTGAAACAACTCCCGCAAGTCATCGCAAACAGCTGGGCTGTGGGGATGGTGAAGTCATGGAGGGGTTTAGTGTTATGGATGGATAATCTGTCAATAGATAAGGCTATTTCATGAGAAGGAGGGCTATGGCACCGGTAACTAAAAGAATGATTGGTGGGGGCAGAGGGTCTCCTTGCCGTACAGATGGAAAAATCGGGGCAGAGGGGGATACAATGCTGTTGTTTTGGGTTTTTCTAACGGGGAAAAGAACGGGCAAGTACTTTCAAGTCACACCCTATGTTCTGAATGGGCAACATTAAGCAGTTCCCAAAAAAATGGCACAAAAAAAAAAGAAAAAAGAGGCAAAAAAGGCAACCCTAAGGGCATACTCACACGGGGACCTATAATCCCAAAATCCCCAAAAAAAGGGGAAAAGGCCGGTCACACGGATCTACCAAGTTTGCAAACGTACTATTCCAGTGCCCATTTGTCAGCGGCCTGGGAAGCCGCGGGGCAAGGGATTTTGCGGTCACCTCTGGAGGTGAAATTCCCTTCTTTTTTTTTTGCATTTTCTTCAAAAAATGGCAAAAATTCGTTCACAAAAATTCTTGCACAATTTGTGGATGGCGCCATGTGACCAGCCAAGTACCAAATCCCCATTTCTCCAGACGGCGGAGACCTTGTCCCATCTGAAAAGGTACAGCAGTGTGACGTGAACCATGCCCAAAACCTCAAATCGGCCCTTCCCAAATCCGCATATTTTGCGGATTTGGGGTCGCCGTGTGAGTATGGCCTAAGACTGCGTTCACTAGTACAGTGGCTAATGACTCGTGCGGTTTTAACCGCCATGACTACAGTGTCACTTTGTCTTTTCTTGCCTAGTACTTCAAACTAAAAGTATGACACAGCCACAGTTTCCTTTCCAAAAAAAAAAAAAAAAAAAAAAAGGGATACTGTTGACTTGACCTACTCTACCAGATGCATTGTTGCACTTGCAACTCATTTCCGGAAACCCTCCCCTATGAAAGCTGTTCCAGACCGTCATGAAGAAAATCCCATTTTTTTTTTTTTTTTTTTTTTTAAACGAAAAACATTCAAATTCATTTCAAAATCTTGCAAAGAGGCTGGGGACCTCACAATTCCACCTGGAGTTATCCTGGCAGCATCAGCCGGTGAAGCTTATGGCCAATGCCTCTTTTGCTTAACCACTTAAGAAAACTTTGCTCAGAACTTAGTAGCCTCATCCCCGGCTTGAAAACAGCAGGGTTTACAATTCCGCCTGTATCTGTAAATCTCAAAATTCCTGACTCAGCTGTATAACTTCCTCACAGAAACTACCTACCCTTCTACCTGTCTGATCCTATCTACCACTCAAGCCTAACTCGGCTCGGACTGCTTAGCCTACCTCGGCTGGCTGGAGCATTCTGCTTCTACGTAACGTGACACTCTCCACCTACCATCCCCATTTTGGCCTACTGTGGCCTGTGAACCTCAGAAACCGGCTACCGAGTGTCCTGGTAGCCTCCTACTCCTAACTACTGAAACAAAACTTGTTGCTTACGTGTAGTGCTGCACCTCAGCTTCTCTGCCATATTTGCTCAGCCACTGCGTGAGGATTAACTTGTGGCCCTGACCAACTTTGGCCAGCTTATTGCCTATACACCATGTGCGTTGGAACCGCCGTAACCCTGCCCCAGTTCGCTTCCTTCCCCCTTTCCTTCGCCAATCCGCCTTTATCTCATTGGAGAGGGTTGTTTTGAACAGATCTCCGCTTGTTTGTCCGAAAGCCCCTCCCTTTGGAATCGTCGGTCGTTTCTGTCTATCCATAAAACCCACATCATGACTGCTCTACTCACTTGAGCAACATAACCCCATCCCTTCTCAGTGCTCAAATCCGGAGGCAGCACTCCTTGGATCACCCACTTCTCATCACCCAAGTCATTTCTGTCCGTTAACCTCTTCCAGTGAGACAGCCACCAGCGCCAGCCTTTCTGCGACGTGGGACAGCTCCACCACACGTGTCTCATGTCTTCCTGTAGCCATCCACATCTGTCACAGGATTGTTGGATTTCCGGTACTCCTCTTTCCTTCGGCCAGACTGCCGTTGGAATCACTAGGTGGGACGTCTTCCATAGCAGGCTTCCCAGTTTCTGACTTGGGATGGCTTTAAGCTGTTTCCACAGTCTATTGAGCTCTTCCTCCTCGGGGGGGGTGGTACCAGGGCAAGCTTTTCCAACCGGCTCTTGAGGATCTGGGCTGTACTGTCCATCTTGCTTGTGGCTGCTCTGATGGTCTGGTGATTGTAGTTTTCCAGTCCCATCTTTGCGCTTCCATTTATTCTCCAACCCAAGCTGTGGGATCTATTCTCAACGTACTTAAGGCCTCCCCATTTGCTGCCACCTGCAGCAGAGGGGGGTGAGGTGTCGGTTGAGGAGTCTCTCTTACTCTAACCTCTATCAGATCCTGGGTCCCGTATCGCTCCGCCGTTCCATGCGGAATCAGCTGCTGCTTCTCTCCTGTTCTCAGTTCAAAGACCTCCAGAGTACACTTTCCAAATTCGTTTCTGTTGCAGAGCTTATAAAGGCGATTGCCTTCCTCTGGTGGACCTCTGTACCAGCTTTCCACTGGGTTTACCCCAGTTGGGGCTATGAGGTCTTTCCAAGACTGTGGAATAGCTTGTATCAGTGCGTCCCGCCTTACTCCCTGATCTGGAAGTTGTCCCAGTTTGTCCTTCAGCTGTTCATTGCTCAGCCAGTTGTATGACTCCTCCACCCACAGGTCCTTAATTGTAGCCACTCCTCTCTGGATCCACTTATAGCTGAACTTGCCTGGGCCTCTTCTGGCAGAGAATGGGTGGAGCTGGTCTTCACATATTCTGGGATTCTCGAACAGAGGCTGATTTAACACCTCCTGTTTCGTGGTTGGTTCTTTTCTCTCTTTCGGCCGTACCTTCTTCCAGCCCTTGAGAACTTCGCCTCAGAATTTCGACTTAATGCGTTTATTTAAAAAAGAGTCTAACATCATCGCGGCCCAAGTATCAGATTTCCTTGATAATCCTCATTCCTTCATCAGGATTATTTTTGCCATCTTTACCCAGTCCGCTCCTCTCTCGGTTTCTCCTATCCTCACTACCCATCTTGCTACCAGTACCAGATTCTGTATTTCTGGATCTGTTATTGCCAAACCCCTTCTTCCCTAGTTCTGCATATCACTTCCCATGCAACCTTCGCAATGTACCCTTCTGTTTCTCTGGCACATGGCTTCCACAGAAATCTTCGAGCTGCGTCTTTGATGTTCTTGAGTGCTTCTGTGGAGAGCAGGTGGACCACTGCTACATACCAAATCAGACTGAAGGCGGAGGCGTTCAGCACAAGAGCTCTTCCGAATAGTGACAGATGTTTCGCTGTTTTCCAGCTTTGGATACGGCCCACTACCTTCTCCTGTATGATAGCGTCCTGCGCTGCTGAGCAATCTGTCATTGAAAGTTTTATTCCAAGGAAGCGTTCTGCCACCTCTGCTAGAATTCGCCTCATCCCCCAATTTACCTCGAGCTGTTTTGACTCTGGTAAGAAAAAAACTGATTTGCTCCAATTGACCATTGCCTTCGACAGTTCCGCATAGTCCTTCAAGCATTGTTTGAGCGCTGTTAGTGACTCCGTTGTGTTCGCTGAGATCGCGAAGAGATCATCGRCCAGGGCTTTGACCCTGCATTGCTGTCCTTCCCCAATTTCAAGTCCCTTAATGTTCGGATGAGCTCTAATAGACGATACTAGGACCTCCAACTGTATGA
>BFEA01000454.1:501234-517081 GCA_003427395.1 Chara braunii
ATGACGAACAACAATGGTGCCAAAGGGCAACCCTGTCGTAGAGACCTGGATAGCGGGAATTCTTCTGCTATTTTACCATTGATGACTACTGCTGCAGTGGAGTAGGCATACAGTATTTTTACCCAGCGTTGAAAGGAGAGGCCAAGCCCATTACTCTCAGGGTAGTCATCACGAAGGCCCAGTTTACTCGATCATAAGCTTGCTCCAGGTCTAGTAACAGTACTGCGAGATCTCTATCTTCCTCTACGATCAGTTCCAATGTCTCTATTGTTGTCACCACATTCTCAAAGATAGACCTGCTTCGAACGAAAGCTCCCTGCTCCGGACCTACTAGTGAGGGAAGGCATTCATCCAAATCTTCTAGCTAGAGTTTTTGCCAATAGCTTATAAGTGACATTCAGCAGACTAATCGGTCGCCAGTTTTTAACCACATTTCTGTCCCCTTTTTTCTACAGCAATGTGATTATACCCCTGGTCATCGTCTTACCCAGTGGAACTCCTTCCAGGGCTTCGTTGTAGACTGCGACCAGGTTTTCACCAAGGATTTCCCAATACGACTCGAAAAATTCCACTGGCAATCCGTCATCACCGGGTGCGTTGCTCTTTGCCATTGACTTGATTGTTTGATTCAGCTCTTCTGTGCTCATCGGTCTGTCCAAGTTGAGTCTCTTGTGAGTTTCCAGTCTTATTGTCACATTATCCCAGAGTGTGGAGTGTACTGTGAAGTCTTCGTCGATGCATTGGTCTGGCCTGCGTGTTGTTAGGATGTCCTTGAAGTAGGTCGTTGCGTAGGTGCCCATTTCATCCAACGAGGTAGCAGGCAGCATTGCATCCAGGTGGGGGTGCTTCAGTTCGTTCATCAAAGTTTTTTGCCTTCTTGGGAGTAGCCTTTGAAAGGTGCTCTTTGCCATGCGATCTCCACTCACAATACCTTTCTCTTTTAGGATCTGCTCCCATGTTTCTGTCTGCTTGACTTGTAGGTCGCCCCATTCCTTCACTCTGACCTCTCTAAGACTTTCTTCCGCCCATACTAGCTCGGAGATCGGGTGCAGCTGCATTCCCTCCTCCACCTCTGACACTCTTCTTCGACACGCATGTGAGCAGCTATTCTGGAGAATACGTCAAACTTGTGTGAGATAATCCGAATTCCTGCGTCCATCCATTCTACGTGTGAGACAAAGTTAGCTCGTGCCTTTTGCCATTCTTCCCAGAAGGTTGACAACCATTGCCTCCAACCATCGTCCTTCAGATTGTGTATGTTTAGTCTGAACCAGCTTGGCCCTCTCGACAGCTTCTGTCCCACCTCTGCTTCTAGCACCACTGGTTTGTGATCTGATATAGAACCCTCTTGTTCCGCCACCTTGATTACCAATTTAGTGGCTTCCTGTGATGCCAATAGAAAATCCAGTATGCGTTTGGTCGCTGCACTCCTTGGTATGTTACCAAACCAAGTGTACCCTGGGGCCTGTGGGTTCATTTCTCGAAAAGTGTCTACCAGTGCTCAAGCTTCCTTCCATCTTATCAGGGCCTTGCGGTCTCTCTTCATGTTCTCTCCTCTGTCTGAGTCTACTCTTGGATTAATTACCTGGTTCCAGTACCCACCCACAATCATCCTCTCAACATTAGGCAGTACGTACGGAAGAGTTTCAAAAAACTCTAATCTGTCCAGTTTATCGTTCGGTGCATAGATGGATGCTAGGACCCAGGATTCTGACCCTATCAGGATCTTTATCCAAACCCAGCGCCTCCACAGGTCTGCATCGTAGTCTACTAGCTTCGCCTCTACTCTGCTGTGTACTAGGATTGCAACTCCACCCCTTGATCCGCGTGCAGGGGACCACAGTTGAGGACCGCCCCACCAATCCCGCAGTTGGGCTAATTTTCGAGACGACAGTTTCGTTTCCTGTAGGAGGAGCACATCAATGGCCTCTTCATGCATCCAAGTTTTGAGTCGCCTTCCTTTCTGCCTTCCACTTGTATCCCCTGGCCCCTAACGTTCCAGGTAGCGACTCTAAATCTGACCATCCTGTCGCAATGCGTCACTTGCTTGTTGGATACGTTGTTCCTCCTCTTGTTGAGACAACGGTACAGGTTCCGACCATCTGGCGGCCAGGATCTGTGCGATGTAGAGTGAATTGAGGCTCCTTCTGACAGGGAGCCTCTCATTTAACTTTGTCAGAAAAGTGGCCTCAATCCCTAGTTCCACCAATACATTGGACAAGTAGGACCGATCGCCTCCTGTCATGACGAGAAGTGAAAAACAGTCCATGCCCACTTGTGTGATTCCATTCCAGTTCTCTGGAGCAATCCTGCTGTCAATCAGGGGGATGTAGTACTTCAGTTTCCTACCATCCTCCAGATCGACCCGAGTTTTTGGCTGTACATCTTTGGGGAAAAGACGAAAAAAGAAACGGCCCCCGAACAGCTGTCTAATGCTTGCCACGATGGATTTGATGGTGGGCACTCCCACCATAGGGCACGCTGACAGGGACAAACTTCCATAGTTGTTAAGTAGACCTAAAGACGTACGTTTCTCGATCCTGAAGGGCACATACTAACGGTAAGATAAAATTTTCAATCCTCTCTTCTTCTTCACTTTCGGTAGTGCCGACCCCTGGTGCAATCTCCCTATACGTTTCCTCTTCTCCCTCTTCCTCGCTGCCTCCTGATCGATCCATGTCGTCCTGCCTTTCTTTTTCGTGTTGCTCTGTCACCACCAAGGTCCTCTCAAGTCCATCTCCCCTGATTCTGTCTTGCTCCTCTGCTTCAATCTCCTCTTCTTCACTCTGCATGTCTTGGATTCCTGTTGCCTCTCCGTGTACCACGATTGTTGTCGTACCTTGTTCTGGTCTCAGTTCTTCACGTTCTATCCTCCTGTCTTGTTGTAGTAGGCCACCTGCAATGCCATCCATTTGTGTGTGCACTCTTCGCCGTGTTGTCGGCGTTCTTTCTCTTGGACCGTATTGTCCCTGAGAAGCCGACGCTCCCATGTTCTGGCTTCCAGAACGCTGAGCGCTCCACGGATGAACGGGTCAGGCTTGTCCACTGGCTACGGCTCCGGTACCGCCACTACGTGCTTGAACCTCGCGCGAACCTAACACCTGTGTATGTTGTTGTAGCACCACACTACCTCTAATTTCGCCTCCCCTTCTGCTAGATGCTTGTTGATCTCTTTGTCGGCTTCCAATTCCTTGTGGTTGTTCCGCGACACTCCCTGATCTTCCATCTTCTGCTGCTTGTTGCTCTCTTGCCGCCTCTCTTATCCCTCGCTCCCATGCTTCTTCTCTGGGTCTTTGCCCTCTGTTGCTGAAATTGTCGGCTGCCACCCCTTCGCCGTTTTCCTGCTCTGCTGCCTCTGCAATACAGGGACAGCCACTAGTGGCCGAGTGATACCACCATCTATATGTTTACAAATGAATTTTATCTTGACCTTTTCCTCATCATCCAACTCCATAGTTATTTCTTCCTTGAACCGAGCCTCTGCTTCCCTCACTAGTTCGAATTTTAGGTTCATCAATTTCTGCCAAGATCAATCAGGCTCGGGTGGGTGCATCTTAATGACTGTTCCCATCACCTTGCTGACCATATCCTTGAGTGGAAACATCGCTCTAACAGGAACTCTGAGCGCCATCGTCCAGAACCGAGTCTCGTCCTCCATCCTTCGACGTTCGTCCAGTTCTCTCCTGGTGAGCCATTGTTTGAAAAGCATCCTATATTCCACACCTCTTACCGTCACTTTATCCTCGCCTTTCGCCACCATCCACTGCGCTACCTGTCTGCTCATGGCTATATAGGTCATGATATTCAGACCCTCGCCATGAACCCTTCCCCTCTTCACCGTACGGTCGAAGATGCAATTTTGATACGACCCATTTTCGTACGCCCTTATCAAGTCTTCCCTGACTTTGATTGGGAAGTCTCTTGCTGCACCTTGGAATATCACCATGACGAGTCTCTCCTTCAGCCATGCTGTGGTAAGTTCACCCACCCTCCTATTACCTCTAAAGATATCCTCCCCATCCACTACCACTACTCCTTGACTGATTCTTTCCGTGAAGGCGCCGTCCTCATAGCACTTGGCTATGAGCAGTTGGATACGTGCTTCGTCGGATAACAGAACCTCGTTTTCCCTTGGCGGGGAGCGGTTCGCTCTTCGGGCTTGAGAGCTCCGAGATGCCATGCGGGCTGAACTTCGACGTTTCAGTCAAGTGTCCTTGGAACTTGTTGCTCTGCTTGATTCCAAGTCTTCGCATCAGGTCGCTGTTCACAGTCTTCAAATTCTTCAAGTTCTTCAAGTTCTACGTTCGTTGGGCCAACGTGGACTTTGGCCTCCCTGCTGCGACGAGCAGTTTTCCTCGATCTTGTCGAACAAGATGAGCTTGGATGACCATCGTCTCTACCGTGTCCCTGACATGGTGTCGGGTGAACCCGATACGTTGAACCGGTCTCGTGGGCCGGTAGCGCTAACTTAGAGTGCTAATTTCTGCCAACCGCCGCGGCCCCCCCCCAGGTTTGCCAATCCCTCTGAAAAAAAAAAAAAAAAAAAAATCCTAAATTCAATTGACTTAAAAAAAAAAGAAAAAAAAAAAAAGAAAGAGAGAAAAAAAATAAATTGACTTGCTTTTCAAGTTGGTTGACAATGTAAGCTTTTCTGAAATTGAAAGAGGGGATGGCAGCTCGCATGTCCTCTACCACGATCTTTTTTGGAGGCTTTATTTAGTGACAGCATTGTCTGAAAAATCTTACCTACCTGGGCCCTGGGGCCTCGTCCCACTAGGGAGGTATTCTACTTCGTAGTTGACGTTTCCGATCACGTGCGGCTGGGGGTGACAGACTCGAACTGCACATCTCAGTTTGCATCGACGAGCCCGCCTGATGCAGTATACAGTGGTGCCCATGAGAAAGCACCGACCAATGAACTGGCTGCTACTGGAATTTTTTATTGATATTGAGCATTGACGTTGGTCTGGATGTCCAGACTTTTGGAGGGGGGGGAATGAACTGGCTGCGAGTGGAATTTTTTATTGATATTGAGCATTGACGTTGGTCTGGATTTCCAGACTTTTGGAGGGGGGGGGGCGTTTTCGAGACTTCACGCGTTGCTGTTTACGCGTTGCCGTACTGCGAAAAAAGAGAAAAAAAATGTGGGCAGTTACTATCATTCCTACATGGCGTTTTTATTTCAGTCGGGACGTAGGGGCTGGCAACGTGAGAATAATACTACACATGCATTTGGACTCTTCCTCGACAAAGTTCATTCATATTTTGGACCGATCGGCAGGCAAAGATCCCGTCTGACGCGGCGTCGAATTTGCAGAACGTGGGAGGCAGTTACAAAAAAATCGATGAAAAAAGTATATATAACAGAAAATAATTTAGTTTGATTCTAGGCTACCAGCTCGGCCGCTCAGGTCCCGGCTGGCCAGCCCGTGCAAGGACCAGGGAAGGTCCCAGCAAAAAAAAAAAAGAAACAAAAAAATCCAAAAAATCCGAAAACAACCTATGTTATGCAGAAAAATAAACTGAACAACTTTTGCCTCAGGGTCACATCGAAATTCTTCACCAAATTTAGAATAAATACCGGGCAGTTCTGTTTGTGAGGATATATATATTCAAAATAGTTTGTCACAGCCCCTCGTTTGTTGTCCTCTTCTCTCTCTCTGCCTACGGTTTACCGGGCAGTTCTGTTTGTGACGATATATATATTTTAAATTGTTTTGGCCCGGCCGGGCAAGTAACCCCGGGTCACTCTGGTAGCCTAGGTTTGATTCATTTTTAAACCACTTAAAAACCATTAAAAAATGCAAAAATGCTGTCACACATTGTAGAATTCTTCGCTAGTGGGACGAGGCCCCTGGGATGAGATCAGGCTGGTCTAGTATATGGCACATATATTTATTATTTATCTGTAACACAGTAACAGTTACTATCAGGTTTTCAATTTTGCTCACAGGGCCTTGGGTAGATCTGTCTCTTATACACATCTAGATGTGTATAAGAGACAGCTCATCTGGTGATGTGTCCCTAGCCGCTGACAACGCCTGCCAGGTTGATGGCTGCTGCCTCCGCAGCTGCTACTTTGCGCAAACTGCCAGACAGCCTTACGTTGACAGTTAGACCAGGTGCAAGTCTGATGAAAGGCCAAGCTTTGGGCCTCATTCACCACTCGCGAAATGTTGCAAAATGCGTAAGAATGAGTCTTGCGCTACAACTTGAAAAGATAGCCCACCATTATTATTATCATTATTATTATTATTATTATTATTATTATTATTATTATTATTATTATTGTTAAATGAAACTGTTCAGAACAGATACTACACTTGATCTTAGCCAAAAGGCCGAGAAAGGTATCCACCATTATTTTTGTCTTTTGTGACTTGCGCGCATTTAGCAAGCTGAAACAGAGTCTCGGTGGTCTCTGGGATGGCATCCCACTTGTCGCCATTTCTTGCCCCTTTTTCTACCCCCCCCCCCGCCGCCCCCCCCCCCTCCCTCCCTTGTGGCGGGCTGATTTATTCTTTTTTTTTTAAAAGCTAAGCTATATTGTTCTCGCGATCTCACCTCTCCCTACCTACCCACCTACCCACCTACCCACTTACCCACCTACCCACCTACCCACCTACCTACCACTACTCCTAAGCCTATACAAGGGACCCCTGCAAGCATAACTGCATGCATCCCCTTGATTGTGAGAGGTAGCTATGGCGGGCTGATTTGATCCTCTGCGAAGGGTTTCAAAACAGGAAGGGGGAAAAAAAAAAAGCAAGAAAAAGAAAGCTCCCTCTGCCAACTTGAAACTGTCTGCTTTGCCGTAATGTGGCCCCCGAGATGTCCATAGCCATGCTCGGAGAGCGTTCTCGAATAGACAGCTGCTCCGCGGCCACGTGCACGTCCCAACCCAACACCGAAGAAGCCGTCGCTTCCCCTCAAGAGTCAAGACCTCAGTCACTGCCACGTGGCACGACCTGCTGGTCGAGAAGAGAGCCTCCCTCCTCAGGGCCTTTTCTTGTTCCCTTGTTTGGCATGCACTGCCAAGAAATCCCAGCACCTCAAGCTTGCAAAACCCTCAGCCGCTGCTTCCACGTGGCACTACCTTCTGTTTCGTCTTGATGGATACTTCCACGTGGCACTACGTCCTGTTTTCTCGCGGATCGCTAAGCTTGAGCTCAGCGCTTTTACTACGTAGTAGACTAGCTCCCGGCAAAAAATCCCCAACCTCCCTGCAATTGCCACGTGGCCACGTGGTAATTCCCGGCTTCCCTGCAGTTGTCTGGTGGCAAGCTCCAACGTCCCTGCAGTTGCCACGCAGCTAGTAAATTTCAACCTCCCTGCAGTTACCGCGTGGTAATTCCCAGCTTCTGTGCTGAGCTTTCAGCTGTGAGATCCGTCGCACGCGTGCACACGCGCCTACACGCGCGCGCACGCACTCCCCCCCGCGAGATCGAGAGCGAACGCGAGAGAGAGAGAGAGAGAGAGAGAGAGAGAGAAAGAGAGAGAGGAGGACAGACACGAGAAGCAGCAGCTGAGCGTGACTGAGGCCGGATCAATGGTTTCAGTGCCAAAAAGGAACAATGTGAAGCAATGTACATAGACATATACCCGGCTGGATGCGGGGCCTGCTGGTCCAGGAACAGAGGCGGTCTGGAACTGGACTAGGATGACACAGGCGGGTCCGAGAGGGCATGCCACAGGCCGCTACAGCTTCCCTGCCGTTGCCAGGTGGTAATTCGCGGCTTCCCTGCACATTGCCATGTCGTAATTCCCAACTTGCCTGCAGCTGCCACTTCGTAACTCCCAAGACTTCCCTGCAGTTACCACGTGTTAATTCCCAACTTCCCTGCAGTTGCCACGTGGTAATTCCAACTTCCCAGCAGTTACCACGTGTTAATTCTGAAAACTTCCCTGCAGTTACGACGTGTTAATTCCCAACCTCCCTGCAGTTGCCACGTGGTAATTCCAACCTACCAGCAGTCACCACGTCCACGTGTTAATTCCGAAGACTTCCCTCCAGTTACCACGTGGTAATTCCCAACTTCCCTGCAGTTTCCACGTGGTAATTCCAACCTACCAGCGATTAGCATGCCCACGTGTTAATTCCCAACTTCCCTGCAGTTGCCACGTGGTAATTCCAACTTCCCAGCAGTTACCACGTGTTAACTCCCAACTTCCCTGCAGTTGCCACGTGGTAATCCCAACTTCCCTGCAGTTTCCACGTGGTAATTCCCAACCTCCATGCACTTCCCTCGTTGAAGTCAACTGTTAATGTGAGCTCCTCAGCACGGTATCTGAGAAGCACCTATTGCATTCTTGCCGCCCCTCTCTCGGCCCCCCTTCTCTCTTTTTTGTCATGTGTGTTTTGATGATCGCCCCCCGACGACCGCGCGACCGTATAGTAGCATATACCGCCAGGGCAAAGTCCCGCTGCCAAAGAGGATTGGATTTAACGCCTCAATCTGGTCGTGTTTGTCGAGAGCTGCAGAAAATCGCCATTCTTTTTTTTTTTTTTTTTTTTTTTTTTGGACCATTTCTCGATTTATGCCTGTCATCCTTGGAAGCGCAGGGGCCATGCTAATCTTCTCTGTATCGTTCCAATTTTAACGGATGTCCCGAAGGACGAAAATCGCCATTCCGATGGACCACGGATCAGATATTAAACTGATCAGAACAGATCCGGCACGTGATCTTCCTTAGCCAAAAGGCTGAGAAAGGTATATTGATCCGGTTTTCTGCAGAAGTTGCCCTCAATATTTTCATGAGATTTGAAGGGGCCCAACTTCCCAATGTTACGTAAGGGTATATATCTTGACCTGCCCTCTTCACCCGAATAGAACGCCCAGTCATTATAGCTGTATTTGGTGCAACTTTCTGTCCAGATACGTCTGTACTTACCAGGCCTTCTATTCGGGTATAGACNTTTTTTTTTTTTTTTTTTTTTTTTTTTTTTTTGAAAGGGCGATGGCCTTGAGGTATTATCATCGGACTAACCAGCCCAGGTAAATTCAATCTTGTGTCTAATCTGGGAACGGTGGCCTTTTCAGCCCAGGGTGGCTTGATAGCCTTAGGGTGGCCTGATAGTCTTAAGGGATCCCCCACTGGGGGGCACCGGCCAGGGGACAGCCGGTAGCAGAGGGATCGAGCATCATCTGAGTGGCCAGTCGCTGTGCCTCCCCGATTACCCCTCCCCCTATAAACATCAGCAGAGACTGCTTTTTAATGCCAATTGGGGGGACCAACGGGCTATCTCTAGGTGGCGGGCGCCAAGCATGCCCAGGAAGGTACATGAGGCCAATGGGGATGAATGCCACTTGCGTGCCTTACCAACTGAGCTAGGCCGCTGGATACAGGGTTCGAGTATGAAAACGCACTTCGTTCAAAAAAAAAAAAGAAAAAAAAAAGGCCAGAAAATGTTGAACGTATACAAGCTAGGTTCCCGGTCCGGTGGGGTCACAAGGGTTTGTGTTATGTTCGGGGGAATGCCTGAAGTGCATTTTCAAACTGCTTTCAAAAGAATCTAGGGGAAACTACGCCGGAGTCACAAAAAACGAGTTGTAATTGCAGTATGGGCCAAGATACAGTTCGCAATTGCAGTTCGGGCAATGTATACAACCCAGCTCTCTTGCCACGTAGGGTGGCCAAAGCGCAATTGGAAACTGTATCTTGGCCCATACTATAGTGCAATTATAACTCGTTTCTGTGACCCCCGCGTAGTTAACCCAACAATCCAATAAGGGAATGCCAGAAGTGAGATTGGATTGTAGAGAGTGAAACTCAAATAAACAATGTAGTTGAGGATTTCATATCACAGTGTCACTGGCATGGGGGTAGGTACGTTTATGTCACCTATGAGTATCGAATGGGTGAAAAAGACACGGGTCGGCAAAGAAAACTGCACCGAGTTCAAAAAGGCAATGGAAGTACCGACAGCCGCGGTGTCAGACTGGGTGTCATATTTACATGGGGCGGCCGTGGTGTCAAGAGGGGAAAACCAAAAAAAAAAGAAAATGCCCAACGGATACTTTTGGACCGAAATCGCTCATTTGAGTCATTTCGAGTTGGCGCATGGTTTCTTTGCCGGCGCGTGTTTTTTTTTGCCTTTAGGGTTTTCAAAACATGCCGCTTCCGCCGTTAATTCAAAAACTAAATAGCGTACCAGCGAACCCGGGTGCCCTGCTTCGGCTTTCCCGCCTAGAAAGTATACCTTCTTTAAAAAAAAAAAAAAAAAAAAAAAAAAAAAAAAAACAACAACAACAACAACAACAACAACAACATCCCTACCAGTGATAGTGGTGCTGATAAGAGCAGACACCACTAGCACCTGGGGAGTGGCTCCATCTATTGGTGGGGAGCATCACCTGCTGGAAAACGGGTCCAGCGTCCCTTGTACAATTGATCTTGGAAACATGTCTGAAATGACTCTGAAACACTCAAAGAAGCTAAGGGAGATACCTGCCAGCATTGATTACCCTGGAGTCCAGGGGATTAACTGAGCAGGGTAGCGGAAAGATGGAAGGAGGAATCTCTTCACCTTGAGTCCGGCGCCAGATCTTGCTACTACATGCTAATTCCTCCCTCTCCCCATCTCCCCTTTTTTGCATTGCTGACTCGAGTACAAAATGAGCAGGGAAAAACTTAAAGAAACAGCAATGATCAAACCAGTCAGACCGGTTTTATACTGAGAAAAAAATGTTAAATATTTTGAAAATTCACACGTTTCTTCTAAGACCACCAACTGGGATTTTTTATGCCTGAGATCGCTGCATGCGATCTCTCTTCCTCACGACTCGGTGTGTAATCAGTACCGAGGTATGCACATCATCGTTGTCGCCTTGTGTTTTCAGTGATATCTTCTGTGGCCTTCGGCCGATTTCTCCAGCTCTCTTTGAAATAACATTGCCGCATAGTATCCGAAGCCCCCTTATGCGCAGGCCCTTATCGTCCAACTATTTTCCCTCCCATTCCCTGTAGCAAGCCTCGAGTCTGTGGCCCAGTTCAATCAGTACCCTATTCTGGCTTTTTCTCAGGGCCTTCTTCACCGCAGTAAGTATCATTTCGGTGGGGTACCCTAATCCTTTGAGCTCTCTATGCAGCACAATAACATTTAGAAGCGCGAGATCTGACAGGGCCTCCAGGTTAAGTTAGTGTTAGCTAAAACCCTGTGTATCGTACTGTGCCGACAATGGTGGCCATTTTCTGTTCCCGTGGTGAGAACGAGCTGAAGTGCCTGGTTATCATGTACCTTGGTTTCTGGGGGTCTATCTAACCTTTTTTTTTTTTCTTTTCAAATTGAGACATGCTCCAATCTATTTGTGGGGAGCAGCACGTACTGGGAACCAGGCCCAGCGTCCCATATGAACACATGTAAAGAATAAATTGGGATACCAGGACCATTACCCGGCTTCGGCTGAGCATACCATTCATGATCATGTAACAACTACTAGACTTCAGGGCAGATTATAAGAGGTCTATAGATCCTGTTGGGTTAATTTTAGAAACTATCCACAGTCTAGAATCCCCACTGATCATCCAAATACCTGAAGGGGGGGTGGAGAGGGCAAGGGAGGAGGGGGGGCAGGGGGGGAAGGGAGGAAGGGGGGAAGGGATGCCAGAGGAAGGAGGGTAGGGAGGAAGGGATGAAGCGGGGAAAGGTACTCGTGCACAATTCATTTAACATTTTTTAAACCACCAGTACCTTTCCCTGCTTGAAAATAGAAGTCACACTGGTACATTCGAAAGCCAAGCGGGAAAGGGATGCCGTTGATAAATTTCATCGGCGGCCCGTTTTCGTTTCGGGCCGCCGAAGCTGCCAGCAGTCGATATATGGGAAAGGTAATGGTGGTTTCAGAACCAAATAATTCTAAATTACCAAGGGCCATTCAGTTCGATGGTGACATCTCAAGGCCATTGCCCGTTTCAAAAACAAAAACAAATCAAAAGGAATTTATCTGTAGACATCTATATTTGAGCTTTTCCCTGTGTTTAACACCTTCCCCTTCACTCTGCCTCTCTCACAGCGTGCAAGTGGGCTGTTATGGCATACGGGGATGGGGGCAGCTCGTGCTCAACTTCATCAACGTGGCGAGCCTTGCACGTGAGAGGCACAGTGGAGGTGGAGTTCAAAGAAGAATGAGAAATTTAATGGTTTCAATCTGCCCTTGTTTTTTCTTTTTATTTTTATTTTTGCATGTTATCACTGTGCCCGTTTTTTGCTTTTATTCTTTGTTCCGCAAAGTGAGCTCTTTTAGTTTGTAGTGATGTGACAATATATATGTATCTCTCTGCCTATGGTTTACCGGGCAGTTCTGTTTGTGACGATATATATGTATATATATATAGACATCTATACAGAGATTATATTAGGTCCAAAGAGGCTGGCAAATAGCTACAACTTGTCATAGTGCAGTTTTCACTCAACTATTGCTTCAGAATCTGTGGTTCTTTTGGTGGTTGGTTGGTTATATGTGCAGCTGCTGTGGTGATGAAGCACATTAGCTCAGGGCACTCTATGTTGCGTACCTGAGGGGTTTACTTGCAACATGTGACACGAAAACGACTAGTTCTCTCCCGAAAGAAAGAAGTTCAGTCAGCTCATCGACGAAGACCGTCAACAGCAGTCCAGCAGTGAAAATGGGTTTCCTAAAGGATTGGTGGAAAATATTGCTCTGAAGGAAGGAGGGAATATTCGTAAGTTTGGCATTACGAACACTGGTCAGTTCTGTGGCAGATGACATCGTCAGCTCAGGGTTTCTGACGCTGCTCCGTTCAGTGGCAGACGCCAGCTGCTGGGTATGGAATGCGTGGTCTCTTCTGCTTATGTCTGGTGAGGCTGGTGGGGAGGAGGAAAACTTGGAAAATAGACCAAGAACAAACTGACTCAAATGTAATGTCAAGCTAAGTGAACAGCCATCCGTATAGAATCCTTCTTTTTAGAAAAGTGCTCGGTAATATCTCGTATAGAATAGTGAGTGCCACTGAGTGGGATGACTTATGGTTATCTTCTTTTCAACAACCTGAACTTCAGGTTGTCACTCTTTTTCTTAATTAATTAAATTTAATTCTAACAAAGCAAAATGGTCTGCGTCAAATGAACGTCTTTTTGTCGATTGAAATCGCCTTCATAGCAGGTTTGACTGATGGAGTGGAGGAAACCTCACCGACCGGCGTCTGCGTAGTAGGATTAATTGTTTGTGTTTGTTTAACTTTGTTAATAAACTTAATATTACTTAATAATAAGCTCATTTTTAGACTTGGGATTGGAATTTCAGTTCGAGTTTGTGTCTGCGAAAAGGAGGCTGACGTCATAACCACCTTGATGACGTCATGCTTCTAGTATACTGTATCCTGGTCCGTATGCTGGCCAAATGCTGACGATTCTTTAGATCATGGATCTCTAGTAGTAGATCAATCTTAGTAGAAGAATGACAATTCTTTGGATGCTTCTCGGTATGCTGCTGGCCGGACCGGATATCTCTGGACGTTGGATATAAAAGAAAAAGCTCAATAGAACACACCTCACGAGACGTTGCACCTCACAGCCAAGACACTGTGTCCATGCATGTCCGATCCGAGTTGCATGTCCAATCCGAGAATAGAACAGACAACCGACGGCTTGTCAGGCAAACACCTAACAAAATAGGCAATGTGTCCATAGCCTGTACCATACTACCCTTGCATACCATACTGCGCTTGCATGTCCAATCCGAGAATCGAACACACAATCAACAGCTTGTCACTCAAACACCAAACACAACAGGCAATGTGTCCATGACCTGTACCATACTAGTACCCTTACATCTCCTATCCCAGAATAGAACACACAACCAACAGCTTGTCAGGCAAACACCTAGCCCATAGGCAATGTGTCCATGGCCTGTCCACATACTACCAACAGCTTGTCAGACAAACACCTAACCAATAGGCAATGTGTCCATGGCCTGTTACCATACTACCCTTGTATGTCCAATCCGTGAATAGAACAAATGACCAACAGCTTGTCAGTCAAACACCTAACACAATAGGCAATGTGTCCATGGCCTGTACCACTACTACCCTTGCATGTCCAATTCGACAATCGAACACACAACCAACGGCTTGTCAGGCAAACACCTAACCAATAGGCACTATGTCCATGGCCTGTCCCTTGCATGTCCAACCCAAGAATCGAACACACAACCAACAGCTTGTCAGGCAAACACCTAACCAATTATAGCCAATGTGTCCATGGCCTGTACCGTACTGCCCCATCTAGCCTCCTGCTCTGGACAGTGGAGCTTTCCTTAGCGACAGGCCGTACGTCTTCAGGAGTTCTTTACTGTCGCCGATACGACAACGTGGCCTGTTGATGTGCCGGGAGTCCCGCAAGCTTTGCTGGACTACTAACTGGACCGGTTACTGAGAAGCGTAGATCACTTTCTTGCATTCAACCTGATCCGATCTTTCAGCTTACTAGATTGAGGGCATACTCACACTCAGAGTTTTCTTGATGTGTATGACCGCGTTTCCGACCTGGCCTGGATGCACCTGACCGCAATTACATCCACAAAGAAGTAGAAAAAGTCCTAGGTGTGAGGGTTGCCGTGAAAGTACAGAAAATAGACTTCATTCGGTACCCTTACCCTTTGTAACTGACCAAGCAGTCTATACTCTATAGGCTATGGGTGGTTTCCTTAGGTTCAAACTGGGCCGAGTAGATATGAATGGACATAATTCATGTACCGCTGACTACCAGCCATTCCAGCAAGCTATGCGGCTTCGGGCTAGGGATGGTCCATCAGCAATCAGGCAATAGACAATGTCTAATGCACATGAAGTATTGCCCGACCATCCTGCTATGTCACTCGTCAACTTCCGATGACTACATTCATTCGTCATTGACTAACCACTGTTATTTCATTTCGGTTGAATTCTCGGACCTTCTTTCTAAACATTGTTACTTTTTTATTCAGTCTTTTAGGTACTTTTTTGTTTAGGCAAAATCATTTTTGGTTCACCAACTGACTCTTACCAAGTGACCACTCATTCCCGACCGGACGGCTGCAGCATCCATGTCGTACGGTTGACCATGTAAGAAATCGATTGCCAACTTGCCGCCCATCGCGCATGTGAATTGCATAACCAGGGTTAGTGATCGGTTAGCAGCCCAACCAGTCATCATCATCAGATGTCCGGCAAATGTTGAGAATTTCTCAAATGTTGAATCCACCAAACTTTATAAGGGTGGAATTTCCCAATGATCTCATAGCATCCAGTACAAGTACTCACCAGTCACTGTCGATGACGGAAGCAGGCAAAGAAAAAAACGCTAGCCATTTTAGAGATGTTCGATTAGCTGCAGGGCGGCTGATCAATACGTGCCACTGAAACTGGAAAGTTATCCTTAATCGCCTTATCTGTTTGGGAAAAAATACCGTTTTTTAAGGGGGGTTTTTTGTCCGATGAGCTGATGGTCTGCTTCCATAGTCAGCGTGATGTCAGCGTGAATCTATGTATATTCTAAAGGCATAACATTTACAGTGTATGTTCCACATGAAGTTGCAGTGAACATTCCATGAAGTTACAGTGTATGTTCCATGAAGTTGTTTATACAGTTTAGCTTAGAAGTTATTGATCAGGCATGAGGTGCCTTCATTCAGTCATACATACAGTATATATACACAGACAGAGTCCATAATTCAAAAGAACACCTTTCACAAAGGTCTAAGTCTTCTGATATTGATGTAGATGATCCCCTGAGGAGGTGGATCCCGTCGTTTACGGTTGTCGATCTGGCATGCTTCCTATCATGGTTTCTATGTTAATCAAGTACCTTGTTTGATGATCATCTGACTCTTCTCCCTCCCTCCCCCCC
>BFEA01000454.1:570699-590083 GCA_003427395.1 Chara braunii
CTCTCTCTCTCTCTCTCTCTCTCTCTCTCTCTCTCTCTCTCCCCCCTCTGCATTCAACGTATCAGGAACGATGGATTGAGGGAAGCAGGAGGAAGTTAGGAAAAGATGGTCTCGTAAACTTTCAAACTTGTGACTGAATGCTATACACATGTAACTGTCGTCGATAAACAGACCACTTGCTTAATCTCTGATGAAATCAAATGGATCATGGATGTGGATATCTAAGGGGGGGGGGGAATACAGTAAGAGGAGGGTAGAAAAACTGATTGCAATGAAACAATGCTGAAAGCTAAATTGGAAGCAACATCAAGGAGGTAGTCAAAACTGAGAGCAGGGGAATTTTTTGACTTCACTGAAGAAGAGGGAATGAATGAACTTCAATGAAGTGAAGGAAACACACATGTTGTGTTCGAATGGTACCATTCAAACATAACCGTTGATAAACAGGTTATGAGTTCAAATCCTGACAGAATCAGTTCTTATTACTTTTTAATACTCTTTAATAGTCTTTATCCAATAATGTTAGGGGCTTACCCCCTTTTTGAAAATCAAGAAAAAGAATGCACATTGAAGGAAAGAAATATGAGTAGTGGAAGGAAAGTCGATCAATGATGAAGAAGAACGACATTCATAGTGTCCAAATCTCCTGCTCTCTCTCTCTCTCTCTCTCTCTCTCTCTCTCTCTCTCTCTCTCTCTCTCTCTCTCTCTCTCTCTCTCTCTCTCTCTCTCGTGCCCCTCTGCTGTGCTGTGGGCAAGAAACTGCCCTTGTGCTCCCCTCACTGTCACTGACATGCTGCGCGCTGCAGGTCTCTCTCTCTCTCTCTCACACACACACACACACACACACATGTACACTACTGAGTAGTATGCCTACCGAGCTTCGATCTATGGATGCCACCATTGCCTGCTTGATGTCTCATGAAGCAGAGGATCAGTGCAGCACCAAGGTGATGCCTTTCAGGTAAGCACCCCCCATGCCAAACTTCTCCAACACAGTGCTGAGCTCCAGTCACCTTCACAATGTTGCAGCTGTTTCCTCCTCCTCCTCCTCCTCCCCTCCTCCCCTCCTCCCAGGATTTCTCCTCAGAACAGGGTGCCTAACACCTCCCCTTGGGTAGGTCCTAGACCTACAAGTACACAGGCCAAACACTGCACCTTACCCCATACCTTTTTACACCTTGCTAGACCTTGTTAGACCTTCGTCGGCCTCTTTAGACCATTTCAGAGTCTTCAGACCTTTTTTTTAAACCTTGTGGACATCCGTCCTGGGCCCTACTGGATGCTTTGGTGGACCCTCATCGATGACCTGCACACCTTAAATCCTTTTTGGCACAGCTCCAGTCTCTCAAACGTTTTTTTATTTTTTTATTTTTTTTTAATATTTATTCTCCCCTGAGATCTGAAACTTAGGCTAGTAGTCTTTGGAAGGATAGGAATCGGACTGATGCTTCCCCTAGAATGGAAAGGAGCCAGAATTGTACGGTTCTGTTCTTTTTGTAAACAATTAACATGGCCCCGGCGCAAGGATGCCACACATAAACGGATAACGGTCCACAAGTTTAGGGAGGGAAAAAAAAAAATAAAAAAATCCTAGGAGGAACCCGCTAGGTGTGTTTGACCCTCCTTGAGGGGGTTTGGAGGGGGGGGGGCCCGGGGGGCTTTCATCCGGTACTACCGGGGTAGTGTTCAGTCTCCCTTAAAGGAGGCTCAACAAGCCTTCCATTCGGGAGCGGAGGAAAAAAAAAGGGCAATCGACAGCGGTAGAGCACGAACGGGCCTAGCTCAGTTGATAGCTTGATACACCCATAAACTGTTGATGCACTGAGCTGTTGAATTACAGACCTGAGTTTTTTCGAACTCCGATGGAAGCAGATGAGTAAAATACTAAGGAGAAAAAGGAAGGCCCCTGGGTAGGAAAGAAGAGGATCCCCCCAGTGCCTAAGAGAAAGGGACGGGAACGGGAACGGAACAGACTTATCAGACTTACGCAGAAGGAACACATGCACTGATTGGAATGGAGGGTGCCTGAATAAAGAGTAGCAGTTATGAGAAGGGTTCAGAGAATGGAGCAGCAATGGAGATAAAAGAGAGGAGAGAGAAAAGGGAGAAGAGAGAGGGAGGGGGGAGAGGAGAAAGATAAGTCCATAGTACTCCATACTCGCCTAAGATTTTTTCTGTTCTTTTGTTGTTGTTGTTGTTGTTGTTTTCCCTTTTTTTGTTCTTTTTCTGTTCTCCCCTTTTTGTATTTTTTTTCCCCCTTTTTCTTGTTTTTTTTTTTTTTGCCCTTTTTTTTTTTTTTTTTTTTTTTTTTTTTTTTTTTTTTTTCCCGTACTGTCTGTGACTTTTCTGTGTCATTGCTCTTTTTACACTCGTCCAGATTTCAGGCCAGTGCTATGTTGGGCATGTACCGTAGGATGAGGGTGATCGTACCACGACCAATTCAATCACTGCCTCGAAGATCGAGTACGCCTCCTGGTCCTTGGGACACTGATGTAAGTTTTTTTTTTTTTTTTTTTTTTTTCCTTTCTAATGCGAGATTTATTGCGAAATATTCTTCAATAATGAATGCTCTCAGCCCGAGTTTCTGGTAACTTCTATTAATTTAAGGCTTTAAAGTTTAAATTTTAAAAGTTTTAAAGTGTAATGTTTGAAGTTTTAGGTTCAGACTCTTCAGAGTCTAAAGTTAAAATTTTTAAACCATCACTCCCTCCATGTGACCTCACCCCCACCCCGGTTATAAAGTGGCTTGCCTGTTTTGATTGGTCCTTGGGATGAACAATTCGACAGCCCCCATCGGCAACAGGCTTTCTTTTCTTGGTATGCCGCAGGAGTCGGCGTGAATATCAGGAGGTAGTGGAGGCTTAAGCCCTCTGGATGTCCACACCCATGCTCAGGAACTGAACTATCAGATTAGCTAACTTGTATGGCCTCACTAGCTAGGCTACAAGAGTGGCCCGGGACCACTTGCCCGTCCGGGCCAGAAAGAAGGGAAAGAAAGAGGAAAAAACGGTAAAGAATACAGATCCGACCCTGATGCAAGGAAAATGAGCAACAGCGACACGACAAAATCCAGAATGCACAATCCCATTGAAAGCCAGTATGTGGCATTCTGACACCACACGGGCCCCAGTTAGCGCCCGGCTCTGTAGTTAGGCTTAGTTAGGCCTAGGGTCAGGGGTCACGTCGGTTCAGACCAGTAGGTCAGACCAGAGGCTGAGTAGGCCAATGGTCACAAGGGCCAGGCCGGTACCCGTCCAACACTAGGACCTACCGGCGGCGGAGTTTTGAAGGCGGCCAAGTTTAGGCGCCACTTTTCAGAGTTCGGATCGGATCTGAACCGTTGGACTGAAGCAACGGTCCAGACCCGAAGGTACCAGCAGCCTGGACACCGGCCCAGCGCTATACCAGCTGGGTACCAGCCTCAGTAGGGAGGCTAGTCCAGGACAGCGTTTTGGCGTTAGGATTAGCGCAGCAGCGAGGAGGATTAGCACAGAAGCGAGGAAGATTAGCGCAGCAGCGGTTAGCGCCAGCTCTCTGGCCCAGCCCGCAGCCCAGCGCCCAGCTCTGCAGCGCCATAGCTGCATCGCCAGGCTCGGCCTCAGCGGACATCGGCAGGGACAGCTCGGTCACTCAGATATCGGGAAGAAAGGCTTCACCTTTCTTCCCTCCTCCTCTTCTCTTCCTCTCCTCCTCCGCCTCTCTCTCCTCCTGCCCTCTAAGTCTAAGTCTACTTCTTGGGTTACTCCTACTGGACTTCTACGGGTATGAAGGATGGTTACAAGTTCTGATGATATCAGGAGGCCACGACAGTGAGACTTTCGGTTGAGGACTACTTTTGGGGGATCTGACTTCATCTACCTCCGGAGATGTATCTTGGCATTGAGAGATCGATATCTGGGACACTGTGAGACTCTGTGTTCGCGACATTTCAGATTTTCGCTACTTATGACATTTCGAGATACTATTTTTGGAGACATTTAGTTGACGTCCTCTTCCCTCTGTTCCTCCCTTCGTCTCTCCTCCCCTCCATTCATCTGTGTATGAGATTAGACCCTGGCCTTTTCTTCCATAACCAAGGCCAGGGCTTTCACACCACCGATGTATGTTTGTGAGGGATTCGTTGCAGTCTGAGTCAGGTTTGAGTCAGTCCATGTGTATCAAGTCTTCCGCTGTAATTGTATTTGCTCTGTATTATCTGGTCGGTTCTGGGATTCTGCGCCATACTTATGTCTGTGTTCACGAGTATGCAAGAGTTTGGTATCGGAGCAGACCAGCATTGGATGACTCGTCATCAATCGATCGATTGATGGATCAAGCTGCTCAACTAGCGCTTGATCAACCAATTGATTGATTGATTGATTGATTGATTGTTTTCACCTATACTCTGTTATCATTATAAGTTTTCTTCTTTTCGTTGCTGATCAAGTCAGTTTTGACCTATTTGTAGGTTTCGGCCATCTCCGATTTTGCGTGATCAGGGTAATTCACGAAAACGCGATTAACCCTAATTAGCGCAGATTAGGGTTAGGACTAACCTAAATCTAGACCTAACGACCGATCTCTCCAACGGATAGTAGCGCCAGCCAGGCACCCAGCCTAATTAGGGCAGATCGGGCCTGAGCACGGCCACATTCAAACTGCAACTTCTCGGAACATTCACTTTTTGCCAATTGCATCTCTTTTGCGATCAAAGCCTAAATCTTTGCAGCAAATTGTGTATCTTCCAACTACCATTCATCTGATACTTACCTCATGACCTCCAAATCCCTACACTATAGAAATTGCTAATCCCGCAGTATGTAACAAATCGCCGATCTGGGCCGTCGACTCCTCTAAAACTGGAAAAAGAAAGATCAACTCATGTTTGTCGACCACGATGGTCAGGCAACAGAGATTGATGACTTCCCAGACTAAGGGGAGGAGACAGAGCAGGATGGGGCCAGCGAGACTTCGGATGGGGGAGTCGTGGCACCCATCAAAGAGAAAGCTAGGGAGACCGGGAAGCAAAAGGTAGGCCGGTCCAAGGGTCAGGGCGACCAAGGAACACCCCCCTGGGTAAAACTTGGTTTAGATTATGAGGTGTGGCAAGACCGAGTTGCTAGGGGCACGTCTATGAACTGTGGCAACCATGGCCACACACTTCTCGTACGAGCCGAGGCAAAAAGGTCACCATGAAGGTAGCCTCTCCAACAGTGGTGAGCTTATCTTCGAACCCTGGCAGTGCGTCTGCGTGCACTTTGCAGGGAAACACCTCAGGCCAGTAGGAGTGTTAGCCGCTCTTACTCGTGTTGAAGTGGTAACGTTGCCTTCCCCACTTCAAGCGTTGGCGAAGGCTAGTGACCCGTCCAGCGCCCCTCAGACACATTCAGATCCACCGATGCTCCGTTCAAGAGATGTGTTTCGAGAGATGTGTCTGACTCCCTAGAAGAGTTACAGACTGAGTGGTCAGGGAAGGACCACAGAGACTCTTGGGCGATGATAAGTAAAGGTCCTAGGGGTGAACATTTCGTGGTAGAGGTTGATGTAGGTGGCCGCAAAGTGGGTGCCTTCGCAGACATAGGCTCTACACAAAACTTCATCAGTCATGCTTGGTGCCTTCGCAGACATAGGCTCTACACGAAACTTCATCAATCGTGCTTGTGTGGATAGGTTGCGCTTAGGGGACCAAGTGCAGCGGCTTAGCAGATCTGTAGCATCTACGCTAGCCAACAAGCATCGTATGGTTGTCCAAGACTATGTCAAAGACGTAGTCTGCACCTTCTCCTATGGAGGAGGGGAAGTGAAACATAAAATTGCATTCCTTGTCAGCGACGAACTGTCATTTGACATGTTGCTAGGTATGTACTACCTCGAGGTCGCTCAACCTCAGTTCGATTGGGATAGAAAGGTATTGATCCACAAGTTGCCCAACGGTAGAACCGTTCGATTGCAAAGTTCAAAGCTACCAGTCTAGTGGAAAACTATGAGTGTATGTGTGCATCTTCCTTCTATAACTACTATAAGCAGAATCGCGAGGAAGGCATGTATCTAGTCTTTGTCTCTGAGAAAGGGGAGACCATAAAATCACCCCCTGAGATAGAATCAGTCGTCGCTCAGTATTCCGACCCTTTTGAGGAGCCCATAGGTGTGGTGGAAAGGGAGGTGGTCCATGCAATAGAGGTTGTCCCAGGTAGTAGGGTGCCTAGAGGACGAATTTATATGAGTCTCCTGCGGAGTTGGATAAGCTCCGCCGCCAGCTCAAAGAGCTCACAGAGAAGAGATGGATTCGGCCAAGTACCTCCCCTTACGACACGCCAGTCTTATTTGTTCCTAAGAAGGGAGGTACACAAAGGATGTGCATTAACTATAAAGGCCTCAATGCCATCACCGTAAAGAACGCAGAGCCCCTACCCCGCATCGACGACCTACTGGATAGAATGCAAGGATGCCCTTACTTTACTAAGATAGATCTAAAGTCCGAATACCATCAAATTGTCATTAGACCTGAGGACCAACACAAAACCGTTTTCCATACCAGGTACGGTCTGTACGAGTTTGTGGTGATGCCCTTTAACCTATGCAATGCACCTGGAACATTCGAGCACGCAATGAATAGGATTTTTCATGAATACTTAGACAAGTTTATCGTCGTGTACCTCGACGATATTCTTTAGTAGGACTGCAGAGGAGCGTGCTGAGCACTTGAAAATAGTGCTAGGTCTCCTAAGACAACACCGGTACAAGGTCAACCTGGAGAAATGTGAGTTCGGTCGCACCAAGATCTTGTACTTGGGTCATGAAATCTCTACGGATGGGTTGAGGCCAGACAATGCCAAAGTGGCCAGCATACGAGACTGGCCCAGACCTCAGACAGTTACTGAGGTCCGGTCATTTTTGGGGATGACGAGCCATCACCACCTGTTTGTTAAGAACTATAGTACTATAGCTTCCCCACTAATTGACCTAACACGCCTTGACACCCCTTGGGAGTGGACCGAAGAGTGTGAAGCAAACTTCAAGAAATTGAAGTATGCTTTGACACACTACAAAGTCCTCAAACTTCCAGACCCTGATCAACCATTTGTAGTGACCACAGACGCCAACCAATATGGCATAGGCGTGGTCCTTGCGCAAAGGGAAGGGAAAAAGTTGAGGCCAATCGAGTACATGAGCAAAAATATGCCATCCCAAAAGCTAGCAAAGTCCACGTATGAACGTGAGCTTTATGCCCTCTACAGAGCGCTGGTCCACTGGAGACACTATCTCCTAGGCAGATTCTTCTACTTGAGGTGTGACCACGAGACTTTGCGCAGGATTAAGACACAACCTATACCCTCTGACGCACTCAAACGGTGGATTGAAGTGATAGACATGTATGACTATCAACTTGATCCAATCAAGGGAGAGTACAACAAAGTGGCTGATGCACTATCGCGAAGGGCATATTATCTGGGCGCGCTAGTAACTGAGTTTGGCATATGTGACGACGTAACTCGATCCTTGGTGTAGACCTATCAGCAAGATCCAGTTATGTCTGAGATCATTCGTAAATTTCAACCGAAGGATAAGTTAACCTCCGATGAATTTACAATGGTAAATGGCTTGTTGTTTCTTGAGAAGGCAGGAAACAAAAGATTATGTGTTTCAGATAGAGAGTCTTTACGTAGTTTATTTTAGGGGAATGTCATCATGCAACTGGTCATTTTGGCTATAAAAAGACATCAGCTAACCTAATGCAGAGATTTTGGTGGACCACTACGATGCAAGATGCAAAAAGGTACGTTGAAACCTGCCAGGTTTGCCAACGGGACAAACCTAGGACTCAGTCTCCGCTAGGGCTAATCAAGCCATTTGCCGATTCCTGAAGGTCCTGGTCAAAGTGTGTCCATGGACTTCATGGACACTCTTGTGACCGGCAAGAGTGGAAAGAGACACATCTTTGTTATAGTTGACCGCTTCTCCAATTATGCTTGACAAATAGCTATGCCAAAAAACGCTAAAACTGACTATGTCATCAGGTTGTTTATGGAGAACTGGGTACGGGACTTTGGTTTACCTAAGTCCATCGCCGGTGATAGGGATGTTCGCTTTACTAGCGAACTCTGGCAAAACACTGCCCAACAGATGGGTACCAGACTACAAATGACATCAGGGAATCACCCCGAGTCAAATGGACAGGCGGAACAAATGAACCGAGTAGCGCAGCACCTGCTTAGGCACTACATCAAGCCAAGTCAGGATGACTGAGACGAGAAACTACCTCTTGTCACCAGCCTGTACAACAACGCTGTACACAGCGCTACTTGCATGACTCCCAACCAATTTTTTTTTATTTTTTTTTATTTTTTTTTAAGGCTCCATCTATTAGTGGGGAGCAGCACCTGCTGGAAACCGGGTCCAGCGTCCCTTACATTGTGAGAATCCATATGATGAGATGAGAAATAGTTTCACTAACCCCTGTGCTGGAAACCGGGTCCAACGTCCCATTGCTAAATCTCTTCTATTTCTGATAACCAGGCCCACTACCTTGCTACCCTCTGTGTATTCTCTTTTTTCACAAAGGGAACCAACCCGTTCTCAGAAAAAGTTGTTGCAGGTGCTAAAAACCGGATCTGAATGTAGGAGTGCCTCTTCAGTTAGAATTCTGACCGCCTGATGAGAATGATATTTCTAGCCTCCCTCTTCAAAACTCCTCTAACACTACCAAGTCCTGGAGCCTATCCTTCTTCTCCCCCCCCAAACCACTCAAGATACACCAATGCAAGTGTAGAGGGAGGGAAGGGATCAACAAAGTACTCAGGTGATCGCAAGGAAGCTCCTGGTTGTATATCAAACCAGTTTCGAAAGGTGATCTGATAATCCCACTCGAACGACACCTGCTCCCCTTCCCCTCCCGGCCATACTACCTCCCCCAGTTTCTCCCCTGAAGGATCCCCTAGCCATTCCAAATTAAATTTTTGAATTCGTTGTTGGATATCTGTTTTCTGTTTGAACTCTGTGAACTTTGTTTTCGTCTTATCCCATTGGCTTTTGATTTCAGTTTGGACAAACTGTTGGATTATTTTTGCGATCTCTTGACTTTCAATTTTCACTCCTTCCATTTCGTTGATGCATCTTTTGTGCCACAGAGCCCACAAGACCGCTTTCCTTCCCAAATGAAAGAAATTATGTTGAAAATCAGATAACTCGATCGGCAGAGGGTTCCAATGCCCCAAAAGGATTGCCCTCCAATCCCACGGCCATTCCAGTCCTGTAAACCTTTGCCACACAGAGTCCCATCCACGCCACAATAAGACAGAGCCCGGGCATTGCAGAAAAATATGTTCAATTGTTTCCCTGATTTTCCTGCCAGGAAATGTATGTACACAGGACTCGTGACAGGAGTTGCACCACGGTAACGCCACTCCCCTCTGTTCTAATGTGGAGTGGTCTATTATCTAGTCATTCGTTGGTAAACGCCTATGCATTATTTGCCATTGCAAGGACGCAAACTTAGTCGGCCTCTCCCTAAGTCCTTGGCACCACCTTACTGGTTTGAGCAAATCCTCATAGATGTTCAGGTGCCTTTGCCATCTGTCTTGTACAATTTCTGGGACTTTTATTTTGGAACGCAATAGCCTATAAGTCGCCTTAACTGACAAGGATTGTAATCCCAAGGGTTTGCACCTCCTATTTGCATGCCATATCCTATCAGCAGGGTCCAGGGGAAGGTCCGGAATGGGAAGATGGGGAAGGAACACTATCCATTCCTTTGTTGTTGTGACATATAAAGTCCTCACCCTATACATTACATCGAAGGAGAAGAAAATTACCCTATCCTGATCTCTTTTAGAGATCCTATTATCTTTGTGGATTTTGAAAATATTCACAAGGGCTCCCTCCTCATGTACATCCAGGATTTGTCCTACTGTCTTGGAATCATATTGTTGATTTATACACACCCAGTCTGCAACCCGAAACACAAGGCCTTTTTTTAAGACGACTATCCAGGCCAGGGGAATGGCTGAAAGGATTTCATCCAACTTATCTAGAAGTTTGTGTGCATACTTAATTTATTTCCTGAGTTTCTCTACCGCCTTCCAATTCTTGTTCTCAGGATCCCACAAGTCTTTAATTCTTACTATTCCATTATTGACTCAGGTGTACCACGGGGAATCAAAACTTATGAAGACCCTCTCGTTTTGATTTGTGATCTTTTTTTTAAGACGACTATCCAGGCCAGGGGAATGGCTGAAAGGATTTCATCCAACTTATCTAGAAGTTTGTGTGCATACTTAATTTCTTTCCCGAGTTTCTCTACCGCCTTCCAATTCTTGTTCTCAGGATCCCACAAGTCTTTAATTCTTACTATTCCATTCTTGACCCAGGTGGACCACGGGGAATCAGAACTTATGAAGACCCTCTCGTTTTGATTTGTGATCCTTCGATTACCAAATAATGGTTGGTGTAGGACTTCCTCATATCTTGTCGGCGGGGACTTGTTGGCTAAAGGCAACTCACGCCAGGATTTCAATAGACTAGACCAAAAACCATCCAAACTTAGGTCTCTCCTAACCGCCCCTCTTGTCCCTGACCCCGGTAGGCTGCATTTGGAGACGAGGGAATGATCCAAGACCTATCTTCCACCCATGTACGAGAGTGCACTTCCTTGGTAGTTTGGGGGGCCAATCTACGAATTTGCTCCAATGCCAAATCTTGCCATGGAAGATCCGTAGCTAAGATTAAACGCTTCAATACTTGAAGTGTCAAGGCCTAGCATTGAATTTTTGGGTCAATAAGCCCCAAGCCCCCTTTAATTTTGGGTTGGATTAAGGTATGCCAGGCTACTCTTGGTATCACGTGTGGTGACTCATGATCTCCTCGCCACAGAAAAGTTGAGAGTTGCCTTTGTAATTCCTTTGTAGTTTTTTTACTAAGTGACCACAAAATTGCTTTATACCAAATCGAGGCTAAAACAACATTATTGATTACTAATGCTCTGCCAAATATAGATGTATGTTTATTTTTCCACAACTTCATTTTTTCTAATGCTGGTGAAGAAATCCATAAATCGTTCGAATTAGGTTTCCCTTGGGCTATGCACCCCTAATACCCTGATAGGAGCCTCTAGAGGTAACCATTTAATCCTAGGGAGTTCAGCTGGTCTATCCCTTGAGAGTGAATCCACCATCCCTGCGTTTTGTTACCCCAATTTACTAGCATATATGAGAGATTAGAGAATTTAACCATT
Organism: Chara braunii; assembly: GCA_003427395.1. NCBI lineage: Eukaryota > Viridiplantae > Streptophyta > Charophyceae > Charales > Characeae > Chara > Chara braunii. The sequence continues at coordinate 581,910 of BFEA01000454.1, forward strand.
ATTGCCTTAATTTCCTCAAAATTAGTCGAAGAAGCCTCCATCATAATAGTTAAATCGTCAACAAACATAGAGTAAATAGGAATTGCTTCCTCTGCTATGTTGGCGATCCGCAGACGTTGAAGATTGCGGTTTTCCCGGAGATTATCCCCTAAAGCTTCCATAATGATTACAAAGAGAAAGGGAGCTAATGGGTCCCCTTGCTTTACATAATCGACTTGAACCCGGGTATCTTGGTTGGAAGCCCCGTTCCGCCCTTGATTTCCTACTGCCTGAGAACCAGGCAACTGCAGCACCAGGCAACATAGAATTTGGTGTCAAATATGAACAGATGTTGCAGCAGGCCGTTGAACACATTAGGAAATCTCAAGATGCTATGATTGCATCTGAGAACAAACACAAACGGCCTTCTAACTTTCAGGTAGGGGACAGGGTCTGGGTAAAGTCATCTGAACTGGGACAGGAAATGGGAATCTCTAGAAAACTAATGCCACAATACCTGGGAGATCCTAGACATAGTTGGGGATCAGATGGACGGACCTTCCTATGTGATACACATCCCACCTCACCTCCGTACACATCCACTTTTTCACGCCTCAAAGCTGGCACCTTTTGCAGAGACTGCACAGTTTCCCTCCAGACGGTCAATGCTACCCCCAACCATGGATGGTGAAGTCGACATCGACGGAATCGTGGAGCATCGAATGATGTCAGTGCCTAAACCGTCGGGCAAAGGCCGCCCTCCTAAGCCGAGAATGCACTACTGCATCAGATTCGGACATCATCTGGATCCCAACAAAGATCGGTGGTTCACCAGGAAAAGAACTCATGCGAACAACACCTCAAGTTATTGCAGGCTATGAAAGAGAACTCAAGGGGAAAATGCCTACAGAATAGAAGACTTCTCAGAGGACTGTCGAAGTACACGGGGAGGGAATGCGAGGATCTGTGTCCTCGGCAGGCCTAAGGGGCCCTGTTACAGAAGTGCCCGCCCTAAGTGAAGGCGGGCCTAACAAATCGTGAAAGGCCCTCTGCTCTCAATTTCGTATTTGGGGTCCAGGCAATTGTGACGCGCCAGTTGGTTGAGGGAAAACATAGGCCGAGCAGCAAAGATATTCCACGGCATACCAGGCCTTTCCAGAACTGCAGGCCTTGGGCGAGAATCGCAGCCTCATACACAGACAGTTGGGAGGCCCAACCGAACCGAGGCCCGACAGCTGCATCGGAGCCTCCTGGGGCCAACGGGAAGCTTCTAGGCAGAGGCCCGGGCCAGCCAGGCCGCCAATTGAGGCAGGCTCTTTCCATATAGGAAAGAGCTCGATGCCTAGGCTCGCATTCAGGCACTTGCATGTTAGCGGCACCACTGCTGGAGCGGACGCTCGTGGGCTGCTGCTGGCGCTGAGAGGCAAGGTGCAAGCACGTGCGGTCGTGTGTGAGTGAGGGCGCTGCTGACGGCAGCGCCATAGCCCAGCCTCCAGAGCTGGCTGGGGCTTGGACTACAGTGAGGCGCAGGGGTGGTCTTCGGGTGTACAGGCGGCACCACTGCTGGAGCGGATGCTCGTGGGCTGCTGCTGGCGCTGAGAGGCAAGGTGCAAGCACGTGCAGTCGTGTGTGAGTGAGGGCGCTGCTGACGGCAGGGCCATAGCCCAGCCTCCATAGCTGGCTGGGGCTTGGACTACAGTGAGGCGCAGGGGTGGCCTTCAGGTGTACAGAGGGAAGACGTGGGTGTAAGTCAGGGGAGAGAGAGAAGGATGATGATGATGATGATGTGAGGGCACATACCTGGTATTGGCGATGGTCTGCATCGGGCGACATCTTCAAGTACTTCGTTGGCCGCTGGTGTCAACAGTTGCATTGTCAATTAGTAGGCAGACAGTAACTATGTAGGAAGTACGCTGGGCGCCGAGAGCCAAGTAGGGAGAAGAGACTGGACTCTTATGTTGGTGATGGCGGGAGCAAGCTCTCATTGACATTGGTTTTCAGTGTTACGAATCTCCATTGGTGTTATATTGATGCAATGCTGCTTTCTGGACACGGAGATACTATGTTGCATACGCGTGAACACAGACACAAGTACGGAGCAGAATCCCAGAACTGACCAGATAATACAGAGCAAATAGAATTACAACGGAAGACTTGATACACATGGACTGACTCAAACCTGACTCAGACTGCAACGAATCTCTCACAAACATGCATCGATGGTGTGAAAGCCCTGGCCTTGGACATGGAAGAAAAGGCCAGCATCTGATATCATACACAGATGAATGGAGGGGAGGAGAGACGAAGGGAGGAGAAAAGGGAAGATGACGTCAATTCAATGTCTCCAAAAATAGTATCTCAAAATGTCATAAGTAGCGAAAATCTGAAATGTCGCGAACGCAGAGTCTCACAGCCTCCCAGATATCGATCTCTCAATGCCAAGATACATCTCCGGAGGTAGATGAAGTCAGATCCCCCAAAGGTAGTCCTCAACCGAAAGTCTCAATGTCGTGGTCTCCTGATATCATCACAACTCGTAAGTATCCTTCATACGCGTGGAAGTCCAGTAGGAGTAACCCAAGAAGTAGACTTAGAGGGCAGGAGGAGAGAGAGGCGGAGGAGGAGAGGAAGAGAAGAGGAGGAGGGAAGAAAGGTGAAGCCTTTCTTCCCGATACCTTAGTGACCGAGCTGTCCCTGCCGATGTCCGCTGAGGCCGAGCCTAGCGTTGCAGCTATGGCGCTGCAGAGCTGGGCTCTGGTCTGTGGGCTGGGCCAGAGAGCTGGCGCTAACCGCTGCTGCGCTAATCGCTGCTGCGCTAATCTTCCTCGCTGCTGCGATAATCCTCCTCGCTGCTGCGCTAATCCTAACGCTGAAACGCTGTCCTGGACTAACCTCCCTACTGAGGAGGGTCCCCAGCTGATATAGCGCTGGGCTGGCCTCCAAGCTGCTGGTAGCTTCGGGTCTGGACCGTTGTTTCAGTCCAACGGTTCAGATCCGATCCGAACTCTGAAAAGTGGGGCCTAAACTTGGCTGCCTTCAAAACTCCACCGCCGGTAGGTTCTAGTGTTGGACCGGTACCGGCCTGGCCCTTGTGACCGTTGGCCTACTCGGCCTCTGGTCTGACCTACTGGTTTGAACCGACGTGACCCCTTACCCTAGGCCTAACTAAGCCAAACAACGGAAGCGGGCCCTAACTGGGGCCCGTGTGGTGTCAGAATGCCACATACTATCTGGCTTTCAATGTGATTGTGCATTATGGATTTTGTCATCTCGTTGTTGCTCATTTTCCTTGCATCAGGACCGGATCGGTATTCTTTACCTTTTTTTTTCTTTTTCTTTCCCTTCTTTCTGGCCCGGACGGGCAAGTGGTCCCGGGCCACTCTTGTAGCCTAGCTAGTGAGGCCATACAAGTTAGCCAATCTGATAGTCTCAATGTCGTGGTCTGCTAATATCATCAGAACTCGTAACCATCCTTCATACCCGTGGAAGTCCAGTAGGAGTTACCCAAGAAGTAGATAGACTTAGAGGGCAGGAGGAGAGAGAGGCGGAGGAGAAGAGGAAGAGAAGAGGAGGAGGGGAGAAAGGTGAAGCCTTTCTTCCCAATACCTGAGTGACTGAGCTGTCCCTGCCAATGTCCGCTGAGGCCGAGCCTGGCGATGCAGCTATGGCGCTGCAGAGCTGGGCGCTGGGCTGCTGGTTGGGCCAGAGAGTTGGCGCTAACCGCTGCTGCGCTAATCTTCCTCGCTGCTGCGCTAATCCTCCTCGCTGCTGCGCTAATCCTAACGCCGAAACACTGTCCTGGACTAACCTCCCTACTGAGACTGGTACCCAACTGATATAGAGCTGGGCCGGCCTCCAGGCTGCTGGTACCTTCGGGTCTGGACCGTTGCTTCAGTCCAACGGTTCAGATCCAATCCAAACTCTGAAAAGTGGCGCCTAAACTTGGCCGCCTTCAAAACTCCGTTGCGGGTAGGTCCTAGTGTTGGACCGGCACCGGCCTGGCCCTTGTGACCGTTGGCCTACTGGGCCTCTGGTCCGACCTACTGGTCTGAACCGACGTGACCCCTAAGCCTAACTACAAAACCAGGCCCTAAACGGGGTCGTGTGGTGTCAGAATGCCACACACTCCCCCCTTTGAAGACCGAGCTACTTGCGAGGGCGAAGCTGTCTGTCCGATGTCCGTGTGGGGCGAGCGGGTTGGGCAGCCTCTTTAGCAAGTTGCTGTTTTTCGTAGTGCGCGAAGATGAGGGGTGTTGTCGCATTCAGGTCAGCTCGGGAAATCCAGCGTGTCGTCGGGATCACATTGCTTGAATGTGACTTTGTACTGCATCGGCTTGTTGTCGTGCTTGCAATGAGCGAGGACACTGTCGACCTCTTGGTGACCGTCCATTGAAGGGGGGTCGTGTGACCGTCTGCCCCGTGCACGGGACTAGTTCACCACGCCGATCACGAACGTGAACTGTGCATCGGAAAAAGTTTACCGGACGGTCTTCGCTTTGCAGCCACGACATGCCTAAGATCATATCAAACTTAGTGCCCAATATGTCGAATGACACGGCCTCGCATGCGAGCTGGGCAAAGTACACGGGCACGGAGTCAACGCAGCGGTCAAATTTTTGTGTGTGACCATCGGCCAACGTGACGTGCGTAGGCTGACTTTTCCTTCGAACGCTCGGGCCAAGCCTGACACGTGCCATAAAGTCTTGGTTGATATAATTGTGAGTCACTCTACAATCGATCAAGGCACTGCAGGTCGCCTTTCCAATCTGAATGCGGATGTAAAGGAGCGCGCGTCGATGTCGACGTGCCGTTGCGTTGCGTGCTCGCGATCGATCTTCGCGAGATAGCTGCGAAGGTCAACAACCGCTACTGCCCTCCGTCGACGGAGGCGGTACTGCAGAATGCAAGTATTCGCGCAAATGTGTCGTGAGGGTGTTGCAATGCCGTGTCGGCAACAAACCGGTGGAGGGAAGAGGCAACCATTGGAAGTCCTCAACCGTCAACGGGGTGAGTTCCTCAAGACTCGCCAAGTTGACGGATCCTCCGATAGAAGGGCTGGCGAAGCAACCGGTTCATTGGCCAACGGCGGTAACACCGCGCATGCGCTTGAATCTTGCACGTGGAGAGGCTGGTTCAATGGCGGGACCAGCTGGACAGCATAGTTCTCGAAGTCAATCTGAGAACTTGCTACTACCGCGGCATCCCCCAGACGTGAGAGAGACTGCTAGCAAGGCAGTCGAGTCCGGCGGACTGGGAAGTGACGTCGCTGCACCTCCTGTGGTGCTCAGTTTCTCGAGCCTGGACACTTGACATTTTCTTTGTCCTTGTCTAGGCATGTACTAGTGATGTGTTTGGTGCTGTTGCACCATAAACAGCACCCCCATTTCTGTCGTAACTTGAACATGTCTTCGGTGATCCCGAATTTGGTGACTGTGTCACTTCGTCCGCCGACGCTGTTTTCACCTTGTGTTTTCCCCCATGGGGTCTTGAGCGTTGCAGTGGTATCGCCGTCGCCACATCTCCATCACTTGATGTTGAAGTGGCTGCGTGGTCCTCACTAGATCCTTGCTGGATCGCTGCTACGTGCGGCGTCCGCTGACCTTTGCTTTTCTCCACGTAACCGGGCTGCTGGAAGGCCTCATTGGCTGTGCGCCGGTTATCTTGTATGAGCTCCCTTGCCTTTGAGATCATCTCATTGAAGGTCTCATACTGAAATTCACTGCCAAGGGCAGCTGTCAAGGCGTCGCAAGATCGGGCGAAAAACTCGGCCCGGATTGAGTCGAACGGCAGGTTAACTCCGGGGTGGCGACGAGTCTTTGCCACTCCGTCAGCCATTCCCGTGATGGTTGGTGGCCTTGAAACATGCGGAAGATCTTGTTCAGCGTGACGTTTGTCGTTGTTGACCATGAACCGGGTCTTCCACTTCTTCTCGAAGTCCTCCCAAGATATCTTGGTGTGGAGGGTGGCGATGCTGCACTCCATCGTGAAGGCCATACGCGTCATAAATGCTTGTGGTCCCCGATGAGCTGGAGGTAGAGTGCGTCAAGCCACCGCGCGGGTGGGACGTGATGTATGTCCGCCTCCGCATTGAATGCCATCCACCACTGCAGCGGATCGGTCTTGTGGTAGCCGTCGAATTTTTTCTTGAAGTTCGGCATTTTCCATTCCTTGGCGATGGCGGTCGTTCGTTGTTGAACGCGGTCGCTGAGCGTCTGCAGCTGATTGCTGATCGTAGATGTCCCCACAAACTTGCTGACGTCGCCAAGGGATGCAACTACGTGGTTGATCCATTCTTCGAGTTGCTTGGCTTGAGCGGCCAAAGTTGGGCTGCAGTCTGAAACTGCACTGCCCGTCGACTCGACTGCAGATAGTCGTGCTAACCCTGTGCTGACACTGGTCTGCAGCTGATCGCTGATGGTCTGTTGGTGACTGTTGGCGGCCTCCAGTGTGCTGTTCTCGGCCTGCAAGGCAGCGATCTTCTGGTCCAGCGTCCGAAAAGTTCCTTCGTAGCGGATGAAGATTTGCCGCATGGCCATCAGTTCGCGTTGCTGCCAATTGCACGTGTACAACAGATTTTCCATCAATACTGCTATGGCCTCCTTGGTTCTCTCTTCCTCGGCCGGCTCCTCTTGTTCTTCGGTTGCTTGAAAGCGCTGCTGTCAAAGTAACCTGCAGTACGTAGATTCTTCGTTTGTGAGCTCCATTGTGGCCTGGTAACGAACTTTATTTTGACTTGCTTCGACCTGCTGTTGCTGTAACCGTGCGGCTGCTGCAGCTTCTGCTGCGGCCCGCTGACGCGCTGCCTTGGCCTCTGCCAACTGGCGTTGAGCCGCCTGCCGGCGGGCGGCTTCCTCCTGTTCCCATTTGCGAAGTTCAGCTGCAGCAGTCTCCGTGTATAGTTGGAGACGTTCGAGAAACGCTAGTTGCGTTTCATCTGCCTGCTGAACTGGCATGGGAGGAGTAACCGGCCTCTTGGCGTCAGCGGCCTCGGCCATGGTCGTGTGTCGTTTCCGCGGGATCCGAGGTGACTTGGGACCCTGTTGGGGCTGAGTTCCCTTGGATCCGCGCTCAGCAAGTCGTTGACTGCGGCGCATCTAGCGTTCCTGGCTCCGCGTTGTAGCTGACGTGTCACTGTTGAAAGTGGCACAATGCTGACGTGGCCGGAGGCTGAAGTCCGCCAACCCGAGAGGAGGGGAGAGAAGGTAGGGGTGGGAAGAAGGGAGGGAGGCAAGCAATGCACAGACAGTCCCTTCTGCCCTGACCTCGGACCTGACGCATAATCAAGAAAAACAAAAAAATTCCCAAAAAAAAAAATTGATTTTTGAAATTTTATTAAATTAATATTAAATATTTAATTATTTTAACTAAGAAAATAAAACTTAATTAATAAAATTTTTAATTTAGCAAAAATGAAATATTTAATTAAAGAATACTTTAAGTTTGCAAAATAAAATTAAATAAAGTTTAAATGACAATTAAATGCGAGGCTATGCCCGCTTAGCCCTACGGGCCTTATTTGCAACAAGGTCGGCCGCCCTAAGTGAAGGCAGGCACGACAGGCCCTCAGGGCCTCGTTTTCAGGGTACCCCCGCAAATGGGGAAATTCAGGCAGTTGCACAGCATCAGTTGGTTGAATGAACTTAGGCCCTGGGCCGCCCGTGTGAATGAATGTAAAGCAGGCCCTGGGCTGGGTACGGGTACCGGGCCAAGCACAGGCCGAAAGCAGTTGGGCACATGCAACTACTTCAGGCCCAATGCCTGCATTCCTCGTGACTGGGCCTCAGGCTACCGGGGCCTACTGGAAGCTTCTTGGACTGGACGCAGGCAGGCCACGGGGATATAGGCAAGGGCCAGCCTCCTCATTTGACATTCGGGTGCTGGCTGCATGCGGCGAGAGCGCTGCTGCTCTATTTGCTGGCTGGCGCCCTCGCACTCACGGGCGAGTGTGGAAGAAACAGGCAGCCATAGCCACGCTGCCTGCTGTAAGCTGGGTTGGGCGCAGGTTGGTCCTTGGGTGCTAGAGGCATCTGTGCGGTGAGGATCRGGGTTGAGAGCGAAKCGGRAGTCATACCTGGTGCTTGAGGCGAGCGGCATTGGCCGCATATGCTCGTACTTCGGTGAAGCTGTTGACGTCAACTTCGGCATCGTAGTAGTAGGCTAGATAGGATCTGCCATCTTGTAGTCTGGGCGCCGAG
>BFEA01000454.1:590982-605048 GCA_003427395.1 Chara braunii
TCTCTCTCTCTCTCTCTCCCGTCTGGTCTCTCTTCCTCTCTCTCGCTTCCCGCGGACGCGCTTGCGTTTTTTGCTTTTTCAAGGGTCTTGTTTTTTTTTTTTTGTTGTTAATAAAGATCTCCCGATGGTCCACGGGTCAGATATCAAACTGATCGGAAGAGATACTACACTTGATCGTCATCGTCGTTGTCGTTTTGAGGGGTGGGATAGTTCGTTTTTTGGTTCTCTCTCTCTCTCTCTCTCTCTCTCTCTCTCTCTCTCTCTCTCTCTCTGCTGCGCGCTGTTTTTCCGTGTTTTTTTTGTTTTTTTGTTAATAAAGATCTCCCGATGGTCCACGGGTCAGATATCAAACTGATCGGAACAGATACTGCACTTGATCGTCATCGTCGTCGTCGTTTCGAGGGGCGGGATAGTTAGTTAGTTTGGGGGTTCTCTCTCTCTCTCTCTCTCTCTCTCTCTCTCTCTCTCTCTCTCTCTCTCTCTCTGTGCTGCGCGCTGTTTTTCCGTGTTTTTTTTTTTGGTTGTTAATAAAGATCTCCCGATGGTCCACGGGTCAGATATCAAACTGATCGGAGCAGATACTGCACTTGATCGTCATCGTCGTCGTCGTTTTGAGGGGCAGGATAGTTAGTTAGTTTGGGGGTTCTCTCTCTCTCTCTCTCTCTCTCTCTCTCTCTCTCTCTTGCGCGCGCGCCGATTTTCAAATGGATCGCAACAGTTCACGAAAGCCCACCAGTGGACGTGAGAGAGAGAGAGAGAGAGAGAGAGAGAGAGAGAGAGAGAGAGAGAGATTGACGACTCACCTGTGTCGGCGTCCCCCATTTCTTGCGATGTCCACAACTGCCCAGCCAAGGGCCACCACTGCTCACCACAGCCCACCACAACTCACCACGGCCCACCACTGCCCACTGCTCACCACAGTTCACGACAGCCCACCACTGGACGTGTGAGAGAGAGAGAGAGAGAGAGAGAGAGAGAGAGAGAGAGAGAGAGAGAGAGAGAGAGAGAGAGAGAGAGAGAGAGAGGAGAGAGCGCTTGACGACAACTCGCACGATCTGGCCGCCACAGTTACGCGACATACGACTGTGACGAAACGGTCTGCGCACAGTGAGGTAACACGGCCAGCCCACCGGAACCGGTTTGCCCGTTGGGAAAGCAGCCTTCCCACACAGGCAAACCGGTTCCCGTGGGCTAGGCTGCTTTCCCAGCGGGCAAACCGGTTCCCGTGGGCAAAGGCAAACCGGTTGTAACATCTGGGCCGTCGGGACCTTTCGGATTGACGATCCCGATCGGCTGCCTTATCATTGGACAAGGAGCCTGCAGTGCAGCCATAATTTGTCTCTGGCCTGCCAATAGTTCATTCAACACTCCCTGCTGAACAACCTGCGTTTCGGCCACGCAAAGCAACGAGTTACGCAACGCTTGCATTGCAGGATCAAGTGTTGACTCGTCTAGTGCCTCTAATTTGCTTAACTCATGTCTCCTACTCCCTAGTCTAGCTTTTCTCAACATAGCCCACTGTCTCCTCTATGCTCCCTCTCTCAACTGTCGTTGCAGCTCATCATGAAGTTCTTCTGCTTGGAGGATCTCATAATCCTCCGGTGTGAGTTGAGTCTGTTGGCCTTGCAAGCCAACAGTCTGACTAATGGAAACCTAAGAAACTCCCTAATTGACACCTGACGAAGAGGCCTGAGACAAGGCTTGTGACACTTTGGAGGAGGTAGCCATCACAGCCTCAGCCCGGACCCTAGCGTCCGCTAGTCTTGCCGCTGCAAGTGTCCGTTCAGCGTTGGCTGTCGCTGTCCTAGCCCACTTTAATGTCGTCCTTTCCCTGGTATCCCTTCGCAGCCTCCTTTCCTCTCCTTGGCCTGATTCCAAGAAGGTAATCGGTCGACTGAGTGCAGCTCTACAAGTAACTCTAAGGGGTTCTACTAGTCTCTCCTCCTCCTCACTACTGCCTGCATCACTCATCAACTACAATGTGTGTGATCTAAACTAGAATCCACACTGAATCCTACCTCAGCATGACACCCAACCGAGTATGATTATCAACTATTTTCGGTCAGCATGGAGAGAAACAGTTAAGTGGTCAGTAACAAGTAAAGTCAGATCCTACAGGTAACACTAGTTCTATTTTTAGATTATTCTAATACAGATTGCAATGCAACAAGGAAAATACTATCCTATCTGCAGTTGTCTGTCAGTTGTCAACAAGTCCGTACAACTAAATAATCAAGAACAAAACAGTTTACCTGTGGAGATGTATGCTGGATGGTAGTTTGTCTAATTAATGCCACAGCGTCTAACTGCCAAAACAATTGGTCTGGTAGAACCTTGCATGGTGGGTAGTTTATCTGGGGCGGATGCCTTATCTGGGGCGCTTACACAGTAATGTTAAAGGCAAATCTTAAAGGCAAATCTGGCTATATGTTGAAACCTCCGCCTCCGGCCCACCCGTGCCCCAAGTCTATGCCGAACCTGTCAGCCCCCCTGCAAGTTGTTTACCCTAGCATGCAACGAGCCTTACTATCGGTTTGATCTGGCTGATCAAGAGGCAGTTTAAGGACAGCCCCCAAGGTCCTCAGGAATAATTTAACGTCGCAGACAGGACGACGATCACAGCCAGGGTTTAACACCAAAACCCGCCAGAAATATTTAGAGACGGTCTGGTAAGCGCCTGTTCAAAGGGCTGGCATGCCCTGCATGACCTCTATTGCGCAGCAGCAGAACCAAGGACTTGCGGCAAAGCATGCGTGTACTAGTCCCAGCGGGTTGGCATGGTGACCGTGACCCGAGTGCTTCGTCCAGGGCCCTTCATAGGCTTTGCCCGTCTCCCACCAGCTTGCTGCCCTGGAAGAATGTCGACTCTCAAGGTTGAGTGCTCGCGACACCTCACATTGAGAGGACTCTCAAGACAGAACTCACTTCCTCACGGTAAGAAGCAATGGAGAGGGTAGATAAGGAAGAGCCCCCAACCACAGATTTCTCACCGGCAACCTGATGTGCATTTATGATGACCGGTCTTTGCCTCGGCACAACCAACAGCAGAATGCAGTTCCACCTCGGCTTAAATGCCACATCAGGGAGCTCTCATCATCCAGCGTACACCTCTAATGTCACCACATAGCTTCCTGGCACGCCCACACAACCCTGGGCCGCCTATCATTCAACGCCCAAGCCTTATCACTGCCTCACACCTCATGCGAAGCACCAAACGGCTATTGTGAATAATCAATGAAGCGCAGTTCAAACCAGCCTCTGATACCAAATTGCAAGGAAAATGAGCAACAGCGAGATGACAAAATCCAGAATGCACAATCACATTGAAAGCCAGATAGTATCTCCGTGTCCAGAAAGCAGCATTGCACCAATATAACACCAATGGAGATTTGTAACACTGAAAACCAATGTCAATGAGAGCTTGCTCTCGCCATCATCAACATAGGAGTCCAGTCTCTTCTCCCTACTTGGCGCTCAGCGCCCAGCCTACTTCCTACACAGCTACTGTCTGCCTACTAATTGACAATGCAACTGTTGACACCAGCGGCCAACGAAGTACTTGAAGATGTCGCCCGATGCAGACCATCGCCAATACCAGGTATGTGCCCTCACATCATCATCATCATCATCCTTCTCTCTCTCCCCTGACCTACACCCACGTCTTCCCTCTGCACACCCGAAGACCACCCCTGCGCCTCACTGTAGTCCAAGCCCCAGCCAGCTATGGAGGCTGGGCTATGGCGCTGCCCTCAGCAGCGCCCTCACTCACACACGACCGCACGTGCTTGCACCTTGCCTCTCAGCGCCAGCAGCAGCCCACGAGCGTCCGCTCCAGCAGTGCTTCCGCTAGCATGCAAGTGCCTGAATGCCAGCCCAGGCAGCGAGCTCTTTCCTATATGGAAAGAGCCTGCCTCGATTGGCGGCCTGGCTGGCCTGGGCCTCTGCCCAGAAGCTTCCTGTAGGCCTCAGGAGGCTGTGCCTCCGATGCAGCTGCCGGGCCTCCGTTCGGTTGGGCCTCCCAACTGTCTGTGTATGAGGCTGCGATTCTTGCCCAGGGCCTGCATTTCCGGAAAAGGCCTGGTAGGCCGTGGAATATCTTTGCTGCTCGACCTGTGTTTTCCCTCAACCAACTGGAGCGTCACAATTGCCTGGACCCCAAATATGAAATTGAGAGCAAAGGGCCTCTCACGATTTGTTAGGCCCGCCTTCACTTAGGGCGGGCACTTGTAACAGGGCCCCTTCGGCCTGCGGAGGACACAGATCCTCGGACTGAGGCAAAAAGTTCTATTTATTTTTCTGCATAACATTTTTTTTTTTTTTTTTTCCCCCTGGTGCTGGGACCTTCCCTGGTCCTTGCAGGGCCTGGCCACCCGGGCAAACAAGGTGACCCGGCTGCCCCGGCTGGTAGCCCAGCTCGCTAGACATGTCCACACCAAGTCCAAAGCAAGTCCAAACCAGTTTCCAATCAGTTCCAAACCAAATCCAGACCAAATTCAAACCCAAGTCCGAACCAAGTCCAAACCCAGTCTAAACCAGGTCCAGATTCCAGACCAAGTCCAATCCAACCAATTCAAAAAGTCCAGACAACTTCGAAAAGGCCTTCACAGTGTTCACACACACACACACACGCACACACACACACACACACACACACTTCTCTTTCTCTGTGGATGGATGTGTTTTGCTGGTTTGGTTTCTTAAAGTCTTATACATGGCCTAATTCTTTGCCCTGCTTTGCAGGATGGGCTGTCTTGTTGCTGAGGTAATGTCTGTGGGTGGCCACAAGTTTTTCCTGGGGTGGTAGTTTGGGGGTTTGGCCATGATATCATCACGAGGAGGCTCAGAGAGTGTTTGCTGTGGGTGTCATTCCCGCGGGCTGGTCTTTCGGAGCACATGGAAATGGAAGAATGGGGTGCCTTCTAGGGTTAGAAGAAACAAGAGAAATGAAAGTTAGCAAGGGCCAATACTGATCGAAACTTCGTCAATGATTCTTGGTTTCAGTCTGCAGGTGGTGGACCGGTATTGCCATGGATGTGGAGTACCAAAAATAAGAGTGAAACTGTGCTGTTGAAATCGCCTGATGCTCGACCATGCAAGGTACGTCCAACCCCCAAATCACAGCCAAGCAAAAAGAACAGGAAATTACGCAGGGGCTTATTTGGCCCCAGACGGCTCACACACACACCTTTTTGGGATATTCCGACAAAGACTGCCAAGCATAGAGCAGATGCAGATGTGATGATCACCTGCTGAGCAACGAGGAACACACACACACACACACACACACGCGCACACACACACACACACACACACACACACACACACACTACCCCAAGGGCAACCAACAAACTGTCTAATTATAAAATTGCTTTAATATGTTGGACTGACTGTCTCATCTCAAATGCTCTCGTTGTCTGCAATAGGACAAAGACTGCTTTGATTCTGAATCTATTCATCTGGGTGGAATTGGGGCTGTTGTGGGGAAAATCTATAACACACACACGCACACATGCAATGAATTGCAGTTGCTCACGCGGGCTGTACACTAAGTGTGTCTGCTGTTTGCCTATTCTGAGCCCTTCGGGACTTGATCCTGTGACCTAGAGTTTGCATGTGTTGATTACTACCATAGCTTTGAGTCTGGCTTGATCCGTGAACCTGTCGCCGGTAGTCTCTATTTGGCAGTCTTAGACCCTTCAGGTCTTGCTGTTTTGTCCTTTTCTTCTCTTCTGGAAACTGGTAGGCCCGTAGGTCTCTCGTTTGTGTGTCCTAGTCTTGGGTCCCTGTAGTCTAGATTTCCATCCAGATGCATGTAGGCAGATCTTGACTGTTTGACCGTAGATGTTTGCTGTTTCAACGGTCAGATAGGTTCCGAGTCGTAGGTGACTGCTGTGTTGTAGGTCTAAGGAAGTTGGGTAGAAGTAGGGAGAGGCCGAGAAGTTTGAGGTTCTTTTCTCATTTTTTGGAAGTGACGACGGCAGTATATGAGTGGCACTATTTCCAGCGCTCAGCCTTCTTCCTCTTCGAAGGGGAACTTGGGCAGCCATAGCTGGGGCGCCCTGCAGCTTGAGGAGGCAGCACTGGTAGGTCTTCCAGGTGCTGATGCCACTGCCATCACACTGCTGTTTGTGGGGGTTGAAGGACGCGGCTGTTCATCAAGTGGCTTGTTGCTGGTTGCTGCCATACCAGGGCAGCCATCATCTTCTTCATCGAGGTTCACCTTCTTCGTCACGATGGTTTGCGGCGATGCAACTTGATATCTGGCTCATGACAGATCAGCACCTGTACTTTCAGGCTCGGGGCATGATGGGATGCTGTGTTCAACAGTGGGCTATCATTGGAGGCTGGGGGTCGTAGGGAGAAGAGGAAGTTTCAGTGAAGCTTCGTTGAAGTGTATTGTTGGGGGTTAATTGGAGGTGGAACAGATTGCGTGGTTGAGATTCTTGGAGTTGTTCGGTTGACAGGAGGAGAGCAGGGGGTGTAATATATATATATTAACCCTCCGGTGCTAGTGGTGCTGGTAAAAGCAGACACCTGTGCCATTGCATTTAAAAACTCTCACACTCTCCTCATGGCGTCGGTCCATGCACCACTGCCGCACAGACACAATCATTCACCTGTGCCCATACTACCGTCAGATCATGAGAGAATAGTCCACCATCACCGCACACATGAAAAATTAAAAGCAGAACTGCCGCTCGCCGTGCCGTCGAAACCGGTACCACGCCGCCGTGCCAAAAAAATTGGAAGCAGTTTCCCGCCGAAATGCCGCTGCCCTGCCAAAAAATTGGCAGCGTAATCTTACAAAAAAAATATCACCTTTGTCGTGCCGTCAAACGGACAACACCTCCTGTTGCATACTCGTGAAACACAGTCATAAGTATGGCGCAGATTCCCATAACCGACCAGATAATACAGGGTTAATACAAATACAGCGAAAGAGTTGATACCCATGGACTGACTCTGACCTGACTCAGACTGCAATCGAACACTCTCAATCATGCATCAGTGGTGTGAAAGCCCTGGCCTTGGGCATAGAAGAAAGGCCAGGGTCTGAGATCATACACGGACGAATGGAGGGAGAGGAGAGACGAAGGGAGGAGGAGAGGGAAGATGACGTCAACTCAATGTTTCCAAAGATAGTATCTTGAAATGTTAGAGGTAGCAAAAATCCGAAATGTCGTGAACACAGTGTCTCACAATGTCTCAGATATCAATCTCACAATGTCAAGGTACATCTTCAGAGGAGGATGAAATCAGATCCCAAGAGTAGTCCTCAACCTACAGTCCCAATGTCGCTCTCTCCAATATCATCAGAATTCGTAACCATCCTTCATACTCGTAGTAGTCCCGTAGAACCCATGAGTAGACTTAGACTGAGAAGGTAGGAGGAGTGAGAGCGAGAGAGAGAGAGAGAGAGTGGTGGAGGAAGAAGAGGGAGAGAAGGCAAGACCTTTCTCCCTGGTACCTGATACGGTAGCTATGGCGTCGTAGGGACTGGTGCTGGGCCGCGGGCTGGGCCGGTGGCTGACGCTGCTCCCAATGCTGCGCTAGTTCCTCTCTGCCGCTGAGCTCCTTCTCTCCTCGCGGCTCATGGTAACGTTGCAACGGTGCGCTAATCCAGCTAACGCTGAAATGCTGCGCTAATCCTGAAGACTAACCTCTTGTCTACTACTAACCTACTTTCTGTAGACTGGTACCCGACTAATATAGTGCGGGGCCAGCCTCAAGGCTGCTGGTACCTTGGGTCTGGACCGTTGATCTGATCAACGGTTCAGATCCTCTTGCCAATTCTGAAAGTGGCGGCCTAACTTGGCCGTTGAACTGTGCCGCCGGTAGGTCCTACCGCTGGACCGGTACCGGCCTGAAACAATGTGACCGTTGGGTCTGTCTTAGACCCCTATACCTAGGCCTACTGGGTTTTACATGAACCGGCGTACTCCTAGGTCTGCCTGGGCCTGATCTGAACTGTCGTACCCCTAGGCATACCCTGACTTAGAGGAACCGGGCCCTAACTGGGGCCCATGTGGCTCAAAATGCCACACCTCCCCTTAGGGAGACCTTGATGCCGCCATGTCGTCAATCCGGTAGCACCTCACCACCGAAGTGTCACTGCCGCCGCATTACGGCCGCAGCACCTGCCCACACATACAGCGCACGCACAAGGGTGGGGCAAAAAGCTCCCAGCCCTCATCTATGGCTGCCTCCCTTCTCCTCCTCCAACTCTCTGGAGACCTCCACTCCACCAGCAACACCTCCTCTCCAGCAGCATGCAGCAGCTAGCCAACATTCACCCAAGTGAATGTCCCAGCAGCACTGCCACAAGTGTGAGGCTGTTGGGTGAAGTGCTGACTTTTACAGCCAGCCGAACGCATGTGGGCAGCTACTTTGCCCACAGCCAGGCAAAAATTTGTGGGTGCTCCTGGCCCTTGATCTAAATCAACGGCTAGGAGCTCAGTGCCTTGGTTTCACCCTAGGGAGACCAAGGTCATCAACCTCCAGAAGTATCTGGCCGTCTTCCCAGGCCAGATACTCCTTCTGTACTCAGCCATTTACTTCAGCCTGCTCAAAACGAACAGGCGCAGTCCCATCAGCCCCTAGAAACTTCTGGGGCTGCACCTGTTCCGCGGCCGCGACCATATTCGCGGCTGTTATTTTTTTTTTCCCTTCCTTTTTTCTTTTTTTCTTTTGTTTCTTCTTTCTTCTTCTTTTCTTCTCTTTTTGTTTTCCTTTTTACCCCCCCTCGTTTTTCTTTGTGTGGGGCAGCCCGTTGTCTCAAAACAGAAGGTCGCCCACCTAACTCCAGTCATTTCACTGTGTCGAACTAAAGTCAAGCTCACGGGGTCTTCTTTCCCTCCGTCGGTTCGTCAAAAAACGTTCCCTTGTTGTGCGCCTGTGTCTGGCGCAGCCAAAAGGCGTCCGCTACAGGCACTTACATGGTTGGGAGGCCGACACCGAAGGGTCAAAAAGCAACATCGCTATGAACGTGGCTGCCACGGCCGATTATCCCTGTGGTAACTCTTCGGCACCCTTAGGTTCAAGTCCTGAAACGCTAAAGGATCGATAAGTCATGCTCTCACAGACTGGCCTTTCCACGAATCTGTTGCCAGATCGTGGAAAGATACGCGGCCATTCGGATTCCCATCTCCCTCGCTGTTGCACGAACGGTTGGCCCTTCAAAACAGGTAAGCACTAAAAAGAAGAAAAGGAAAAAGAAAATCTAAAAACGAATCTGAGGAAAAAAAAAAACAAAAAAAAAACATGAACTGCCCTGCAATAGATTGGCTGCCCGTTAGAAACCGGCGCTTGCTGTTGCTCGTGGGGACTCTAGTTCCAGCCTTTTCTTTATGCGCCACCTGGCGCTTGTTTATCTTCTCCTTTTTTTTTTCATCTCTTCTGCGCTAATGCAACGGTTTGCCAAAACGAACGGTCGTTCACGTAGTTCGTGGAAATTCAGGAGGTCATGGGTTCAATCCCCATTGGCCTCATGACCTTCTTGGGCTTACTTGGCACCCGCTACCCAAGAGAGAGACCACTGGATCCCCCGATCGGCATCAAGAAGAGTCTGCTATGTTCGTAGGGGAGGGGCCTGAGGGGAGGCATGGGGGATTGGTTCGCTTTATCCCTGGTGCTACCGGCCGTCCCCTGGGCGGTATCCTGCAGGCTCGAGGGGCCGTAAAAACACGGCTCTGGTATGCTACGGGTTTCCCCGTATGCCTGCAAGTAGGAGTAGTGGTAGGTAGGTAGTTTGAGGAAAAAATGAGAGAAGAGTATAGTCTTTAAAAAAAAAAAAAAAAAGAAAGAAAAAAAAAAGAAAGAAAGAAAGAAAGAAAATAAAAGAGTCTAAAACGAAATCCAAACAGAAAAATAATCTAAAGAAAATCTAGAAAAACTTAAAAAAAGAAAAGGAACTTACCTTTTAAAACGGCCGTCTGACCAACTGAGCTAGGCCGCTGGATAGTCCTCTGGATACCCCTGATCGGTATTAGCGGGGTCTATGACCAACACGGGTGTGAGTGTGAGCGCGAGTGGGTTGTGTGTGGTGTGTGGGAGAGTGTTGGCCATAGCCTCTGCTGCTACTCGATGAAGGGTGGGGGACGATGAGAAAGGGAGGCACAGCTACTGGCAGGTCTCGGTCTTTGTGTTAGCCAGACCCCCACTGGCGGCCCCAACCCTATACCCTAACCATTAGGGGCAAGGGGCAACATGAAATCTCCCCTTCACAGAGAGAGGAAAAGTATGCTTGCAGGGGTCCCCTCTAGATAGTCTTAGGAGTAGGTAGTGGAAGGTAAACAAACAAAAGTTGAGAGAAGAATATAGACAGTTGTGAAAGAAAGAAAAAAAGAAAAAACGGCCGTCTGTTTAAGAAGGCGCCTGACACGCCTGTTGGGAGTCACAACTCCCAGCCACTTAGGATTGCGCTAGTTGGCGCCTCAGTTTCATTCTTATTTTTATTTTATTTTTATTTATTTATTTATTTATTTATTTTCGTTCCAATCCCGTTGGCTTAAAGGCAACGGTCACATCGTGTCTTTTCAGCCATGCCCCCCCCCCCCCCCCCGAAATGCAGCCCGGGTCCGAGTCCCGCGGGACTCAAAAAAAAAAAACTTGGAACTTTTCTCGATTTATGCGTGTCATCCTTGCCCAGGGGCCATGCTAATCTGCTCGGCCGATCTCGGCCGCGCGATCTTCGCGATCGACGGTCGGAATCGACCGCGCCAACAACATCCAAGGTGGCCAGCTCCAAAAGGAGCTGGCCCAGTAGTGCAGTTTCTCAAATTCAATCCCAGCGTCTTTCGGGTGGAAGTCATTGACTGTAACCTACTGGGCTAGCTCCTATCGCGGGATCTATAGCTGCAACCCTTCTATTTGAAGCGTTGTGGCCCAGTAGGCTGCCTGTTTCAGGCCCAGGCAGGCTCAATCCTGCCTCCCCCGTTCAACGCCGGCATCCCACCACCTAACTGGCTGGAGCCCAGCCCGACAGCCCGATGAGGCAACCTTTTTGCCACGTATCCGGCTTCGGGCTTCGGTGCAGAGTTAAATCTCACAGCCAATAAAATAGGTAACCCTTCTCTCCAGTGTCATGGTCCTATACCCGACGCATCCATTCTTTTTAACTCTATTAGACTCTGAATCGCGCGACTGCTTTAGGTAGGATGGGTCTAACTTTAGTGTTCCCATGTCCGCGCGCTTCTGTGGCTTCGACAAAAACGGAGCACTGCGAGTTACTGTCGTTACTCTCGGACGCCACAAGCGTCCGGACTAAAGCTCAAAAACTGTCTTTCAGTCATAGGTCAGGTGTGAATAGATTTTTGGCAAACGTCAGTCTCATCAAGTTCTTTAATCCAATGAAAGAGTCGGACAAGGTCCGACTTTTACAACCCCAGGCAAA
This sequence comes from Chara braunii, assembly GCA_003427395.1. Classification (NCBI taxonomy): domain Eukaryota; kingdom Viridiplantae; phylum Streptophyta; class Charophyceae; order Charales; family Characeae; genus Chara; species Chara braunii. The sequence continues at coordinate 602,375 of BFEA01000454.1, forward strand.
TACCCTTGTCAAGGTATTTGCCCCGACACCGCTAGGACCTGTAGGCTGTAGAGAGGCTCTATCTATTGGTGGGGAGCGTCACCTGCTGGAAAGCGGGTCCAGCGTCCCTTATACAGGATACCTTAGAAGTGAATAAGAGGAGAAAACAGTCTGGAAAGGTATCTGGAAAAAGCCTGCCAGCATTGATTACTCTGGTTTCCAGAGGATTAACTGAGCAGGTTGTTGCATCGACGTCCCTATTAGCTACGTAAGAAGAATTTTCTGAAGAAGCACATGAGTGTGGGGCAAGCATTTCATCCCTTGACCTGGCCAGGGATTCAGGAGGAGCCAATGCGAGGCACCAGTGGGATCTCCTTCTGTCTCCCTGCCTCTCCCCTAAATCCATCGATCCTTTGCACTCCCGAAGCCATACCCAATGTCTTCCTGCTTCTACAAGAAACCCTGCTAGACTAGATCGGGGTCGCTAGACTGGAGCTCGATTAGAGTATTTGATTAGGAACATGTTCAGGCACAATGTCATTTATTATTGTCTCATCTCTAAAGACAGCGAGTTGTGGGGGAACAAATCAGGGAATTCTTTTGCAGACCTGAGGGGGAAGTTGGGGTCAACTGTCAGCCATTCCTTAAACCTCATATGGTAATACCGGGGCACTGCTCTACTACCCTGTCCATCCTCCCCTCCTTCCTTCCCATCCCAGTCCCCTGACCAGCAGACTTCTGCCACCCATCCCTCCCTCTCCCCTCCCAACCATTCTTTAGAGAACTGCACTATTCGCTCTGATATATCCTTATCGCTCTGATATATCCTTGTGAAGGGTGTCGAGTGTCAGTTTGACAACCTCCCATCGATGCATAAGTTCTAGTTGGAAGTGGTGTTTGAATTGTTCTATTCGTTCTTGCCCTTCCACCCAGACATGGTCCAGAGCCAGAGCACATTGTTGCCACCATAAAATCCATAGTATCGTTTTTTGACCCAAATGGAACATGTTCCCGACGAAAGAGTCCCCTTGGAGGGGCGGGCAATCGCCCATGAGTATGGTCCGCCACTCCCACGGCCACATATACTCCGGGGCTATTTGCTGCCATAGTCTGTACCACCATCTCCAAGTGAGAACTGCTGCAGGGCATTGCAAGAAGATGTGTTCAATTGTCTCAGCCCTTTTCCTCCTCGGAAAGCCCGACATACATCGTGGACACCATGGGTGGGCCCTGGCTTGCTGTTCCAACTGTGTATGATCAATCACCCAGTCATTTGTGGGTAGACAGTGGTGAAAGATTTGCCATTGTAGAGATGTTATCTTGGCAGGCTTGCATTTGTTGTCGCTGAACCAGCGTATCGGTGTGAGCAGATGTCTTTTCACATTGAGGTGTCTCTGCCATCTGTCTATCACCACATCCTTTAGACAACGTTTAACTCTTAGCATCCTATAAGATGACTTCACAGAGAGGTCTGAGAGCGTTTTGGGCTTTGTTGGGCGGGGGTTATTTTGTGCGGTGGGGTTCCATATCCACTCCTCAGGATCTATGGGGTGATCTTCCACTGCTACCTCCGGGCAGAATGCCCGCCTGTTTTGTCCCTCCCCTAGGGTTTTGATTCTGTGTAGCTTCTGATTCAGGGACCACTCGAATGGGTCCCGACTCCCCTTTAGCTCCCCGCTCACCTCTATCCCGTACCATTCAATCAAGCGCCTCCTCTAGACTTACCATATGTACCAGCCCCTCTCTGTTGGTCTCTCCTGTCTGAGCCACCCAGTCCCCTTCCCGGAGCACTGACCCCCTCCTAAAGATGGTCCACCATTCTACTGGGAAGGCTTCAGTGATTTCCTCTAATGCAGTTTCTACATTATGGCAGTATCACAGTCTTTCTTTCATTCCTTCCGGACTCTTCCAGTTCCTGTTCTCCTTGTCCCAGAGATCCCCCACCTTAATCACTCCATTCTTCACCCATCCTTTCCATGGAGTGTCGGTACTGCAGCAAATTTGACTCTGCATATTGGTTATCTTACAGTTGCCGAAGAGGGGTTGCCTCACCACTTCCTCCCTCCTTTGTGGGGGTGGGTGATTCGAGGGAGGGAGTTTCCTCCAGATTTTTAGCAACCGAGGCCAAAAAGCATCCTTCCCCCTCTTCTCCCCCCCCCATGGCCCCGTGGCACTCTCCAAAATCGATCTTCTAGCCATCACAGAGGGTGGACCGAGGGGGGGGGGGGCTCTGGAGCGAAGCGGGCTATCTGCTCCAGGGCCAGCAGTCGCCATAAGAGGAGGTTTTCGAAGATTAGACGCACTATCCATTGGATGCTCAACTCATAGGTTTGAGTGAGGGGGTCGAGGATGCCGAGGCCACCTCTCAGTTTCGGTTGGATGATGGTGTCCCATGCGACCCGACTTATAGCATGGGGTTTCTCGTTGTCGCCCCTCCATAGGTAGGCTGCCACTTTTTGCTTTAAGGTTTTAAGACTACCTGCACTTAGCGGCCAAAGCACTGACATTTTTTATTTTGCTCTCAATTTTTATATCTGGCTTTGGCTTCCGCTGTGCAATATCTCTCCATGGCTATGGTGTGAATCTGCTCTCCCCAGTCTGCATGTCTTTGCAGATGTGTATGGGAAAATTTGAATGCGGGTCTGAGTTGTGAATCAGTTGAACACATAACACACACACACAATACACAACACAC
>BFEA01000454.1:672178-694207 GCA_003427395.1 Chara braunii
GGGGACGGGTGGGGCTGGAGGAGGAGGGGGATCAGCTCCGTCTCCGTCGCGTGGCACTTGAGGTGGAGACTGCAGGGTCGCCATCTTCGGGCTCTGGCGGCTCCAGATCTCTGGTCAGATCGTTACCGATGCGCAGGCCGGTTCCGCTGGCAAACTCCAGCTGGCGCTTCCCGGTGGCAATTTCTTCGCGCTTTCACGTTGCTTTCGGATCTTCCGTCTGCGTTCCCGTGCGCGTTGCTTCCTCCGGCAAGGCTTCCCACTCAGATCCGGTTTCGTCTCCCTCCTCTTCTTCTTCACTCAGCTTTTCCTCACTATATTCGCTATAGCTTCCCTCGTTTGATGTTTCCTCTTCTTCGTCTTCTTCATCGTCGTCGATCACTACCTCCTCCGCCCTCGGATAGAAGGCGTGAGGGATGATATCGTACGGCTTCAGATACTCCTGCCGCGACGGCAGCGTATCTTCGTCCCTGGGCTCCTCCAAGCACGCAGTCCACTAGAGGTACGGATCCAATGACCGCTAGAGAATGTGCGGAGCAGGACTGTCGTCACTCTGCGAATAGATGTCGGGCGAGAGACCGTCCGCTAATTGCACGATCGGCGCGATGAGCTCCTGCGCAATCAACTGGCGGCACCCCGGCTGTACCGATCCAAAGAGAAAGCCAAGAAGATCGCCCTCCACGTTAGTCCTCCAAGCTTGGATGATCAGCAGCTCCGGATTTTCGATCCACGCAGGATGCTCGCTGGTCTGCGTCCATGTCACCTGTACTCTGGCCAAGCAGAAAGACAGCTCCTCAAAAGTTTCGCGCCACAGACGCCAATGCCGAGGATTGATAAGAGGGACGGAAAGAGGCTAGAATGAGAAGGAAAGAGAAGGATGAAGATCGGATTGCCAAAAGGTGGGGAAAAGAGAGGGGAGACCAAAGATAGAGAAAGGAGCGAGAGGATCCGCGTGGTTCGTTGGGGACGTGGGAAGGGGACGAGGGTAGGGATTGCAACGGACCGCTTACGCGGAGAACGGCGGATGTCGCCAAAATCCGGCGCAAAGGTAGGAATGAGGTTATGCCCAGGTCGGGCGAGGACGTGCTGCCACACGTCGGACACCTGCTCCGTCCACTCACGTAGCGAAGTCAAGATCGCGGTATGCCTCTGCAGATTGACCGAGCTGATGTCGCCGCTGAACGCCGCAACCGTGGTGACGTGGCTCGTTCTGGGAGCCGCTCGCCGATGAACTGCGATCACCTCCGCAAATACTATTGCGTGAGGACTCCCTTCGATTCGAAACGCGGCGGCGGCACACACACCCCCGTCGCAGAAAAATTGCACCAAACGCCGAAGATCCATATTGAGCCGAGGGTGACAATTTTGCCGAATCTCTGAGATGTGGCCACGTGGCTGCAACAGTTGTTCGTCAAGAGCCCACTCCGTGATGAAACTCATGGCGAGGTTGGAGAGGAGGACGAAGGAAGAGAGCGGAGAGAGCGGAGAGAGAGTTAGATCGTCGTCGTTCTCCTCGCTTTCCGAGGAAGAAGAGGGAGGAAGATCAGAAGGAGGAAGAAGACAGAGGTAGGAGGTATGTCGGACGATGGGGATAAAGCTATGGCTGGCACTGGCCTCAGGCGCGATGCGCACCGTGTTGGCGCCGTTGGGACCGAGCTCGACAACATTATTTGATGCTGCAGCCCAGCATTTCCATTCTGAGCCTCGTAGCTACGGACCTGTCTACCGTGGGCCAGTTCGGTCATCCTGTGCCTTTTTCGGGCTAGCTTCGGGACGGCCCGTTCCATTAATTCGGTGTACCTTTTGGCCTTCGCCTTGAGGGCTGCACGCGTGTCTCTACCCCCTGCTTCGGCAATTTTCGAGTTACCCCGGTAGTCGACATAGGGGAGGCTATTAGTACGAAGTTGAAAAGGGGTAAACCCCGTGGACTTGTGAGGGGTGACCCGGTTGATCTCGACGATTTGATATACGATTTCGGGCCACGGACGAGTGTCATGTGCCGCTAAATTCCTACGAAGGGCGGTTTTAATCATACGATTGGCATTCTTGGCCAACCCGTTCGACTGGGACACGTGGGGTGCCGTATGTCGGAGCGTGACGCCCCTTCGCGCGAGCAATTCCTCCACCTCACCCTTGAATTCAGACCCATTGTCGGTTAGAATTTCTTCCGTATCTAGATGGGTATAGAGGAACCGATCGATGTACGTAGCTATTTCTGCGGTTTTTCGGGTCTTACAGGGGTAGACTTCAATGTACTTGGAAAAATGGTCAATTAATACTAAAAGGATAGAATATTCACAGCGGTTTGGGCCAGGTGGCACATCTATATCTGTCGTGTCCATACTGACTCGCTGGAAAAGACGCTCTACTTCCGTTGGTACTATCGTGTTTGGTCCCCGAATTGGGGCGCGATCAGCGGCACAGACCAGACAGTTTAACATCATCTCGTATGTTGGACCAGAACCATTGGTTCTGGTCAACAGTTGCCTCCGTGACACGTATCGCGAAATGAGCGGCCTGTTCTTCGTGAGCAGATCGAATCTAGTCATATCTCTGGAATGGATAGGCAACCATCAACCACGACCCCAATCCGTCAGTTTTTCTTTTTTCCAAATGACTGTTGATCCATCGATAGTCCCGAGATCTCTCGGTCGCCCTACGTCTGTCGTGTTTGGTGAGGTGACCCAATGATAATCCCGCTAATTTCGCCAATAAAATTTTATCCGTGCTCGTCGGTATTTTTCGTCGTATTCAGGGTCGTCCATACGGGTGGCCTCGAATCGAACCTCCGTGGGGAGTTTGTTTGTTCTACACAGGGGGCACTATCACTCTTTACCACTCGTCCGATATCGAACGCAGGCCCCGTGCGCACGATTGACACACGTGGCACATTCTACCCAGTCGACAAACCCGGTCTTGAAAGGATGACAATCGACCCCATAAACCCGTGCAATGCATGTGCATAAATAGCAGAATTTATCGGGGGGGGTGGCAAAGAAAGCTGAGGACGTGAGAGGGGCAGAATTAATAGGAGATGAAGGGGTTGCGAAGGCAGGTGGGGTAGTCATGATGACAGAGGAGGAAGGGTTGGGACTGTATTGCAGAGAGGGTAGAACAGACAAATTAGTCCTCGTGTCGCTTACTGCTTTGATAAGATCTCCACTTGTCCGTACCGAGGTCCGATCTCCTGTTCGGGTTCGTTCCACGGAATCACCTCCTCACTCTTCGGAACTTTCTCAGGCCGGTGCAATCGTGTCATTCCGTCCGCATTCCCGTGTCTCTCGTGCTTCCAATGACGAATGTCAAAGTCCATGCTCTGTAGCACAATTGCCCATCGCCCGATCATGCCCGAGTAATCCTTCGATTTCTGCAGAGCCAACAGGGGCTAATGATCGGTTACCAAGGTGAACTTTCGCCCGTACAAGTAAGCACGAAAATGACTGATTCCCCAGAGAGCCGCGTAGCATTCTCCCGTTGGAGCGGCGTAGTTGCGCTTGCAGGCAGGTACCGACTTGGATGCATACTCCACCACATTCTCGAGTCCGCTTGGTCCCACCTGGGCAAGGATCGCTGAAATCGCTTCTGGCTGCCAGTCAGTGATGAGAACAAAAGGTTTTTCGGGATCCAGTCTTATAAGGACCGGAGCCGAAATGAGAGCGGCCTTGAGTTTGGAAAACGCTTGATCGCACTCCGGCGTCCAGATCAACCGCTGATCTTTGCGCAGCAGATTTGTGAGGGGTCCCGCAATCGCCGCGAAGCCCTTGATAAACCTTCGATAGTACGAGGCCAGACCCAGAAAGGCACGAACTTGCGTGATAGTCGTAGGCATCGGCGCATCCCTGACAGCAACTACCTTCTGCGGCTCCGGTTGGAGTCCCTTGTCTGTCACCACGTGTCCCAAGAAGGAAATGGTGGTGAGAAAAAACTGACATTTCTCAAGCGCCACTTTGAAACCCGCATCTCGTAACGCGTGCAGGGCCCATTCGATGTCCTGCACGTGTCCCTCGTAGGAACTCGAGTACACCAAGATGTCATCCATGTACACAATCACGCAGTAGTTGATGATGCTCTGTGCCAAACGAGTCTTCCGCACGAAGTTCTGAAAAGCCATGTTCATGGTTCGTTGAAAGGTCGCGGGGGCGTTGAAGATACCCATCGGACATCGAATTCATTGCCACATACCCTCGAAAAGCACAAACATCATTTTCAGGCGATCTTCTTCCCGAACAAGAAGATGATGGAACCCATGGCGAACATCAAACTTACTGAAAAATCGAGCACTCCCAATCCCATCCAACAACTCATCAATACGGGGGAGGGGGTACACATCTTTGATCGTGATATCATTCAACTTTCGATAATCAATGCAAATGCGAATCCCTCCGGCCTTTTTAGGCATGATTACTACGGGAAAAGACCAGGGACCTATTGCGGGTTCGATCCATCAATTAGCTTCGAACTCTTTAATTTGCTGAAAAGCGGCCGCTTGTTGAGCTGGTGAGTATCGGTAAGGAACGCAGCTAATGGGTGGGTGATCTCCCGTGAGAATGGCATGCTCGATCACATTAGTTAAGCCGATGTCATTATCGTGTATGCTCAACACTTCTGCGTAACCATTTAACACACAGATTAATGACTCCCGAAGTTCCGCGGGAACGTGACTCGGTAGGGTGATTATTGATTCTTCGAAAATCTTAAGAGGCATATCAACCTAATCAACCGGTCGTTCTCGCCGATCATAGAGACTAGAAAAAACGGAACTACTGGTGCGAACAGAGAAGACAGTTGCTATCATCTGGGACTCAGCGGGGCTGATCATCTCCGTTTCTTTAGTCTCAGCATCAGTCTCTGAACCAACCAAGGTTGGTTCCATAGTTAGTCCTGTTAGATCCGTCATTTCTTGCATCAGATCAGGTACATCACTTACCGGTGCTTCCGCCTCCTGTTTAATCAAGGCAATAGTGGCTCCTATCGTTAATAACGATCTGGGCGGAAAAACAGAAACATCCAAATATTGTTCCGTTTGCTGATAACGCGTTCGTAAGGAGAGAGCTCCTTCGTACAAAGTGCGAGGGGGTTCCAAATCGTCGGCCATGTCAGATACTTGTAATATGGGTTCCCCGAGCAGGACTGAAGGACTAACTTGGGTTATTGGAGGCGCAAGCGCACTGTCTTCTGAATCCACGTGGAATCTTCGGACCGTGTCGGGGCACACTTGGAATTCTTCGGGAATTTCATGTTCGAAGAGTTCGACCAGGTGCTTCCATTCATCTTCGCTAGGCAGCTCTTCTTCGTATTCCTGTCCCCCAATTCCACTATCAATGTCTGAAGAACAACACTCCGCGGGATTAATGTATCGAATCATCCCTATTTGGGCCGAGTTAGGGGTTCGTTTTATCGTACGGGTAGAAATTCACAAGGGAACAGTTTGAGGCTTTCCCCCAGTTTAAGTGAGCACTAGTTGTTTCGAATCGAAATGCAGTCGTGCGCCCACCGCCATCGCCCAAGGTAATCCCAACAGCACGAAATAGGAACACACATCTATCACGAGCACGTTGACGAGGATGTGCACTCGTCCAACCTTTACAGCCACATTCTCAATAATGCCTACGATATTCATTACTTCCTCGTCGGCCGAGACATAATTGTCTTTGCCAGATTGAGGAAGAATGGATCCAAGTCGTCCTGTGTTTTTGACCGTATCTAAGGATATGGCCACTGCAGAAGACCCTGTGTCGATAAGGGCGTTAAACGGCTCGCCCCAAACTTCACAATCACACTCCGCGCTCTTCCATAATACCGGCCGTGCTCGTACGAAGTGATCTTTTTCTGCCAAAGAGATCGCTGCTATGCGTGCGGTTTTAGGTTCACCGACTTCAGGTTCACCGGCTTCGGGTTCGGGCGGTGCGACTTCCTCGCTTCCTTCCTTCTTCTTCAACATTCGCTGTATGCGCTGATAGGTGAAACGTTTTTGATTTTTTTGACAGTGTTGCAAGAGTTTATCATTCGCCGCTTCGGATATGGTGAGCAAATGTCCTACTGGGACAGGAACGCGAATGTCTAATTGCTTGAGAGCTCTTAACACGTCAATGTCTCCCGTTCGAAACTGCGGACCAGGATCGGATTCGCGATCGACCCATTCGAGATCATCCGGGGCCGATCGGATCGCTCCGACCATGCCGGCGAGATGAAGATACTCAAGTGGATCGACCACGTCAGCAGCGTCAGAGGAAAAAGCTCCCGATGTCGACGCCGTTGCCATCGAGGGGGATGGCTGTTCTGGGGCATCTGTCTCGTGCTCTTCTCCCTGGGCCGTTTCCATCAAAGCGGCCACTTGTCCTTGATTCAGGGCCACAGGGGCTGCCGCAGGTGGGGGCTGACTACGCTTCGGCTGCGGGCAGTCTCAGGCGAAATGTTCGGGCTGTTTGCAGTTAAAACACTCGATTTTTCCTGCTGGATTAGCTAGGTGAGGGAACTGAGGTGCGTACCCCGGTGCAGGCGGGGCAGGCAAGAGTGGAAATGACGCGGGAGCAGGCTGAGCAGGGGCCGGGTTAGGCTTGATTAGTCTGCTCATTATCTGTTCCATCCGCTCCATATGAGCGGCCTTTATTTGGATCAAGTTGCTCCTCCATTCGGACTGCTAGGTAGTGGCCGTATGGATCATCTGGGCAAGATGTAAGTTGGTTATGGCCAGCGAGGGGGGTTCGGGTGAGATCCCACGTTTGACTGTCGCGATCGGTTGATTCACCGGGGGAGAGGAAGACGAAACAGACGGGATGTCAGAAACGATCTCATCGGGGAGGTCATGGTCGGGGCGGCGGTAGAACCGTTCTACCGCTCGCAGCCACGATCACCTTTTAGCTGCTACATCTCGTATGGTATCTGTAATATCCTCGTCTCCCTGACTGATATATTTTTTTGTATCAACCAGTTCCAGTTCCAATGCTTCAGCGATGATAGACGATAGCTGGTGTGTCTTCGGCGGAACCTTTTTTTGCAATTTCCCTTTTAACGTCGGACTTCGTAAGTGATCGATGAACAGATCTCGAGCGGACTTCTCATCTCGCCCTGATTTGTCCAATGTGGTTTAAAATCGATCCACGAAATCGGGCAACAATTCCCCTGGTCCTTGTGGCCGAGTTTTGAGCACGTACCAGGCGGCATCTTCACTGACCGTATCGAATCGGGCCAAAAAGGCTTGTTTGAAAGTATTCCAATCTGCCCATACGTGCTTTCTAAACCAATCATGCGACGTATTGCGAAGTAGCAAGGTAAAAACGCGGGGAAGATCACCCGCGCTGTAGCCTTGAGCTTCGACGGCTTCCAACCAAGCCTCGGGGTGGGTATGGTTAGGGAAGAAGGGAAAGGGGGCGGGAATGCTAACCACTACCCTATTACCGTCCACCATTGGTATAGCTGGTATAACAGTACCAGATATAGATCTGGTCACTGGACGATCTCGGCGAGCGGGTGGGGGACTTCTTCTTCTACCTCTCGCCAGTTCGACTTACTATCATCAAAACCGACACGTGTCGGCTCCGATACCAACCTCACGCCCTGTGCTATCTTTCGTTCGGAGTGCTAGATGTGCGGAAGGAGGCCCGGAAAAACAGCAAGATAGGGTGTGCCAAGGATTTTTAGAAATTGAGTGTGGGGACACAAACGGAACTGAAATCCCCCGTGTTGGTCCGATGAAGTAAGTCGGTTGCTTTCGCGCGTTGCGGAATGCGCGCGCGGGCATGGCGCGAAAAGAGAAAAATCCAAATTCAATCCAAAAAGTATTGTCAAGCCTCCCACCGTGCTACGGCCCGTCGTTTAGAGCAAAAGAGCTTGGGCACGCTTCGCGTGTCCCGTTTTCGTATCAAGTTCCGTCGTCGTTCGCTGGTCAGTTCTGAGTCTGACATGGATGGTCTCAAACGCGTGGCTCTTTCTTTATGCTCGTCTTCACTCTGCACACGGTAGTGGAAAACCTGGATTCGTAGGGCTCAAAACGCTGACATTCGGTGCATAGAGTGCGCGGCCAGTGGGGTTCTATTGTCATCCACGGGATGACAATCAACTCGTTGAATGGGAGTAATATCGAGTAAGGTGGGAAGTGCGTATCGATAATGACAAACCCAGCCTCTACGAACTCTGAACAACGATTTGCCAGAGGGAAGTAGTATCGTCCGCCGATTTGTGCAACGACTTCTCGTACGTCCCACTCGCATACACGTGTCCTCTCCTCGTTGTAGGGAAAAGGCCGTGTTGAGACGGGAGGTGCAGGAGGTTGGTGCCCGATCGGAGGGTACTTGTCAGTCTACATATCAATCAATTGCAAAAACCTCGAGACGTCATCAAGAAAGGAAAACTCTCGCACAACCCCCAATCAATCTTTTTCTACACGAGAGAGGGAGAAAACACTCATCAGCTTGATCATGCATGTAGCTAACGGACCGGCCCGCGGCTCGGGTTTAGTGAGCCAACGCGACGTTGATCCGAGGCGCCTTGTTTCTCGAGGCCGCCCTGTGACTCGGGTGCTGAGGTCGTGCAGCATAAGGCAGATGGCATGCGTAGTTCATACAGAGCTACAGATATAAACAATTCTGCATTCTCGGACAAAATCCCAACAACAATCATCTAATCAACGCAAAAAAACACGGATCTCCATACATTCATTCACTGTGGAAGGTGCGAAAATGGGATATGTGTAAAGATGGATCAGAACAATACACATGCATCCACAGTTCACAAGACAAGAAGACGGGGTTCTTGCGTAGGGGGACTACCCATAAAACTAATGCAAGAGTTCCGGAAGAAGTTCTTTCACACGGGAACAACATACAGACTTATTTTCATTTGAAAAAGAGAGAGAGAGAGAGAGAGAGAGAGAGAGAGAGAGAGAGAGAGAGAGACACTTCATCATTCAAAGATAGAGGAGAGAAAGGGAGATAGAAGGGGACGAGATCCAAAAAAAAGAGGATGTTCGGCGTTGCCGCCGCACACTCATACCAGAGATAAAGATTCACAACCACAAAGGCGCATTCGCCGTTAATTCCAATATGGCCCCGAGCCAATCACTCACTCAACTCTGATCATCAATCCCCATACATGCACCAACGGTCCCGGCCGTCGCGCGCGAACTCCCACCACTGCTTTCGTCATCCCACTGACATAAACTCGACACGGCTCGCCCGGATCCCACAGTCCGTCGTGACGATCCAGCACGCAACCGATCAGCCTATCGTTAGCCCGACAGGACTTTCCGACTCGCACCAAACACTCTGCCTAGCCACTGCTTCCCAGAAGCTGGTTTGAGAGTCGAGAACGTAAGAGAGATTTGCGGACGTGCTTGCGGGCTTTATAGTTGCGACAGGGGAGACGGAAGGGAAAAAAAACAAAGGGAAGGTTGGGGTGTTAGAGGAGAAGCAGGAGGAGAAGACTTTGAGAGGAGTGCTCCGTGGAAGTCATGTTGATCCCTCGAGTCTCAAGGTTCAACCAATCAGATTTGTCGTGCAATAGGAAGATCCTATTGATCCACGCACCTGATTGGTGAGCGGGAGCTATCGAAGGATCGACCGGGCGTCGTGCGCTAGATCAGAGGGTGAGAAGGGATAAGGCGCGAGAAGTAGCGCAAGACAGGTCCAAGATTCAGAGGATCAAGAAAGGGAAATGGGCGCGCAAAAAGCAAAGCGGGAGAGAGAGAGAGAAAAAAAAACAGTTATGAGGAGAGAGAAAGAGGAGAGAGAAGGGAAGGGAGCGTGGGAGGGAGTGATGCGGGGGACAGAGAGGAGAAAGCTTTTGCATGCGCGGCGCCGACAACAAAAAGAGGGAAAAAGGGGTTTTTATGGGGTTGGTATGATACAAGGAAAAAGGGTACGAAAGATAGCACGGGTTTGGGAAGTGGTTCGTCACAAACTCCAAGGTTCACTCAACAATTTTGAATGGAGGGACAAGCCAAAGGTGTTTCGGTTGCGGGTATTGGAGGAGGGAGAGGGCCCCATAGTCTTCCAATCCCAAACGCCCATATAGAAGCTCGCGATAGATCCCCAAGAATGGCAGCGCCAGACGACTCGCAAAATAATAGCAGCGCCCAACAAAAGAATCCACCTGCACACCCTTTCCGTCTGATCCACTTACAAAATCCTTCATCCTAAGAGGGTGTTGCGGGATCAAATTAATGACAGATGGGTGCGGCAAATGAATGTGGACCGTTCCCTCGTGCCCATCAAGTGGTTCAATAGTAACAAAGCGAGGCCGATAAAAATCACATCCTTGCAATGGCAGATCGCCCACCGCTGCCTTCCGACTAACGTGTGGCTGATCGACCACACCCACATGAAAAAGAATGAGAAAGAGCTCCCTCGGTGTCGCAGGTGCTTGACCGCTTTCCCTACGCAAAAGCGAAACGAGACCATTAAACATATTTTTACGCAGTACTCGGTGGCAATGCTGATATGGCGTTGTTGGGATCGCATCTGGCGAAAAACATTGACAAATGTTTCCTGGTCGTGGTCTTGCAGCCTTGCAGGACACTGTCCAGCAATGGGGAGTGCAACCCCTTTGCGAGCAATCTGTTCAGTCTCGGTAGACAGTCGGTCTTGTGGGCACTCTGGTGGCAAAGTTGTCTCCTTGTTCTAGAAGGGGTAAAAAATAAGGGACATGAACTGACTAGGCAAATAAAGGAACTCGTGCGATTGGAACTGAAGAAGAAATGGAGTGGCCTCAAGCCTTGCTAGACATCCTTCAGACGGCTCAGGATATCAAGAGGCCGATTGCGGCGTTTTGGACGGAATGGTTAGGTGCGCTGCGGGGAGGTTGGATTGCTCGTGTTGAATGGACATGGGACCAGGCTATGGCGTCGGGGCAGGGACTTGTGAGAGACTACGGACTAACATTCAATGACTGGACGAACATTGACAAGTTCTTCCCGATGAGACCCCCGTCCGATTTTCCAGATCCCTTCCCCCCCCACCCCCTCGTCCTGGTGGAAGCCATTGTGTGATAGCACAGCAAGTCCCGGTGCCCCCCGGGAGGTGCTGTCTAATCAATTCTCAGACAAATCTCATACCTTTCGGATTCCAAAATGCTTCATCTAAAGGGAGGTAAGAGGCCAGGTGGGCAGGTATAGTCAGGCGCCTAGCAGCAGGGCGAAGAGGTCTCCCTTCTTCTCAATCTTTCTTAATTTTTTTTATTTTTTTTTTGAAAAAAAATTCCCCCTCCAATGTTAGTGGTGCTGGTAAGAGCAGACAACACTAGCTGGAAAACGGGTCCATCGTCCCATATACAGAATGAATTGGAGTATAACGGAAGACAGCGTATGAGGAGCTCCTGCCAGCATTGATTACTCAGGAGTCCAAAGGATTGACTGAGCAGGATATTGAAAAAAGGGAGACAACCTCTTCGCCCTGAACCAGGCACAAGGTACCTGCTACTGCAAACTAGTTCCTCCCTCCCCCTACCAGCCCCCCTTTTACAGACTCCGCTAGCCCGAGGAGAACTTTCATTGTCGCCTAAACCTCTTCACCCTAAATAGAAGGGCACCAGATAAACAAATGAAGGACTGGTACTATTTACAAATTGTTGGCATGAAGTAGCTGGAATAACATACTACGCTTTGAAAGAAATTGCTCACTCCAACCATCCAACTCGAAGGGACCAGACTTTTTTTTTTTTTTTTTTTAATCTGGTCGTTGAGGCACTATTCCTATTCTCTGCCATACCAACTCATTGGGACCAAGCGTAATGAGGAGGGGGGAAAAAGATCTGGGAAATCAGATAGAGGGCGAAGGGGGACAGTTGGATTCACGTTTATCCATTCATAAAAGACCAGGCGATAGTCACGTTGGATTGTTTCTCCCTACTCCTCCTTATTTTCTGTCCTGGCCCCATTCTAACTTAGCTATCTTAGCCCTCTGAGGTCTCCCTAACCAAACGCCACTGAATTGTTGAATGTGTTGTTGGATCTCTTTCTTTGAAGATAAAAATTGAATCTTTTCTTTAAGTGAGTGTGGTGACGCAAGCAAACTGTGTACAGGCCGCAAAGGGCAAAGACAACAAGGTAGAGTATGGGAGGACACGGAGAGCAGAGAGTTGAAACAAGATGGAGAAAGAAAAAGGAAAAAGAAAAATAGAACACACAGAGAGTCATGAGGCATATACGCGTGAAACAGGCACTTGAAATATATAATGAAGCTCAAACAACGTGCTGTACTGGCGGAAATCCCTACGATCGTTTCAACTACCCCGCCAGAGGTAGTATCATTAGGGGATGAAACGTGTAAGGAGATCTGTCCTAGCGAGTTTAAATAGGTAAGTGATCGGTCACAAAAAGCCATCGTTCCAAAAGGTCCAACTACGATCATCACACAACATATCCAGAGAGAGAGCTGAAATCTGAAACCATGAAGAGAGCGGGTGGGAGTCGGGAAGTAACATGGTGCGGATAGCACCGGAAACAGGGAAAGACCCAGGAGAGAATAGAAGAGAGGGAGCATCCATAAACGAAGAGGCCCTAAAAACAGTCATGTCAGATAGTTGAAGAGTAGGATAGAAAGGCCTGGGGATTTAAGGCAAAGCATCCCAACTGAGGGGGAAGGGAAGCAAAAGACCCAGGTGCGGGCAAACAACACAGGGAGAAAAGATAAGGCAATGGGAGAAGGGAAGGGGAAGGAGAAGGGAAAGGAAAAAGAAGAGAATCAACATGGGATCATACAACCGGCTTCGGAGGAGGCTGCAGCAACGGACCGCAACCTAAAAGAACAATCTCCTAAGCTAAACCCAGCCGATGCTGTGTCCGTAAATGCTACAGAGGGGACCCCCTCTAAAGCAGACCCATTCCTCCAGGCTTTTGGACCCCAGCCCATGGACTGGGAAGCTCCGGGGGTCGCCCCGAATGAGGAAATGCTGGATAGGACACCTGAGGCCTGGGGATCTCAGGACGAGGGAGACACTGAGACCAAGCTAAAGGGCCTGGCTGAGTGGCTAATCAGTCACCTTCAGTCACTATATCCAGGCCAATCAGAGGAATACTGGAACGAGGCTTACGTGCAACTATTCTCCCTATTAGACGAAAGCCCCAGCTTGAAACAAGCCCTGGAGCAAGGCCTGTCCCAGAACCTGGATTGGCAATCCGCATTGCACAGAATCTGGAACATTGTTCACCTTAAGTTCCAACCTCCCGAAAGGAAAACAACACAAGCACCGGTCCAACCTGAAACATCCGATCGGAATCAGCCCGAGGACGTTGATGCTTCAGGCTACACCGGCATCCCTCCCCCCCTGGACGGCGTCCAGCCAGCAGGGCATGCGGAAGGACATGAACAAAGGAAGGAGGATGAGGCATTAAACACAGATGAGGCAGGTCTTTCCAAACGAGCGAAAATACGTCATCTTATCGAAAAAGGAATGTACCACAAAAGCCTACCGAAAGGGGGCAAAATTTTGATACTCCCTATTAGGAAGAGGACTGGGCAATGGGAACTGGGTCTATCTCCGGCGGACCCAGAAGACTCATCTGCCCAGACCTACGGAGGGATGACTCTGCACGGATGGCACATGAAGAGGGAGGGAACACTACGTATCCACGAAATTACAGAATTTATCACAAATCAATATGAGTCGGGGGCAGTGACCACCATCAACGTATCCTCGGAGAACCTGAAGATGGCCTACAAAGACGTCTACGTGAGATTTGAGGACAACAAAGAAGCATGGCTACAATAGCTTACACACAATCTGCTCCTCGACACCCAACAACTAAAAATCAAACCCAGCAACATTTGGTCAACAGATGACCTTCTCACCTGTATATGCTCAATACTAAGAAAGAACATACTTAACAAGGGAGTAAATTGGGATATACAGGATTGGTCACCATTCCCAACACAATAGTGAAAATAGGGAATACACAAGGCAAAAATGGACTGGGTTGAAGTCGTGTATGGTAAAAACCAAAAGTGGAAACACACCCTTCAGCAAGCTGACCTGGATATCCGATCAATTAATGTGAACGGTCTAGCCTCACGCAACCCCGAAAACAACAACGCGCTATGGGACTTGATACGAGGGGTGGGGGGAAGAACGTGGCCGGATGTAATTTGCATCCAGGAAACCCACTTGATGGACTCGCCGGACCACCACAGGGCACATAAGCAAGTCTGACCCTACCTAAAATACCAGGCTTTTGCCCCGACGCCAGGAAGTGCAGGGGTGGCCATATGGGTACCACCCGAATCTCGCCTCCAAGTTCTCGACTGGGAACACGATAAGGAGGAAGGAAGGCGGGTCAGAGTGTTGGGCATGTTGGAATTAGAAATAGTATGCATTGTTTCCATCTACGCGCCTAACACTCCCCAGGAAAGAAGAACCTTTTTCGAGAAGATCAAACAGATCCCGGTCCCCGATATCCCGGTAATAATAGCAGGGGATTTCAACGCCGCACCAGATAGGTGGCTGGATCGTTGGAAAATCCCGCCCTCAACCGCACGCAATGCGGAGGAGGACGAGGGGATCATAAGGGACTTGTGCATTACCCTCTCACTTTTTGACACCTATAGGCGAGGTCACCCGACCGAAAAGGCCTTCACGTGCTTGCGCAACAATAACCCTGATAGACTATCAAAATCTAGAATCGATCTTATTTTGGCTTCAGAAGACCTGAGTGGAGGACTAACCTTGGCAGCGATACTGCCAATTAGCCCGCACCCAATCCTGGACCACAGGACATTCCAAAAACGGCCAGATCAGGGAGCCAGTTATTTCAAACTCAACACTTCTCTGCTCCGGCTGAAATCCTTCCAAAAATACATACAGCAGACCTGGGCCTTCTGGAAATACCAAAGACCTCAGCAAGAATCTCCAATTGCCTGGTTCAACAACGGTTTGTTCTTCCTGGCAAAAAAATGCAACGAATACTCCAAGCATATAGCCGCACAGCGACACCAACAAGAAATCCTGACAATGCAAAATCTCATGGAAGCCGAACAAAAACAATCTTCGCAAGGGCAAGCAGTAGGGCAAGACTCGAGCTTAAAAGAACCACAGTCCCAGATACCAGMATTAAAAGCCCAACTTCTAAAATACGCACAATATCGTTGGCAAGGCGCCCGGATCAGGGCAAGATTTTCGAATCTTTCGACCGAAGGGGTAATGGATGCCCAATTTTTTAAAATGGCAGGACCTCGTTACAAAAGAATTACAATTGAGGCACTCTACGAACCACGATCCATGGAGTCAGATCCGACCATCTCTACAGCAAGATGTACCAAAATAACTTACGATTTTTATAAAGACCTCTTTACCTCTCACATAGACAAATCTAGCCCACAGGACCACGAACGATATCTAATTGGCTTTTTTAAACCAATGGAAAAATCCTTGTCACCCGAACAGCGGGATGCCTTGGAAGCCCCAATCTCCAAACAGGAAATCTGGATCGCCCTTCTTCAAATGAAGGAGGAAAAAGCGTCAGGGATTGATGACTTCCCCAAAGAATTTTGAGAATCTACATGGGAATTTCTGGGACAGGATATCATGGACTTTTATAAAGAGGTATGGGCTACATGTGAGATTGGTGAGAGGGTGGGACAGGGGCTATTAACCCTCCTATATAAAAAGGGGGATAAAATGGATATCAGGAACTACCACCCCATTACCCTTTTCACAGTGGTCTACAAGATGTTGTCAAAAGCCTTAGCTAATAGAATGATCCCGGTAATGGAAGATATCATTCATCCTTCGCAGACCGGCTTCATAAAGAATAGGAACATTCAAGAGAATATTCTTCTCCTTCATGAAGTACTCCAGCTCACAAAACACTCTCGCCAAAACGCGGCACTGGTCTTTATCGATTTTGAAAAAGCCTATGACCACGTAGACTGGCTGTTCTTGGACAAATGCCTAGAGAAAATGAAATTTTGACCAGACTTCAGACATTGGATACAGGTCCTGCATCAAAACGCAACCACCTGCATCCAGGTCAACGGATGCATAACACCACCCCTGTGTCTGGAACGTTATGTCCGCCAAGGGAACCCGATTGCCCCCTTCCTCTTCCTGGTCATTTTGGAGGCACTCGCCGCTAACCTCCGAGCAAACAAAAACATTACCAAAATTCGAATCACGCACATCCCAGAAGAGGCTATCCCGGTATGCTCCCTCTTTGCGAATGATCTCACCATCCTAGCAGAAGCCACTCATAGCAACATGGAGGAAATCCAGCGAATGATGGAGAAATTTGCTAAGGTGTCTGATATGACAGTCAACTGGGGAAGCAAAACTCAGGGATGGTGGATCCACTCCCAAGGAAGGCGCCCACCCGAGTGACCTAGAATCAAATGGATGTCACTGGAATCACCCCTAAGAATCCTTGGTGTTGCCATGACCGCAGAAGGTCGGCCACTGACCAACGACGAATGGATCTGTAACCCGACTAAGCAGAAACTAGAAAACTGGAGAAATAAACACACATCCCTTTTCGGCCGCGCGTTAGTAATCAACAACATGATATTTGCTTCACTATGGTACAAGTCGTTATTGTGGCCACTAAGCAAAACAGCCTTAAAAAAACTAAAGAGAAAGGCGACCGCCTTCCTATGGAGGGGGGATGGCGAGCTCGACAACGTGATCAACCGTGTGGCATGGGACTCCATCATACAACCTAAGGCAGGGGGAGGCCTAGGAATAATCGACCCGGCCACGCAAGTGCAAGCACTACGTCTTAAATGGATTAAAAGGCTCATCTTTATCCCCCAGAGTCCATGGGGCGTACTGGCACTGGAACATTTGGCCCGATTGGCCCCAGAGACCCCCCATTCCACTCACCCCTTGACCTGGCTGGAGGACCGTTTTTGGACAGTTCCACGAAAGTTCCCCAAAGCAAGGGATGGGCGGGAAGGAGACAACCGTATTTTAGACAGTTTTTGGCCCTCCCTATTGGAAACCTGGCGTAGACTCCCGCTTCCAGACAGACCACACCCCGATCGCTGGGAGGAAATCCACCGTCAACCCTTGTTCGGGAACCGACGAATAACCGACTCAAATGGCTGTATCATGTCAAGCTCTGCCTTGCCCTGGAAGAGTTGGGTAAGAAGAGGGGTGCTAAGGGTGGGGGACCTTTGGGATGACCACAGAAAGGAGTGGAAAACAGAAGACCAAATGCAAGCAACACTGCGGTACTGCCATCACGTGGGGAAGCATTTGGAAAACCTCATTGACGCTATCCCGCTGGCATGGTATCAAACCCTTAAGCAAGGCCCCACCTTAAAGGAAGGCGACTAGGTTGCCAGCAAGGAGTCTCCCCAGAGGATAGGGCAAATCCACATGGTCTCACCCCAGGCGGTCTTAATTGAACACTATATAATCACTGGAACCAACACCCTCCAAGGCAGCAAAGCCCCTCTCGTATGGAAAGAAAAAACATCTGTGTATAGAGTGAGAGTCTTAAAAGAAAAAGGGCAGAGGGTGGTGTTCCAGCCTTTCAAACCAATCCAGGACTTGCCTCTGGATCCGGATGAATGGTCTTGGGATCTCCGCCATAGGGTAGGTCCCAAAGCAGGACGCATCAGCCTACACCAGTTGTCGGTCAAATCAGACTATAAAATGCTTCGACCAAAGAGACGGCTGAGAGACGTCATCAACGATCGATGGGCCAGGCACTTGAATGTGGATCGCTCCTTCTTGGCCCCAATCAAATGGTTCCAAGAACAGAAGGCAAGACCCATGAAAATCACTTCTCTACAGTGGCAGATCGCCCACAGATGTCTGCCCACCAATGACTGGTTGACAGACCGCACTAATTTAGAGCAAAAGGGCCTACTGCTCCCCTGGTGCCAGCGGTGTCACAGCCTCTTCCCCTTCCACAAAAGGGCGGAAACCATTGAACACATCTTCCTACAATGCCCGATCGCCCAATTCATATGGAGGTGGTGGGACCGCATATGGAGAAAGATGGAACTCACATCCCCATGGCCCTGGTCTTGGCAAGCCATACAGGCAGGCCACTAGCCACAAGCAGAGGCCGCCACGCCCTTCGAAGAGAATATGTATAAACTCGGAAGGAGGGCAGTGTTGTGGGCACTTTGGTGGCAAAGATGCACGTTGGCTAGGGATAAAGTGAGGGTAGAGGTGCCAGAAATCACTGAACACATCCAGCAGCAGATACACTTCGAACTCTCACAAGAATGGTGGGTCTCCCAACTAATACAAATGAATATTGCTTCCTGCATCAGAGCTTAGGAAGACATCTGGCGGCCCCCTAGGGGTGAAGAGATACGGGAAGCAAGGGCTACATCACCAGGATCTATACACACCTGCTCAATAAATCCCCTGGAGACGCTGGACCCGTTTTCCAGCAGACCTGCCAACATTGATTGCCTTATTTTTTGTATACACACCTGCTCAATAAATCCTCATTTTTTGTATAAGGGACGCTGGACCCGTTTTCCAGCAGGTGTTGCTCCCCACCAATAGATGGAGCCCCTCCCCAGGTGTTAGTGGTGTCTGCTCTTATCAGCTGCACTAACACTGATGGGGGTTAAAAAAAAAAAAAAAAAAAAAAAAAAAAAAAGTAGGATAGAAAACGAAGAGGGAGGGAGTGCAGAGAAGAAAATAGACGGAGATAAAAGTCGAAAGTGGAGAGTAGGGGATTGAGTGCGGATGGACCAGAGGGCGGCAAATCAATAGGGAGAGGGAACTTGAGGGACACTGGGCAGAAAAAGAGGGGAAAGACGCGGAAGACAATAAAGCAGGGGAGACATCCATAACCGAAATGGCCTGAAAACCGTTATGTAAGATAGAGAAAGGTGGGAGTGCTACAGCCAGGGGAATATATAGATAGAAAGCGGTTGGATGGGGATAGGAAGAGCGGAATAGAGTGGGCAGAGCAAAGATTGAGGGACGAGGATTTCCCGTGTAAATGTAAACACAGATGTCGAAATGCCGCCAATTGCTTAGCGGATCTGCTAAAACCCCAGTCTCAGAAACGCAGACGAGTTGGGCATGGCTGTGACATCTTCCAGAAATGCAGTGGAGCAGATGCGAACAGAGGTCGGAGCCTTGCTGAGTCGATAAGTCCCCTTACTAAACGAAGCAAGTGGTGCCATGGCGCACAGAAGATGATGCCCATGCATCAATGGGAGAGGAACGGGGGAAGAGACTAGAGTAATAAATAGTAATGAGTAACCGAGTTACAGCCTACCCCGTGAGGCAGGCGGACATATTGAGTAAGACACCAGATGCTCGGGGCCCGTACCTCTGAAAAAATGCAGGCCTATGGTGGAAAATTAGCCCAACCCCAGTCTTGTCATTGGACCAGTATTATTTGGACCCCTAGAGTCTAATAAAGACAAAACAGAGACCCATTGGTTACAAACCCCCCCTAGGTTCTGAGAAAATTTTCCAAAGTATCTGGAGAATATCCCTAGAGGAAACCTTTTCTCTAACTTTAACCCATTGAACTGTGATTATCATTTGTACATGTTGTTTGATTGATTCTGTAAATTCAGGACCATCCAACCTTGCTCCTTCCATATCAAAAGTACAACAACGATGCCAAAGGGCTCTCCGGCTCACCTCTTCCTGCTGTCCCCGCTCCTCGACCGCTTCAGGTACACTGGAATCCTCCTTGCCACCTTCGCCTCCGCTCGATTCCCCACCCCTAACACCATCTCCACCTCCTCCGCTTCCTCCACCTTCTCCACCCGATATCCTCCGCCCCCCCCCCCCCTGAATATTTGACAGCACCTACTGCAACGTGCCTAGGATTACAATGCCACCCGCAACGCCTTCAGGAAGACAACAGCTTATTACGCAATGGGGGGAAAAGGAAGGACCTGAAAGTACAAAGGGGGGCAGGAGATCGTGGGGAAGGGACCATGTTGGCATACAGGAGAGATAAAGAAGTCCGCACAGACAGAAAGATTCATATGGTACTCCGGACTACTACACAGCAACGACTTCAGTGTGGCACTGCACCTTCGGAAAGTGCCTCTGCCCGGCAGCGGGGGCGAGGAAGGGGATACAACAGAATGTAACACATGSACTACAACTAGGGAACTGGTTCTAACCCTACAGCGGGTGCGACGAAGGGGATAAACAGAGTCTAACAGAAGGAGTACTGTTGAGGAACTGGCTATGCTCCTACAGTGCGTGCGAGGAAGGGGATAAAATGCAGTGTTACGTTGGATGTGTTGAAGGGGGCCAAAGGAGGCTAATGTAAATGGCGGTGGGGTACACTGGTCCTCCAGCAGCATGGAGGGCAACTGCTGTGTACTTTACTGCCAAAAACGGATGGTGTTTTCTCTAGTAGACATGTGGCATGAGGAGTTTCTGCTAGTATGCTGTCTTCATCACAATTTTGCCCGGGTAATCAATAATGACAGCCCAGGCTGATGTATGGTGGGATGCTGGACTGCTCAGTCAATCCTCTGGTCTCCAGAGTAATCGAGGCTGGCAGGACTCTAACGTAACCCTTTCTCTAACACAATTCAATTTCAATCTGTATTTGGGACGTTGGACCCGTTTTCCAGCAGGTGTTTGTAGCGGACCCACCAGGTGTGGTGCTCCGCTGGTGACAGAGATGGAGATGGAGGAAGAAGGGGGGAGCGAGATGGCACAACGCAGCTCCCCACGCAAGACTCCAACGCACGTACTCCAAAAYGTGCAAGTGAAGAATGAGGCTGAAAACAGACAACTGCTGGGGTATACCCCAGCGGACTGACGGGACTGGACTGGACTGGCTGGTACCGACAGGTACCAGCCTGGACTTGATTGGACTGGACTGCCCCCRAATAAAACACAGGCCTGTGAGAACAGGCCAAGGGGCTGGTCTCACAGGCCAACCAACCAGAGGTCCGCTACACGATCCTCGGCCTGTGATGGATCGCCTAGATACAAACATGCTTCCGTCAAGAAGCGGAACTCTACCAAAGAAAAAGAAAAAACTGAGTAGTCTAGGATGCGGAGCAAGCTCCATGTTGAGTCCATGTGATGCAACCTAGGCTAGAAAATGTCACAAAACAGCAATGTCACAGCTAACAGCCTAGGTAAAAGCAGAAGCAACTAACTAGCATACATGTACTAGGAAAGCAAAAGCAACTAACTAGCATACATGTCCTAGGAAAGCAGGAAGTAGTGACAACTAGATCCTAGAATGTTGGAGGCACTATCCTCAGTCTGGTAACAACTGACTAGTGTATAAGTCCTAAGAACAACAAAAGCAGAACAACTAAATCTTAGAAATGTCAGAGGCAGTAGCCTCAGTCTGAGAGCAACAAGCAACAACAAGTCAACCATAGGTCACAGGAGGGGTGTGTCGCAAACCAAAGGGTGGGATGGTCTCTGAGGGTGGCGAATGCAACCTAGGGGTCCAAAACTCCTAAGGGCATCCACACATAGATAACAGGGAGACACATGTCATCAGGCTCAATGACTGTAGGGAACTGGGAGCGAACAGAACCAATGACCCTAACAGATAGACCATCAGAGCGGGTAAWGCTCGACTAAGGGGTGACCGCTATGGAGGGTCGACCATGCAAGGGAACAAGGGAGCCTGGTATACTGGGTGCACCTAGATGAAGCATGCGGGGCTGCCTAACTAGGACGTGAGGGCCGGCAGAGGGTAGGGGTGATGGGTAAGGGAATCATGCAGATGACTCCTAAGGCGGGGAAGTCGGAGCTAGATCCGTAAGATGGGAAGCCAGGGCAATGCTACGATCCCGATGCCTATGCGTATACCAAGGGAGAGCCCAACTCAGAGGAACCCGGCTAAAGGGAGACCATCATGCGACACAAGCAGGGTACTGTATGGGGTAAAGTGGTAAGGGGGTGATGACGTCTGAAGTAGGCAGAGCTGATCGTGACGAAGTCCATGAAGCTGCCGATGACGTCCGCGATGAGAAGTCCGGAATGCCGTCGAGGAAGAGCCGCAACGTCGACGAGCTGAAGTAGCAAAATTGGAGTGGATGGAGTACTGAGAAGTCAAAGACGTGGGAAGGTAAGTCAGAGTCAGTCGTCGTATCGAGCAGGACAATGACGAGTGCACTGTGGACGCTC
>BFEA01000454.1:710297-729845 GCA_003427395.1 Chara braunii
ACACACACACACACACACACACACACACACACCAACCCCAGCCTGACCCCTTTTTTTCTTTATTTGTTTTCAATTTTTGCATCTTAATTTTTTTTTAACACCCAATTTCCTGACACAAACCCGAAAAACATTCTCAAAAAATACAGGACAACTCAGCGACCATGTCCCTCATGAATAAAAATGACAGAAAAAAATTCCTGCTTTTCTTTTTATTTTTTTTAATAATTTGTTTGAATCGATTTTAGTTTTTCATTTTTAACAAATCTGAAACGAGGTCGGATTCCAAAATAAAAAATATAGGATTGTAGGGTTTTGCAAGCCCTACAACTCTATATTTTTTAATTTGTTTTTAACGTATTTTTAGGGGTATAAAAAAAAAATTACAAAACCAGGCCGCGGACAGGGCCTCATTGGCCGCGGCGGCCGAATTGCCCGCGGCCTAGGCCGTGGGTGTCACGTAGCTGGCAGGCAGACATTTGATGTGACACTCTGGATGTATAATGGGACGCTGGACCCGGTTTCCAGCAGTTGCGGCTCCCCACCAATAGATCGGAGCATGTTGTAAAAAATAAAAAAATAAAAGAAGAAGAAGAAGAAGAAGAAGAAGAAAGAAAGATATTATCCTCAATTCTTCAGAAATATTTCACTCTGGTCATCTAGTTCCATGGGGACTCAAATTCAGGTATATGTTTCAACAGTTTATGGAGTGTGTCAACTGAGCTAGGCCTGTCAGTGAAGGGGGGTTTCCAATCGCTGGGCCGTCTACTGGCTGTTCAACATCCCCCACAGGTTTTGGTCATTTCCTTTTTCTTGCCCTACATCACGCCAGGCATATTTCATGTTTTTTTTTTTTTTTTTTGAACCACCAGTGTTTTTCCCTGCTTGAAAAACGAATACACAGCAGTTAACTCGCGCAACTTTTGGGGGCTCGGGTACCAGACCAAAATGGCTGGCGGCGCCAGCCAAAATGAGGCATGCAACGGTGCATTTTTTTTGGCCCGCAGGACGATTTTACAGTCGGCGTCAATAGAAGGGAAAGGTACTGTCAGTGGTGGTTTAACGACCCCTATGTGACTCGCACCAGTTCTCTTTTCTATTTGGCACGCAGCGCAATTTGGGTCGGGATAAACAGCATGGGGCGTAGTGGTGGTTTAAAAAGGGACAGTCTAGAGATAACATCCATAGGTCACCGGCAACAGGTATTCAAGATCGTTGTCATTTTTATTATTATGTGATGTTATTGCCCCGATTATCCAGAGGACCAGAGGGTTATATGTCATGGTTGTTTTGATTGAAAGTACGTTATGACAGGTATTCAGCGTTCAAGCCTTAGGGGGGGAAAAAAAAGAAGTGTCTGAGCCTTAGAGATTATTATCCTCAGTAAATCCAAGGCCTCGACCCTGATAGGTGTAGTAATCCAGCCGTGGACGTCAGATAAGCATAATAGAGTCATGAATGTCAGATAGGCTGGTTCTGACTAGAATTTAACCACAGACTTCTTGGGTGTGTCCTGTCCCAGCTGGCTACAGTAGCCTCAGGACTTGAGCAGGCCTTCCCCACCACATTTCAAGTTTAGAGTGCCACACCTGGTGACACAGGCCACTTCCCCGGATCTATCTACCAGGCCACGGGAGCTCCCGCATGGATATAAGGACGGTGCGACTCACCCCAGCGAACTGACCTGTGCCGTTTGGGCCTTCTCCATCCTCAGACCAGTAAAGGCAGTAGGTCTTGAACCCAACACTGGCAAGGTGCAACTCAGCCATGCAACCTACTGGGCTAGCCCATGGGACAGGCATATTTCATGTTCTTCTTAGACAACCAAAGAAATTTTTTTTGAAGGATCCCTGCCATCACAGCTGCATGGTCTTCCGTGCAAGGTGTCATGACTGTACCAGACTAGAAAACTAGCTTGTCAGGGGAGCAATACTCGATGAAATCATCATGCATGGGCTGACATATCAATGACATCATGATGCATGGGCTGACATATGGTTTGCGCCACGGACTGGCACTGATGCTGGGGAGGGCACGTCACCGTAGCCGGGCCTTGACTATGGATGCCTAGGTGCACTGACAAACCGAAGGGACTGTGCATGTCCAAAGTAGTTTGCCATCACATCATGCGGCAGATGTGCTGCAGGCGCCAGCCAAAGAGACACAAGAGTGTGGTTTTGTGGAGGGAGGCCATATACGCACTCAAATTGAAGGCGTATTTTTTCTTCCTGACAAGTTAAACTGGTCTTCATAAATGGGGCAATCACATCAGGTGTCTGGTACCAATGGGCCTGGCTCAGTTGGTACACCCATGAACTGTTCAAATGCAGACCTGAGTTCGAATGCGGATGAAACTAAAAATGAATGAAACCAGATACTTCTGAATACTTCCGAAAGTTGTGGCTGAAAGAGCGCCGGTCATTGCTACAGTGTCTCGACGTTTCCACTTGAATGGATATCTGCCATCGCCCCAGGCCTGCTCATCCCAGCACGCCACGGCGTGCATCCAGCCACAACTTTTAGAAGTACTGGTGGTTTAAATAAAAAAGATATCACCAGAGGAGTGGACTCCCTGAGATGGGTTGGAAAGTGGAATGATGATGGTGCAGGCTACGTCGCCCATTTTCTTCCTTTGGAACTGAAAAATTTCGCCATGATCGATGAATATCGCAGCCCATGGATTGGTCGGGCGGAGGCTACGTATGAAGACGGGATCAAATTTGAAGTTGCAACGCAGGCGCTGACTCAAAAGAGAACTGTTCTTGTTTCCCCCTCCTGCATAAACTCTACCATTCGCTCCCGCCCAATGTGCCCCTGGTCATAACTGGGGAACATAGCTGCAATGAACGTGCAGTTTCTCAGCAGGCTGTAACAGTGTAACACTAATTGGGTCAGTTTAACAATTTTGTAATTCTTCTAAGTTTTCGGTCCTAACCGGTAACTGATACATGTCCCCTTTATCGATCGGAGTTGCCCGGCCTTCGATTTCAATCAAGGAGGGGTGTTGATTGCACCTCAGGTGGGAGGTAGGCTGTTTAGGGTTTCATGTGTCTGATCTGTTTTTGGGTGTGTTTGATGATTGCTTGTTGTGGTGGTTGATGGGAATGCTTTTCATTAGGGTTAGGCTTTGATGGCAGGAGGTCAACGATATCCTTCCCTATCGCTGGGAAGTAATCAATGCCTCTGCTATTTAGAGTGACATGGCAGATATGGCGGAATACGGATTTGGCTTCACATGACATAAACAGACCGAATGAACACAATCACATAGTATTGGATGCACTCTAATGACATCTCCACAAATCATTGAATAGGGATGCTGGACCCGATTTCCAGCTGACAGTCATCATATCATTGTATTGGGATGCTGGACCCGATTTCCAGCCGGTGCTGCTCCCCACCCATAGATGGGGCCTTCAACGCTGGGGCCCACTTAACGAGGCTGCTCTTATCACCTCGTTGAGTGGGTTTCCCCCGCACACGAAGTTAAAAAAAAAAAAAAAAAAAAGATACAGGCCTAGTCCAGCAGGGACATTTCTGTAAATTCCTAGAATTCGGTACTACTGACCTGAAACCTCGCCCAGGTCTAACTTGACTCTTCGGTACCATAAAGGACTGGCGACCTTTCGCTACTGCAAAGGACTGGTGAGTCTTCATGACTGCCTAGGACTCGTCCCTCCATTACTAGAAAAGTTGGGCCATTATTTTTAGCTGTGTCTGAGGTCCTAGAGATCTGGTAGAGTAGGTCTGCAGAGAACTATAAATAGAGTCAGGTCTTCAGTGGGCGAACTGCTGTTTGGAATTATTGTTGATGCCGCGAGGCTGCTGGGAGCAGCGCCATAGCTGGGTGGCTGCTGCTAGGGTTATACGGAAGCAATGAAGCATGCGCTTCAAGCGCTGAGCCAGGCAACACCATATTGTGCTGTTGGGGTTAGGTGCTGCCATATCTTGTCCTTCATAAGAGCTGTTCTTCTTCTTCTTCAAGCTGGAGCTTCCTTTTTCATCCTAGGGATGGTGCTGTTCATCGAGGGGTCTCTAACCTGGCGCTGGGTCATCTGAGTACTTGGAGGCTTGGCGCTGCAGCTCTAAGCTGACGGGGAGGTCTGCAGGAGGGTGCTGGTGGTCTGCAGGTTGGGCGCTGTGTCTGGAAGGTGGGTTCCATAGCCAGGACGGTGGCGATTGATGAGGGAGGGAGGAGGAAGGCTCCTAAGAGCTTGTAGAAGCTCTGTTTGAGTTTGCACCAGTTTTTATACACTTGGTTGAGATTCTTGTCTTCTTTGTGGAGCTGATTCTTTTTTGTTTTTTTCTTTCTTAATAATGAAAACAACCCCGGGAACAGCTTGAGGCGCTGGTAGGAGCATATGCCTCAAGCTTCCTCGGAGGAGGCTCCATCTATTGGTGGGGAGCTGCACCTGCTGCAAAACGGGCCCAGTGTCCCTTTATACATGTTACATTGAAAGACAGGGACCAGTTGAAACATGTGGGGGGATCGCCTCGTCAGTCTGTCGGCAGACCGCCATTAATATTCAATGAGTCATTAGCTCCTCCCCACCTTTATTCCCCATAATATGTTGGTCGACATCGAGGGTGGCCACTTTCGTCCTCCTCCCTTTGGAACCTAATCCCTAAACCCTAAACCCTACACTCTTGATACATGATTGCTTCGGCGCAGAACTCTCACCTTTTATAGACTGTGGCAGGCACGACTTTGATTGTACATATCAGCACATACCATCCCTGCCTATATCCCGCCTCCCTCTTTAGTAGCCTGAACCCTTAAGCCCTCGAGAAGCAGAACACTGAATCCTGTGCTCCCACAGACTTCATTGCGGTGAATCTGCGACGTTGCCCCTCCATTCTATACACCTTTTGTTCTGATGGGGCAGAGCCATTGATCTGTGAGTCGCCTGTGTCTGTAGAGTGTTTCGCCACTCTTTTGAATATGCATGGTATGCTTCGATTGTCTCTTTTTGATACCGTACGTGGCTGCCCTCTGAAATCGTCATTGGTTGTTACTGAGCAAGTCCACAGTCCACAGTCCGCAGACTTGTAGCTGCTCCCCCTTGCCTTTCTGCGTCCCTTAGCACGTCGTTGTTCCCTGCGCATAACCATCATTTATTTGCACACAAATGACTGAAGCTTTACTTTTCCATCATGTCTTTGGGTTGGGAGTGAGGCTCTATGGGGCAGGCATGGAGCTGGGAGGTTGGGAGTTCAGGGGGGGGACAGTGAGTGAGAGGGGGGGTTGCTACAAGGATGAATTAGTCGGAAGATATGGGACCTGATAGTCAGTAAGGGGCTTTCGTTGCCGCGTACCCTCTGAGTTTCTCCACGGTCTCCACGGAATGTCCAGACTCGCATCCAGTTCACTGAACTTCCTCTGGGGATCCTGCCGAACTTGAATGTAAGAGTCGTGGATGTCCTGTTTGGCCTGAGGTTTGTTCTCGTTCCAGTAGTCGTTTGTCATATTTTTCCACGTTTCCCAGGTGCGGGATATGATCACCTCCTCTATTGCATGCTGGGCTTGCTGCAGCCCGAATTGATGGTCCTTCCTTTCAAAGGAGCACCTTGCGCACCAAGCCAGCATTAGGATGTGCAGCCGTGTGTATGAGAATAGGTTAGCTGCGTCCAGCTGATGTAGCTCAGTGGTTAGAGCACCGGTTGGAAATGCGCATTGTGGTATGAGGTTGTGGGTTCAAAACTCCGCAGCCTCGCGCATGGACACCGGCAGGGCGTTAGAATGACTGGACACACACTCCCCTGGGCTGACGCATGGTACTATTACAGACACTGCCTGCGCACCACCCAGGGGGTCAGTCCATGGGTGTTGTATGCTGGTCTAGTCTTCACGTTGGTTTCTGGTTGTCGTTGGCTTCAGTCGCTCTGATGATCTCCCCCAGTCCGGACACTACACACATTATATCCACTTCTCATGGTAGTACAAGTGGTAGAACCCTCCAGTTTCATACTGTGGGTCACAGGTTCGACTTTGGGGGGGTCCTGTCCAGATAGACCTGTCTCTACCACATACAAACACAATGAGATACTACCTCAGATAGCACAATCCATACACACATACTATACATACATATAGATAGCTCAAGGTACACACACACATACATGTACTAGTGGAGGTGGTAAGAGCACCTTTCACCAGTACTCAATACTCACTTTGCAGATGCTCCATGGTGGGAAGCAGCATACAAAAAACCATACATATAGCCCACGGGCACACGTTTATGTTACAGAGTACATACACACATACACAACCATAGGGTTGAGAGGAGGTCACGATCAACTGATAATGATGATAAGCGTCTCGATGATAAGTACCCAACCTTAAAAATACAGCTAGGGTATGTGGTGGGAGAGTAGAGGGCGTGAGTCACTGGTTGGTCTGCTCTGTGGTGGGAGAGTAGAGGGCATGAGTTACTACTTGGTCAACTTAGGGGGCTCACACACACACACACACGCACACACACACACACACACACATACACAAGGGCTGGGTAGAGGTCACGATCAACTGATAATGAAGATAGCTTATCGATGATAAGTACCCCGCCTTAGATATACAGCTAGGGTCGAGGGCGTGAGTCACTGGTTGGCTTGGTCGGCTCCAACTGGTGATGATGATAGGCGTCTCGATGATAAGTACCCCGCATTAAATATACAGCTAGGTCTGTGGTGGGAGAGTAGAGGGTGTGAGTTACTAGTTGGTCAAATTAGGGGCCAATAAGTGATTGCTTGAGCCTGGCATCTGCAGTACCCGTACGACGAGGCTCGTTCGACTATGCTTCAACCAGGGCTGGGTAGCTAGCCCTGGTGCCTGTCACTACTGTTCGGTCCAAGTTCCCCTCGATACGTAGGGTGATGGTCCTGAGTGCTGGTCACACTGAGGTAGGATAGTAGGGATAGGGGATGCGCTAGGAGTACTGACGCGAGGATGGGATGGGTGGTGGCCTCGCCTCAGAGCGACCATGGCTGACCGCTTCCGGCGATCAATGTGTGCCTAGTAACTAGCCTCTACAACACCCTGGACTTGCAAGTGAAGGGAGACCAGCGGGCTAGCAAGTGTTGATTCTTACCGAGCAAAAGGAGGCCCAGATCCCATGGGATGTGGATGTTGTCAACAAGTGAAAGGCGGCGTCTCACCATCGCCACAGTTGGGCAACCATCGGGCACGCTAGGAGACAGTGTTCGAGCCTTGCCCTGGTGGGTGGGGACGCTCTGCGGCAGTAAAAGCAAATGGGGGACAACTACCCTTTCTGTTCCAAGTCTGTTCTTGACATCAACCAGTCCGGTGTGGGGAGACATCGGTGTAGGATTTGCCACTGCAATGACTGGAGGTTTGTGGGCATAATCTTTGCGTATGTAGACCATGACAATTTGTGCAGCAGGGCAGTGTCTATAGGTGAGTCCTGGGCACATCGGTCAACTATGATTTGGGTGGTGGGTACATCTGGGCTTGAAGCTCTGTAACCACCCTTCACAGAGTAGTCCCAGACACACATCGGTTTCTCCCCAGGCCATTCCCACTCCTCCGGGTCGAAGGGCAAAGCTGCAATTGGTGTGGAGGGCTCATAGACAAAAAGACCGTCTTTCAGATCCCCCAACACTCGTACGAGCAAGTGGAGAAAGACGAGGGACTGTGAATTGAGATTTCATCAGTGCTGCAAACCCGGTAGGACCTGGGGGCCCTCCCCCAACCGGAATTGGACCGGTCCTGGTTGACCAGGCCGGTTCTCCCCCGGTTGGCCGTAGCACTTTTTTTTTTTTTTTTTTTTTTTTTTTTTGAAACCCAGGGTGATGTAGAGGCCAAGGACTAGACCCATAGTGATCGTTGGCAGCGGCAGCTGGTGGTTGTCCTGACAGGATAGGCCACCTTCCCTACCCTTTCCCACGTTAATGCTCCCAGCGCACCCCCTATCCCTACATTTCCTACCTAAGTGTGACCAGCACTCAGGACCATCACCCTACCAGTATCAAGGGCAACTTGGACCAGACAGCAGTGACAAGCACCCCCTAGCACTATCACCCCCAACCCCCTTTTTCAAAGTTCTTGGGTGGGAAGTACAGTCCCTACCCTGCAACTAACACCCCCAGCCCCCTTTTAGAAGCTTTTGGCCGGAAGGTTAATGTTTGCAGAAAGCCAGGTACGTTGACAAAATTTTATATAGAGGAGCCGGTAGCGCTTCGTGGAAGCGCTGCGTTACCGATGGTAGTATCGCCGTTCGGAAATGGCGGCGCTCCCTCAGCCTCGACAAGGGGCTGTGTCTCCCTGTGGAATACCAGGGAGCAGGGAGTTTCTGTACACGTATATATAGGTATATATAGGTACTCGACTCTCTCTCTGTCCGTGAGGTCGAATTAATTCGCAGTTTTTGTTAAATGTATATATGTACAGACACTCGTCCGTGCTGCTTCTACAAGGCTAAATTAATCCGCAGTTTCTGTTCTTCCGTGCCGCTCCTATAAGGCCGAGTTAGTTCGCACTTTGCGACCCACAGTGTTGTAGGAGTTGTTGCCCTTCGTATCCAGAACTCCGAGTTAGTTCGCACTTTGTCGACACCTAGTGGGATATGTTTTAGGTCTTCGTTTCCAAAATTCTGGATTAGACGCCTCTTTCTTGAAAGTAGGCACTTTCCTGAAAGTAGGCTCTTCATTTCCAGAACTGCGAGTTGTTGCCCTTCGTATCCAGAACTCCGAGTTAGTTCACACCCCAGTTTGCTCTCTTATCAGCTAAATGCTAAATCGATAGTGCCCTAAATAGCTCAGCACCACTGCCACAACCACTAGTAAGCTTCCCACTAACTCCAGTAGTTTCGTTGCCTACTACGGTCAAGTCCAATATAGATACCAAAGCAGAAGAAGCAACAAAGGACTGCCAGATGTGTTGCAAACTAGAGGCAAGCAAACAACAGAAAGAACACCAGCAATCTAAGTTCACACCCCTGTGAAGCCAACCTCCTACGTCCCACAGGCATTTCCCTTTCCTTCAACCGAGAGGCGTGTGCTAGAGTGCATGCTACAGCTAGAGATGGAGGGGAGCAGGGATCTGGCCTATAAATCCGGTTAGATGCAAAGCGCCAAGAAATCTACACTACAGCCAGAGATAGAGGAGCAACAGGAATTTGGCCTACGAATTTGGTCAGATGCAAAAGTGCCAAGAGGTCAGCCCGTGAACCGTAGAAAATCGAAGATGCTAAATCCCTTGCTCATTCATATGGAGTGCTGTGAGGAAGAAGCAAACAAACAAGCATATTGCTGTCAACAGGTGAGGATGAGAAATGAGCAACAGAGCGCTCTATCAGTGAGGGGGCAGAGGAAAGGATTATCCAGGATTTAAGAATTTGAGGGAGAGGATACAATACTAATGGGCAAGTTTTTTGGGACTACCATGCTGTAAGAGGAAGAAAGGTGAATCAAGCCAGAAAAGAGGACATAATACAGACTGTTGAAAACAAGGAAATAAGCAAGCAGCCAAGCTTAACTTCAAAGACTGAGAGAGTATCTCGGATGGCATAGAGAAGCAAAAGGAAGAGAATTCCACGTTCAAGAGGTCAATGAAATGGCCCAGATAAGGAGGAGTCGAAATAACTAAAGCAAGGAACGTTAAATAGAGTGAGTGTCTCTACGTGTCATCGTTTCCTCCAGTCAAGATTAATGTTCTGCTCCCTTTGCACAACTGGAAACGCTCCCACCACCACCAGTGAAACTCCCAGTTCCCAAAGGTGACGTAGCCCCTGTAGAGCTTCAGGTCTCCTCACAGGGACACGTGAACGAAAATCGGGAATTGATTTGTCATTCAACAAGGGCACTGACGAGTGTGTGCTGCTATATATACATATATACAAACAATATCCTGGCAGCTTTGTAGCGTGCAGGTTCAGCTTCGGCGAAAGGAAATCGAGCTACG
Organism: Chara braunii; assembly: GCA_003427395.1. Taxonomy (NCBI): domain Eukaryota; kingdom Viridiplantae; phylum Streptophyta; class Charophyceae; order Charales; family Characeae; genus Chara; species Chara braunii. The sequence continues at coordinate 720,214 of BFEA01000454.1, forward strand.
AAGTGCGGATCGGCTATGGCGGACGGAGGTGGAGGGTGAAGAAAAGATCATATCAGAACGCGGGCGGTGGCGATAGCGCGACTTGACCTGTGGAGCTGCGAAACAACAAAACCGGGAATTGATTCGGGCTTCAACATACAACGCAGACAGGGCATTTGGGAATTTGTTCGGACATCGGATACGGTTGGGACAGCTGAAATAGCATTTCACCTTCGTACAACAATCTGTGAACAACGAACGTCGAACGGACGAGCGAACCCGCTATGGCCGAGGGAAATCGAGTTACGAAAAGCGAACCGGTTATGGCGAATGGAAGTCGCGCTACGAAGACCAAACCGGCTATGGCGGAAGGACGTGGTGGGTGAAGACAAGATATCAACACGCACGAGGTAGCGATAGCACGACTTGACCTGTGGAGCTGGCAGACAACAACAGCGATACAACGAGGGCGGCAACACCTTTTATACTTTTCCGCCTAGAGATCGAACTGGCAACCGGACCCTGATCGTTTCCCGTGGTTTTAGTCTCAAAGAAAAATGGGTCGATTCACATTTGCATTGATTACAGAAAGTTAAATGATATCACGATTAAGGATGTGTACCACCTTCCCCAGATTGATGATCTGTTGGATGCGATTAGGTGTGCTAAGTACTTCAGTAAGTTTGATATTCACCATGGATTTCATCATATTCTGGTCAAGGAGGAGGATCGATCGAAGATGATCTTTGTATCAAGGGCTTTGCAGCAATCGCCCGACCTCTAACGAATCTTCTACGGAAGGATCAACCGCTGAGTTGGGCCGCCGAGTGTGAAGGACCCTTTGTCACCTTAAAGGAGGCTTTGGCCACAACACCTATTTTGATTCGGCCTGACCCGGAGAAGCAATTCATACTCATTACGGACTGGCAACCCGAAGTAATCTCCGCTATTTTGACTCAGAAGAGGAAAGACGGCCGCGAACACGTCATCGAGTACGCTTCACGAACGGTACCGGACGAGAGAAGAAACGATTCGGCTCCTCAGAGAGAGCGCTACGCAGTTGTCTGGGGGATCCAACACTTCCATCCGTATCTGCACGGACATAAGTTCCTCCTCGTTATGGACCATGAGCCCCTGCTGGCTCTCAAGAGGCTTACCAACTACACTGACATAATCGGACGATGGGTTGTGCAACTGCAAGAATACGATTTCGATATCCTCCACCGGAAGACAGAGAAGCACGATAACGCTGACGGACTGCCACGATTGTATCGGCCTAGCAGGGCGGCCAAGGGTGAAGAGATCACACCGTGGAAGGAACCGGAATCAACCGGCAAACCCTCGTACGACCAAGTGGCCATTCTCCCTCAGACCTCCAAGAAGTGATCGGCAGATACGATGGCGATGGAGCATGGAGGTAATCCCGAAGGTCGTCTTTCTCCCCTCTCGTCTTCCTCTTTCCCTTCCCTACCCGACAAATTTTGCTATTTTTGCGAAGCAATCTCGAGGGTCTACTCGGTCCCTATGCGTCCTAGTGGGAGGGATATGTCAAGCAGGCAGACTGTCAGCGATGTGTCTCTCGAGCTCACAGTTCCTGCATCCAGTATAGAAATGCGGGTAAATCCTGGTTATGTCCCTTGTGCCGCACTGATAAAATTCCGACAGAAGCTCGATTTCTCGAAGCCACATCGCAGGGTTGGAAAAGACACGACGATTTAGAAGGGCCGAAGTATGGACATATGTCATCTTGATAGTTACGGGGGTTGGGAACTCCCTCCGAGACTTCACTAAGGAGGACCGGAGGAGGGCCAATGAGAGGCCACGGGACTACCGATGGAATGAGGGACGGTTAGAAAAACGGAAGACGGATGGTAGTGGGATTTGGATGTTTGTGCCTCATCCGTTCATGAGATATGACTGAGTTAAGTCGGCCCACGAGGAAACGGCGGCCCACTTCGCTGTCCGAATCACGGAGGCGGCAATCGATAAAAACGAATGGTATTGGTCCAATATTCGCGACGATGTTAAATTCATCGTCCGAAACTGTCCCGTTTGTGTCGCCGAAAAGACGCCGATTCAGCCGCCTAGATCGATAGTGCCCACTGTAATTGAACGGTCGTTCCAAAGGGTCAGCATGTATACCACAGATATTGTTGTGCCTCGTGGACCAAATAGATGTGAATATTCACTTCTTTTGGTATTTGTGGATCACTTTTCGAAATGGATAGAGGTGTATCCTTGTAAGACGCGACAAGCGGCAGAAATTGCGTGGTATGTCAACCGTTTTCTCGGGATGCATCAGAACACCATGGAAATCTTAACTGACAACTGGACATAATTCCGAGGAAAAGTCTTGAGGAGTCAAGCCCGACACGGTGTCTCGATTCGCAATACCGCTCCCCATATGTTGCAATCGAACGAACTAGTAGAAAACGCCAACCGGGTAATCAAGTAAGTGTTACGGCGTAATATCGCGGCCAAGGATACAAGGCCTTGGCCCGATATCGTCGACCATATTCTAGCTATTCATCGAGGGACACCCCACGAGTCTACCGGCCTGTCCCCCTTCCAATTACGGACCGTGTGGGCCTTTGTAGCCCTACCGAGCCTAAATGATGAAACGACCCTTCATCGACGGACCACTAGAGCAACGGTCAAGGACAAGGCCCAACGCCAGTTGGAATTAATGGAAAAGGCCCTCCCCCGACTAGCCCGAAAACGACAAAGAATAAATGAAATGGCCCATGGGCGACAGGTTCGGAGCTACGAGGCCCGAAATGGGAACTCTGGACCACGGCTCCAGTATAAATTAGGGGACATAGTGCAAGTGAGGAAATGTGCTCGCCAGGGTAAGCTAGCGCCACGATTCTTCGGGCGATTTCATGTGGTCGAGCTTGGTCCTAGCGGAGTAAACACTGCGCGGCTCGCACCAGAGGTGTCGGGAAGTCGATCGGCTCGCCCGATCATTCGACACGTGTCCTACCTTCGCCCCCGATCATTCGACACGTGTCCTACCTTCGCCCTCTCCCATCTTCCCCTTCTCTTCCATCCTCCACGTTGTCCCTCGACAGCGAGGAGGAAGACGATCATCTCAACTACCTTGATCCTTCTTCTTCTCAGCCCTCATCTCCCTCGCCATTGCCATGAGTTTTTCCACCGAACAGGTCATCAGCGAGCGGCTAATGGTACTCGGGGGAGCCATCTATGCAATCCGGCAAGTACAACGTCCTCAATTGAGTCTAGATCTTCTCCGATTCGCGGCCTTCTTCAGTACAACGAACATTCAAGCGGCGGCGAAGTTCCGATTCACGCAGTCTGGGGCGGCACGTGTATTGGCCGAGGTGTCGGCCTTCTTACGACTGTCTCCACCTGGCGAGAGCCACGTATCCGTCATTGTTGTCTTTACAGGTGACATCACAACACTGCACCCAGCGAGGCATACCGAGATCTTCCGGCAGTTGTGGGGATGGGCAACAGAGATCACGACTGTGTGGGTGCAATTACTGGCTCGACCGCGCGATCGTGTCGTGACAGCCAACGACATTGATCTCCAGCTTCGGGTCTCCTCCACCGTGCCAGAGGTCCTCCTCCCAAAGCTTCGTCCTTTTGCCCGGCCTCAATGAACCGTTACCGCCTGTCCACCTCCGGCCTTCCATCCGACACTCCTACGTTTTGGCAGTCTGCACTGGACTCCGCTTTATCCTTCAGAATTAGGCAGTTGGACGTGCTGATTCTGGATGCGGCCAAGTGGGCATAGTGGTGGCACTCTTACATAGCACTCAGCTTCTACCTCCTCGAAGTCGTCTTCCATTGGGCGAAGCCTGCTGACAGAAGCGAGGAGGACGAGATTCCGGACGATGAGGTGGAGCTATTGGTCATCCAGGCTTGGAGGACGAACACGGAGGGAGAGCTTCTGGGGATCCTATTCGGGGAAGTACGCGACGACCACCTGGATTCGATCACAGACGAAGTGTTGGTGTTTTTGACCCAACTGCAGGACACCTACCTTTGGAGATCCTCTCGCGCTGCGACGAAAGGCCCGGGACTGCCACATTCACCCGTACCTTGATCCTCACTCTCCTGTGGTCTACGTGCACGGAGCTCGACGAGGATCATTGTTACTATCCCTCCGAAGGCGGTTACCTGGTCATCGACATCACTGATCTCTCCTTCTGGGATCCTCTCATCCGACGAGTGAACGTAGGAGAAACCTGTGAGGAAGCCGAAGAAGAGGAAGAAAAAGCAGTCGAGGAAGAGATCGAGGAGGACGATCATCTTCAGTACACGGAAGGAGAGGAAACGCCAGAACAGGAAGAATCGGAGGCTGAGTCGGACGATCTTGATTATCACGAATCGGAGGACGCCGAGTCAGAAGAGGCCAGCTCGGAACGGGAGGAGACTGAGGAAGAAAAGGGCGGATTGGGTGAGTCGAGCGGTCCCGACAAACTGAGCAAGGAAGAGAGAGAGGTCGTGGCACAGAGAAGACGGACAGCGGCAAAAGGCAAGCGACCGATCGAGGAATCAGGAGGGTCACCGCCACAATTGCTACAGGGCGATCCGACGCTCAATCTGGAACTGCCACAAGAAGAGGCTGAGAGAAATGAAGGCGCCACTGTAGAGGGATCGGGAAGCCGGCGCCGCGGAAAAAGTGAATCCCCGGCCCAATCCTCTCCCCGGCCCAGCCTTCGCCTACGTCGAGATGCGGGCGCTCGGGCTTCGTCCTTAAGCATTATCCCGCCGTCCCTGTGACTTCCTCACTCTTCAACAGCTCATAGGCCGACCCCCATTCCCCGACGGATGGCACCCCTACCCGCCTTCCCTCTTCCACCATCTCTACTCCACACGCCTCTTGATCACTATCTTCCCACACGCTACTACTCACTCGCTCGCCACCTCTTTCCCCCTCCACGTCCTTCTCTTTAGCGTAGATTGGGAGGAATTTAATAATATAGAGCTTTATTGCATGATCGCGGGCACAATCCCCGAGTGTGAAGACTATGAGGATTTCCACATTGCCATCCGCTGCACCCTCTGCACTCTCTACCCCAATTACCTAGCCTCTCTCCCTCACCAGCGTCGGCACCCACATTTTCCTTGTATCCATCGCACTGTCCACTATGTCCCGCTCCCCACTAGCGACAGAGAGATCCGTCGCTTCATGCCCCCCCTTCCGCAAGTCCATCCCTCGCCGCCACCACCCGTCATTAGATTGCCTTTCTCGGGTAACGTTTAGAAGTGAAGCGTTGTTCAAGCGCACAAATGCCACGACGGATGACTTCCACACTCGGATCTTACGGTAAGTGGCACCTGCAAGCTCCACGTGGATCCTCGGATCATGGGTCGACACCTGATGAGAGAGCAAGCAGGAGCTTGCTCAAGATTGGAACTCCCTGGGCGTCACATATGTGACGAACAATTTTCCGTAATCACACGACTTTCTGCGCGAAGTGGCTTCGGGGGTTGGGAACTGGTTGGTCGGGTGGAATGCATAGATAGGGGTTGGCCGGACAAGTTGCATGGATACCCTCACTTCTTTCTTTTTTGCTGTCGGGACCAGGGCCGCGAAAATCCCGCGACGACGATTGAGTGACCGCGCCTTAGTGAGCGTGATAAATAACGGTTGCCATAGCTTCTTTCTTGTTCTGCTGTGGGAGATGAGAATTTTGGCATGATTAGCGCGCGTCATTTTCAAATTTGCAACGGATGACGGACTCTTGGAATTGTTTTTTTTTTTAAAGCTTTTCAGAATTTCTTTTTGCAAATAGGATTTAGACTAGGAATTTAGGTGCTCTGAAATCTTGTTGCGCCGTGCTTCTTGCTCGCGCACCGCTCACCGCAGTGGGGACTGGGCTGTGACTGTATCGCGCCCTTAATCTTGCATGTAACTATAATTTTTGGCGAGCGCGATTGTAACTGTACTCCTTCTTGATTCTCTCGTGTTTCCCCGCCTTCTTCCTTTCTGTCGTGCATACCTCGTCCTCCACTCTAATTGGCCTGAACCTATGAATCCCCAACGGAGGCGGCCATGAGCGGCCTAGGCTGTGGCTGCGGCCTAGGCCGCGACCCCGCGGCCATGGCCGCAGTCCACGACCATGAAAAAAATTAAAAATAAATAACAATTTAAAAAATTCTGAAAAAAAAAAAACGGTATGCAGAAAAATATACTAAACAACTTTTGCCTTGTGGTCATATCCAAAAACTTTACTGAATTTAAAATTAAAAAAAAACACATAAGTTTCATAGTTTTTCTTGGGAAAAAAAAAAAGAAAGTTTTTGCCTCAGGATAATTAGTTTTTGAATTTTTAAAATTCGAAGACGAAGTCAAAAAATAAAATAACAAATTGCGCAATCTAGATCTCGAAAAGATCTACAACCACTTTTTTTTTTTTTTTTTATAATTTTTTTTTAAGTCTAAAACAATTCGTGGAAGTCACGGCCGCACCCAACCGCGGCCAGAGCCGCGGCGGCCGTGATCACGGCCGCCCTCCGAGCTCGACCCCACGGATGCGTCCGCGGGTGTTTCATAGGCCTGAACGACTATGCGTGGAGTGTAGTTGCGTCCCCCACACCGCACCTTGGCGTAGGCACTTCCTTCTCTTCCCCTTCCCCTTCCCCTCACTTAGGCATAATCCCGAATTCATCGAGCAAGCATGCACGCTATTAATTTCGCAAGCGCGATTAGTTTGCTCTCTCAGAATTTGGAAGTTAGTGCGGTCAGTGATGATCGGCTAATAAGTAAGTGAGAAGATGAGCAGAAGTGAGTCGGGCGACCCGGCGAGCTGGTGCCGGGTAGGCGGGGTTGATGTGCGGGCCACAATGGACTGTGACACACAGGCGAACTTGGCTTGCGTACTCGGACTAAGCGGGGTGACGACTCGGTGTTGGTGCGAGGCGACGGACTACCCGCATCGGAGGTGATGTAGCGTGGAGAGAAAGAGAGAGGGAGAGATATGTGTGTGTGGGAGGGCAGGGGGAACGGGTCACACACATCAGTCGAACCTTCCGTCGTCGGCCAAGCTCCGGATCACCAGTCCCTGACCTCTAGCACTGCACGGAGTGACGGCGGGCAAGCTGGTGCATACATGATGCTGCGGCCATGGCATCTTCTTCCAACGTCCCGGCCATGGCTTCCTCGGTGGCCGGGCTACGGACAACCACCACTTTGAAACAGTGCGGATGTGCCCAGCCAACCGTTACACCTGCGCAACCCCCTCCGCGGGGCTCCTCCAGGCCGCACTGAATGCAGACCCCCGTGCGGCCATTGGAGGACCGCCCAATGCTCTGGGGCCAGCCAATGGCAAAATCAGTCCGTGAGGATTCGGGCCGCGGAAAGAAAAGCTCGCAAGGCCTGACACCCACTAGGTTCCAATTTCTTGGATGGACACCGTTTGGACCGACTTGCTGGACTTGTGAAAAAACACAGGTCCTCCACAGGCCAGCGGAGGACGTACAAGTTTGTGTGCGTTACAGCGGGGTGGGATGGAGCACACACGCAACCTCACGAAATGAAACTCTGACAGCTTTCGTGGGTTTTTCTTGACAGGATTTGTTTGGAGACTGTGCGGCGACACGTTCACGAAACAATTTTTTTTTTTTCTGGGGTTCGTGTACTGTCCGGCAAGGCCCTTACTCTCCACTGTCCATGCGGAAAACTGTTTGGACAGTAGTAAAAAATCGGAAGGACAATCTACTGTCCCTGATTGTATAATTCCCAGCCTGCAAAATTGGTTATGTGAAAAGTCCTTCAAAGAACTCAGGATACCGTACTCCCCAGGCGGAGTGCGTCGACCCGAACTGGACAGTGGAGTTTGGGCGGTCAAAATGTTTTTGAATGCAGTTACGGTAGAAGTGCTGTATAGTGGACAGTAAGTGGAGCGATGCCCCGTTTCCACAGCTGTCCACGAGCTATACAAAATTTTGTGTAGTGGACAGTATTGGAGCGAGGCCCTACCAGTAGGCTGCTGTCCTGAAACCCCATTCCTCGGCGCACTACTCCCGACTTGGAGAAAAAAAATTGTGAGTACTCCCGAACGTCCGAAGATGCGAAAATAGATTCGGGAGTGCGCTTCGCCACATTGCACTCCCAACTTGGGGCGCTCTCCGATTTGGAGGCCAGGAGGCGCACTTCAGACAGAGACTGTCCAGCACTGTCCAGCATGTGGCGACGAAAACTGTGAGGAGAATGCTTGTCTGCGCACAAGTTCTCCGGTCGAAACACAGGCCTCCGCCAGGGGTCTCCCGAAAATGGCCTTTTACAGGCGGGAGGCTCAAGCTATTTCTGGAGCCCTCTCGGTAGCCGCATTCTGACAGATCCGGATTCAATCTGACAGGTTGAACTCCAAAGCTGGTGTGGCGATGCTGCAGTCCCGAAAATGGCCAAGTCGGGGGTACTGTGGCGACGCCCCTACTCCGAAGCTTTCAACTGACCTCCGCTCGGAATTTGGTGAATGGGCTTGAGGTTGGGACACGGTTTTTTTTTTTTTTCAAAAGGGCGATGGCCTTGAGGTATTATCATCGGACTAACCAGCCCAGGTAAACTCAATATTGTGTCTTATCTGACATCGGGTGGCCTTTTCAGCCCAGGGTGGCCTTGATTGCCTTCAGGGAACCCCCAATGGGGGACACCGGCCAGGGGGCAGGCGGTAGCTGAGGGACCGAGCATCATCTAAGTGGCCAGTCGCTGTGCCTCCCCGATTACCCCTCCCCCTATGAACATCAGCAGAGACTGCTTTTTAATGCTAATTGGGGGGACCAACGGGCGGGCGCCAAGCATGCCCAGGAAGGTACATGAGGCCGTTGGGGATTGAACCCAAGACCTCCTGAATGCCACTTGCGTGCCTTACCAACTGAGCTAGGCCGCTGGATATTCAGTGGGTACGTATTGGGCCTGGCTGCCCTACTCTCCAAATGTGCAAAATGACAATGAATCTTCGGCTAGAACATGGAATGATGCAACGCCATATTTTTGGTCTTTCGTGGACGTGGAGAGTAGTGCAGCGAGGCCAATTGCCCCAAACCAAAATTTCTGAATGGAAACGAGGCGACGGTCATGACAGCTAAGACGAATCGCTGCGCTGCTCGCCAAAGAGAACATGGCACGTGCCGCCGCGGCAGGAAATATAGGGAGCCGATGTTGCAGGATCTGGTGGCAGCGGGATGTTCTGACGACTGATGAATTGATGTTCTGACGAGTGATGAATTGATGTTCTGACGAGTGATGAATTGCTCATCGGGCGCCTCCCATGATATACAATTTAAATACACGCGCGAAGAGTCATCGACGGGCCGATGAGTTGTTGGAGTGATTGATGATTTGGTCATTCAGATTGGGCATTCCCATGAGATGATCTCATCGATCATCCGGCCGACGGTTGATAAAGTGGATAATAGCCGCAGCTCGAAGCGAGGCACACTGTTCACGGTATGAACAGAGCGAACGACCAAGAGAGATCATACCAACACACACACACACACACACACACACACACACACAGAGAGAGAGAGACGGTTGATAAAGTGGATAATAGCGGCGGCTCGAAGCGAGGCACACTGTTCACGGCATGAACATAGCGAGCGAGCAAGAGAGATCATACCCAGAGAGAGAGAGAGAGAGAGAGAGAGAGAGAGAGAGAGAGAGAGAGAGAGAGAGAGAG
>BFEA01000454.1:737470-749359 GCA_003427395.1 Chara braunii
CCCTCCCCCTTCCCCCCCTCCCCCAACGAAACTTGCAGCCATAAACGCGCCGCAATAGTGATGGGTTGGGCATGCAACGGCAGAGGCGGGGAAGCCCTAGACTTGTCGGCCCAGAGGAGGGGAATGCCGAGCGACGTCCGAAACAGCTGGGAAGGAAGGCAGACTCCGAGACACAGCTGTAGTGCTGTGAAGTGCTTTGAACTTTGAAGTGGTAATCGGATGACTGTGACCGTTTGACGTTACCTCATGTTTTGCTCATGTCGTGAGCTGTGTTGATCTGATCTGATCACCAATGTGATGACTAGCAGTGTCTGTGCTCAGGCGGTTACCAGTCTGCCACCAGTGGAATGACCATAAAGGTGTCTCTGTTCAGGCTGTTCGCCACAGTTCACATTCCTGGTGCTCACCAGCACGATCATGGACTTGTATCGTCCAGCAAAGGGGGGTAGATTCCGAAGAAGGAAAAAATAACTCTTGGTGTGACCCAGGGAGTCCGAAACCGATGTTTTTCCTTTCTTTTCTTTCTTAAATGAGAGACGAATCCGATGATGTTCTGGGAGCATGACACATGTGGACATTGATGCCAGGGGTGATGTTCCACGTGGCTGGGTTCTTCCGTCTAAGATGCTAAATGATAGATGACGAGGAGCAGCAGCCTGAGACAGCATATGGTCCCTCGCAACATCGGCAAAAATTGGAATGATAGAGAGAAGATTTGCGTGGCGCCTATACTTTCAAGGATGGTAGGCCTAAATTGAGAATCAAAAAAAAAAAAAAAAAAAAAAGAGAGAGAAGCACAGGAATCGCTGAGCTGCTGTGCATCACTGCCATCTTCTCCTGAACAGAACGCCCGGTCATGATAGCTTTATTTGGGGCGACTTTCAGTCTAAAGTTCTAAACACAGCGATAATGACCGGGCGTTCCGTTCGGGTGAATACAGTGGGATGCTCATACAACCACACGGATGGTGGCTTTGCATATGTTTTTTTTTTAATTTTTAGAGAAAAAAAAAAGAAAGCCTGTCCTTCAGGACACCCGCTAAAATTGGAACGATACAGAGAAGACTAGCATGGCCCCAAGCCTGCGCAAGGATGGCATCATGACACACATAAATTGAGAAATGGTCCTACTCTCTTTTTTTTTCTTCTCCTCCCCCCCAAAGCCCCTTAATCTGTTCTTGCAGCCTCCATAGTTACCACCTTCACCCGAATAGGAGGCCCGGTCATTATCATTGTCTATATAGACTGGAAGCAGTTCCCAAATACGACTATAATGCCTGTGCATTCTTTTTGGCTGTGGCGTACCGATGAGCAGCAGTTCCCCCAACAATTATCCTTCTGTTCCCGGGGGCATATGCATAGAAGAGCTGTTCCGGTTAATCGGTGCGGACGCGTGTCCTATTAGTTGTGTAGCCTGGTTATATCAACCAATTTAACATAGTTTTGTGGCTCTGAGCACAACCATTCTTATCTGATTCAAATAAGAGAGAGAGAAAGCAGACACAAAGAAACACAGAACAGAAAAGGGCATGAACATGCACCCCCCTTGAAGTTCTTGAAAGGTAGCTATTCTTGCACTGGTCCCCTGTATAGCCTTAGGAAGATAGATAGGTAGGTAGTGCAAGCCTGCAAGCCTGCAAGCCTGTGAAAGGTGACTTTGAGAGAGACAAAAAAGAACAAAAGAAAAAAAAGAGACGAAGACGAAAATGAACTGGAGGATTTCTCTGGCAAAGGTCACCATCCCTTTTTAGGCATCAAGGGTCAATTGAATCTCATCGGAGTCTCACCCTTAAGCCATTATACCACCAGTACCTCCGAGCCTGTCTTTGCCCGACCCTGAGTTTCACTGCGCTCCGAGTTTTGCCGAGCCTGGGTACCACTCCGTTTTCTTTCTGGTACTCTCACGGAAAGAACAAAAAAAACAAAAAGAAGAAAAGTTGCCTCCGTGAACCTCAGAAAAGAATATAAAAAAAAGGAAACAAAGCTTTGGCCGTGATTGCAGTTGTATACATTCTTGGAAGTGGTAGTGTGAGTGTGCCCTCAATGAGGGCATCTCAGCCCGGTGGCCAGGTTGTCAGATTCCAAAAAAAGAATAAAAGGTGAAAAAAACGGGCACATGGATCCAGCCGTGAAAATGGCTGGATACATTCCCCTAAGTGCCAGTGTGATGAGCCTTACAATCCTCTGACAAAACACAGCTTGAGCAGATCACGGACAGCTTGAGCAATTCACGGACAGGGGACTCATAAGAAACACACGACCAGATATATAGAAAGAAAGAAACAAAAGACGGGCGCTGCGGCAGGTGGTTGCGCTCGGTCATCGCCAGGCCGGCTATGGCGCACGATGACGCAACGCTGGTGGGCTATGCTGGCGCTACCTGTCCTGGTCTTGGCTGATGACGTGTCATCTGCCACATGTCGTAGCTGAAATGGCAGACGCCACACTGTTTGATTACTGACGTGGCATCAGGCCACGCTGTCAGCATTGCCATTCAGACGACTTCAGAACAAGATCAGACTGGAACTGGCACCACGTATCGTCGTAGGGTTTCTCGTTTGGATATTACCTTTTTCTCTGGAAGGAGTCTATATTCCTGCCCAGCCGGCTGACTGGGTCCAGTCGGGCAGGCGAGGGGGGAAGAGCGTGGCTATGGCAGAGCAGCGGACCACGTGAATCACGCCCGTGCAAAGTTCTTCTTCCTTGCCCTGCATTTGGAGGGCAAGTTTGTGATTGATCTTTTGGCCACCGAGGAAGAATGCAGTATCATAGACTCAGAATGGTGAAGGTGACTCGCTACCGACTCCGGTAGCGCTCTTGTGCAAGATTAGCGCAGCGCTCTCGTGACCTTAGGATCACCGTGTTGGAGGTCACGTGTCTTAGTACAGACTGGAACTGGCGCCACGTGTAGTCGTCCGATTTCTCATTGGGATATTACCTTTTCTTTGGGAGGAGTCTATATTCCGGCCCCGCCGGCTGACTGGGCTCAGTCGGTTAGAGAGGCGAGGGTGGAAGAGCGTGGCTATGGTGGAGCAGCAGACCATGTGAATCCTGCCCATGCAAAGTTCTTCTTCCTTGCCCTGCATTAGGAGGGCAAGTTTGTGATTGACCATTTGGCCACCGAGGGAGAATGCAGTAATATAGACTTATAAAGGTAATGGGGGTGCAAGAAACTGGGTGGAAACAAGAGGCGACGACAAGGGGGAGCGAGAAGGGGTAAAGTTGGCGTGAGAAACGGGGTGGGGCGAGGAAGAAGCAGTGAAGAAGGGTAAAATGAGGTCGACCGATTGAGAGGCGAAGGGAACAACGGACGATTACTGAACGAAGGGAATACCAATTGGAGGGATCTCAGCGGTAAGAACGGCGACCGGGGGAGCATCATCACGAAGAAGTAGGGGCATCCCGGGGAGCAGGGATGTGCCGAGGAGCAGTAACATGCGACGAACAATCGAGCAACTCAGGTGAAATCTGATAAGACCGGATCGCCCAGTACCTAATCAAAATTGCTATCTGAATCTCATCCCCTGATCAAGCTTGGTATCTCAAACCCTGAGTCCCTTGATATCTCCCGCATCTAATCCTGCAATCCCCGATTCCGCCCATCCAGCGACGACCAAAAAAGCAGAGTTGCAAAATAATAATTGTAAAATAATAATGACAATAACCGACCTCACGTAGCTTCTCAAAACCCGAAAGAACACATTGGCATTGAATAGATCAGAAGCAAACACCTTCATCACTCGTTCTGTGTGTCGGGCTGTACAAGTGATCCTTGAGTACTAACTGCATTAATGAAGAAATCAGGGCGACAAACCAGAAGAAAAAAAAAAAAAATATAGAGCGCCCAGGACCTCCATACCGGCCAGGTCAGCACAGAATGAGCCACCACATCATACAGACCAGAGCGGGTCACCCTGTACACAAGCAGAACCCGAGATTGAGCTGCCGGCCCCTAACACCACCAGTACAGACCATGGCGGGACAGCAGACAGAACCCCGCATCACGAAACACAGACACAACAGGTAAACCGGGTCGCTTCATCTAGCACACAAGGGGAACGGGCGTCTACACCTGGTCCATCACACCCGTGTAAAGGGAGAAACATACCAGGATCAGGGTCTAGGCCAGGGCTGCATGAGAAAAGCCACCAACCGCCACAAAACCCTGTGTCGTTGACTGTGGTTGGCGAACGCCAAGGGCTCACGGCGTTGACTAACGATCAAGGAGCGGTGCGACAAGATGAAAATGCTGCCCAGTCATGGAGTGCCAGATTGAGGCAGCCCCCACCGCTGCCCCGAACAGAGAAGGCGACATCAATACTGACGACACAGCAACAGTGCCCGACTCTCATGTCTGCATTAACGGCGGGGCAGGAAGAGCCCGTGGGAGCCTTTGCGCTAACGCAGATCCGCCCGCTCAAGAGCCATTTCATACAGCGCCTGCATGTCCCACCGCAGGTGCGGTATCAGGTGAGAGATGGGGAGGTGAGGCCCGTCTCCTTTTTTCCCCCGCAAGCAGAAGCAATCAGAAATCACATATACTCCAAGCATGCTGTTCAGTTGGTCTTCCCGACCGAAGATTTGTCAGAACCGATGAATGAAAAGCTCCACTGGGCCCATGCACGGTTGGAGTCGATCAAAGCCTCACCTCAACTCGTGGAAGATCACTTCCTCATCGAAACGGATGGGGCCCTCACAATCACGATCATCACCATCTATGATCAGGATAGGAAAACCCTGATCAAATTGTCTAATAAGAGGTTCAAGGGACGAAGTGTTTTGATCCGCCCCTGGCAGCCGCGGGATCCGCTCTCTTCTGATGATAGGAGGGAACAACTAATGAAAACAAACTTCTGGGTGGAATATCGCTTCGCATCCGTATGTGTGCAAGGTGCCATTCTCGCTGACCTGGCCGCAATGGCACAGGTGATAGGATACATTAATGACCTTCCAAGTTTCCTGGCCAGAAGAGATGACAACCTCCTAGTGGCAATTAAATGGGATCCGAAAAAACAGTTTCCCATCAGAAAAGACTGGAAGTACTCCCAAGGGGGCAAATTTGTCTCAATACCGGTCAGCCACTCACAAGATCCGTGGTGCTACGCTTGTAAAGCCAGTGGCCACCTGTCTTCGGATGACACCTGCCCAATCACACGAAAAAAACAAACTAAGGGCATGGTGGTAAAACACCCGTCACAGGAGAACGTTTGGGTTCCCGAAGATCCCAACCTGAAAGGCTGGATCTTCAAGGAAAGCACAGACTCAGCCCCGACGATCTGGGAGTGGCAAATGGCCAACAGACCATCCACTTACCCGGAAGATGTGCTCATCTACAAGACTAAACTATCACTGAGACAAACCACCCCCGCCACCCCCGCCCAAAACCCCCCCGCTCAAGTTCAACCGTAGGTAAGTCAAGCAACAGGAGCAACGGGAGCTGGAGGAGGGAGAGGAGGGCGAAAGGCAGTGGCCATGAAATACGTCGCCAAAGCACCTCCCCCCTCAAAAGGAGGAGAGCCGCCCACCCAACAACCTACCAAGACACAGTCATCCCGAAAGACAGACTGGGGTAGTCCGGCTTCACCCCAAAGTGACAGCTCGGACTAAGAAGAGGATGCCCCTCTCGTTCCACTGGCCCACAAGCGCCGAAGGGGGACCATACAACACTCTCCCCCTGGGACGAAGAAGCCATCGCAGATCCCGATACAAACAGAAGTTGAGTCCTTGGTTGTGAGACTACCAACTCTCACTCCACAACAGGAAGGTGGGCGACCCCCTCCCATAGTGCAACTGCAGGCCGGGCGACAGCCTCAGCAGGAGATGGCTGTGACTCCTGGTCAGGGCGGGCCTCAGCAGGAGATGGCTGTGGCTCATGGGCAGGGCGGGCCTCAGCCGCAGGCAGAAGACCGGCCACCACCCCTCCCACTGGTTACTAAAGAGTTGCTCATAGTTGGGGACAATCGGAATGGTCCCTCCACGACGACTATACCCTATGAGCAAACACAGCTCTCCCCCGTCTCAGGAACAACACAGTTGCACCACGTCACCTCCTTGAAAATAAGGGATCATGCAGATAAGGGAAGAGGAGAGAAAAAAACACAGGAAGGCAGCTCCAGTACACAACTGGGAGCGGGACAACCGATTTACGCCAGTCCTCCGCAATCCCGTGTTCAGGTGCACAACGAAAATGGGGAACACCAACCCCCACAGGAGCCGTTGCAAAGCTCACTAATTGTGGGCCTGCCAGCATGGGAGCAGGTATTACCAGTGGACATCCAAAACAACAAGGACAGACCAGATTCCCAGGTACAGCAGCACCTCCAGTTAGTTGCCTCATCACAGTCGGGGTCCGGATTCCATCCACAGATGAGCCCGCAAGACGGCCATATATGGCTGCAACGGGACGGGGGGGACCAAGTCACCCAACAGCAGCAAGTGGGGCTGCAACAGGACGGGGGGGAGCAGGTCACCCAACAGCAGCAAATGGGCTCGCTGCTCATCTCTGACCATGTCACCCGCACTGTGAAAACAGTGATGGATCAAATGAAGGATCACATGCAGGACTATATCAGAAAAGGTGGCTGGGTCGATCGCATTGTAGCTCTAACGGGAGCTCTGCCACAAGAGGGCGCACAGGCAGCCGGAATAGTCTCAGAATTGTGCCCTGTACCTGAGCAAGAAACAAGGCCGTCAGAATATCTGCCCTTGACGCCTATGGACAACAGATCAACAGGGAGTGTGTGGACACAGATGGTGATACAGGGTGTCCCACCAGTACGAACACAGCCACAAGTGACTACTCCAACTAAGGGAAAACAAACAACTTTAAAGGGAAGCCCGAACCACCGGCATACAGACTATCACAGGTCCACACAAAACACAACGGAACAGCGATGTGGGGAGTCTGCCCTGCGGATTCTTCCCAGCGACTTTAAACGGGACATGGAGGTGGACCCGGGACCGAAGGAGGACCTCAACAGAGACTTCCAGATGGGGATTTTAAATGACCAAGGGGCGACACAGGGCCGCCTGGTGGAGGGGTCCCTGAGGATCGATCAGGGTCTGGAAGATCACCCGTCACCCCCGGCTGCGGTACAGTATCCGCCACAAGGAATGCCGTCTCAAACCTCCCATCACATCACCACCGCAAATGACGACAATCTACCCACATTAAGTCAGATGCAGAAGCGTGTCACAACAAACAAGCTGGTGCGCCAGAGGCTCAAAATCCTCACCGACGAGGTGCTGATGAGAATGCTGTTCCAAAACTACTCTCCCGGCCAACTAAATATCTCTCCTCTTCATTGGGAGAGGATAAGGAGAGCACTAATGTTCAGCCCTCGGGTGCTGACAGTGCTAGAAAGATACATGATCCCGGAGGCAGTTGATTGGGTGATAGTGGGCAGGGAACTTATCTATACAATTAGTGCCTTCAGAAATGAAGTCTACAATTACAAGGTACACACTCAGCACACASAAAGGTCTGAGRCCTYACAAGATCACAATGAGCCACAAGGGATGAACCAAGACTTCTGTTTTGAAGGAGTGGCATGGCCGGCGGTACTCATCCACGAAATTCATCAGTTACCGTTGTTCACAGACTCTGGCAACGGCGAGCGAAAGGGTACATCTCAGCCAACTGCCCAGTCTATTACATCATACGAAAGTAACCACGAATTGGTGCTGCCAATGGAAGTCAACCTGGGGGAGCTCATTGCTGGCCTCCCTGAGATAACAAACGATTCCGACTCTGAGTCGGAGGCCGAAGCAGAACAGGGATGACCTTTCGATCACTTGCCAGATCCACTCAACCTCCCACAACAGGTGCCCCGACTGGAATGTGGCACAGCAAATGAAAACCAGCAAAATCAGCTTGCCCCACAACCGCTGGCCCTGGAACCACACCAAAAACTATGGGAGGGGGACCAAAGGGAGGTTTCACTGGAACTAACCCTACAACAGCAGGGGACCTGGGACAGTCGGAACCAGGACAGCGACCATCACCAACAGCTGGTAGTCCCGCCCTCCCTGCCCGAGGTCCCTGAAGTGCAGATTATCGATCTCAGCGACGCTCCTAATAGTGATGATGACGAGCTCGCAGTTCAGCAGATGCAACAGAGCACACCCCCAAAACGTACTACAAGAGGTAAACTGGGTAGTCTGCTGCTACCGACAGGCAGCATAGAGCTCTCGAAATCCCCACCGACAGGGGTGGTCATAATTCCAATCAAACGTTCATCCCCAAACGGTAAATGGCGGTTGGGCCTCAGGACCCAAATGGGTAAATTTGAGGACTTCCAAACAGAATCCTCTAAGGAATACTCAATGCTGCAAGGGCTTACACTGGAGGGCTGGCGAGGCAAACAATCGCAACTTGTCACGCTAAGCAAGGTAAGATCTCTGATCAAAGAGAAGCAAGATCAGGGAACCTTGGGCCTAGTCTTTCCTAGAGATATTCCTCTTCTAGCCAGATCAAAATGAATGCCACATGGACAGCCTCTCAAGTTCCTTGGCTTCTGGCCAGAAGAGGAATATCTCTAGGAAAGACTAGGCCCAAGGTTCCCTGATCTTGCTTCTCTTTGATCAAAATGAATCTTAACTTGTATCTCTCAACTTGTCCATGTGGCGATTTCAATCAATTGCTCTGAAGCCAACCATTGGATATTCGATTGGCTTCGGAGCAATTGATTGAAATCGTCACTGCGCGGATCAAAATGAATGCCACATGGACAGCCTCTCAAGTTCTCAAATTCATCCAGATCCTATTGGAGGAGGACGTGCTGGGGGCTCATAATCAATGGGATGATGTCCCATTTGTGACCCCCCTGGATGCATCCCTCAGACAGTAGAGATCCACCACCAATAACCAATATTATGGTCTCTCAACAAAACAACGCAGGCTGCTTCAGCCAAGTGCACATTCGACTCAGCCACTCTCAGAATCAGTCGAACGACTCAAGGGGTCTACTGCTGGTCCCGGTCCCTACCCCTTCGGCCCCCTCACCCCCAACCCCTCCCTCCCCTCCTCACTCTCCCCCCCACCCGCAGGTCCCTCTCCCCGTTCGGAAATTGCCCCTATGGGAAAAACGACTGAGTCAGGCGGACATCGACATCAGATCCATAAACGYCAATGGACTGGGAACAGCGACACAAGCTAAGAAAGAYGCTGTCTGGAACATGATCAGAAACCCTGTCACTGGACGATGGYCGGATGCTGTGTGYGTCCAAGAAACGCACTTGACAGATTCGCCGAACCACAAAGGCAAAGCACAATGGATCTGGCCATACAAATCMGTTCAGGCCCCGGCAAGATCAGCGGCCTCGACTGGGGTAGCTRTCTRGATACCCCCGACGTCGAGACTGCARCCAATGGAGGAGGAYTGGGATCGACAACAGGGAAGGTGGGTSTCACTAAAAGTGAGAGCGGGAGATGMGRTCTTCTATCTATTGTCRKTWTATGCACCCTRCGAAATGCCACACCGRTTARCCTTTTTCTTAGCACTTCAGGATAGCCTCCCGAATGACGCTCCGGTGGTACTTATGGGCGATATGAACACAGCGCTGGATCCGGCCGTGGACAGAGCCTCCTCATCTCAAAMCCAAGARGTAAGGAACCCRGGGCCGRACGYGGTGCTCYTGACAAGAATCMTGRCCGAAGGACAATTGGAAGACACCTTCAGACTGCTGCACCCAACCCAAAGAGCATACACCTGCCTCAGACACAGGGGAGAGGCAGGCCTATCAAACTCCAKAATTGATCTTGCCATCATRTCCACTGACATGAAAGGATTGCTKACAGCTGCWGAAATTCTTCCCATTAGTGCGTGTAAATCGTTYGATCACAAGATGATAGCGATCGGGCTGTCCTTTCAYCRTCACATCATGAGAGGCCCGAGTTTTTTCAAACTCAACACATCCCTTCTGCCGTTGTCAAAATTCCAATCTTTGGTCAAGGAATTTTGGGCCCATTGGCAGTCGACCAGACCAATTCAACAAGGGATAGTGGAGTGGTTCAATGAGGGAGTAGCCAACCTCAGAGAAAGGGTAAAGAAATTCTCGATTAAGCATGCCAGAGAAAAGAAGGTTGTCCTCGAAAGACTGATGCTTGACCTTGAAGTATGGGACAAACAACTCTCTCAGAACCCCCTAGATACCCAAATATACAACAGACTGTAGGCTGCTAGGGGAGTGTTGCAGGAACATATGGGCCTCCAAGCCCAAGCCTGGCGAATCCAGGCGAAGATCAGAAAGGATCGGACAGAGGGTAAGAGGACCGAGTTTCACAGCTTATATTATCAGAAATATGAATACAAAGTGTTTCAAAGTTTCCCTGAGTTCAGCGCCCATCAGCGCAACACCAATCTCTTGTCAACTCATCCCTATGACTTCCAGTGAATCAGCACTACTCCTGCAGATAGTCTCCAAGTCATCAATGTGGTCACTACTCATCAGCGCCACCTCTGCAGGTCACATCCAACTCAGGTAAGTATCTTCCATAGTCGAACCTTGAATGAACACCCTCAGCCTCAGTCCCTTCCTCCTGCGATGCATACACACCCTTCACTCATGAGGATCTACTCTGAATACTACTCATAGCTACATACTAACCCACTACTACTAATGCTAACTCGCTGGGCAGCTATGGCTGTGTCATCTCCAATGTACAGGCTTCTTCTTGCATTCAACACATCTTCTACCTCCAGCGCTGTTCCTCCTGACTCAGCACACAAGTGCACCAGCACTTCCACGCATTGCAGCCAGTGGAGATCTGGCGAGAAATGAGGCTGGCAACTTTCTTTATAGTGCTGGCCACTCCTCGCTGGGTCTGCATTGGCTCAATTTAGCCTGTCCCTTGTCCCAGACCCTGCATTGCATGTGTCCCAGTAGAGTCCCMATGAAGTTCAACTGSTGCTGTGGCCTCTCGGCCTGTATTTGGACTTGAAAGTCTGAATCTGGACTGACCCCTTGACTTAAACCAGAACTGGGACTGTGCCTATTGACTTTACTTTCGGACAGGCACAACTCTCAACGAACAGACACATTTACTGCTTGAACAGACACTTTACTTTGCACGAACAGGTACATTGCCTGCACGTACAGACATACTCTTACCCGAACAGACATGACATACACATCTCCTGGTGAACAGGTAAGTCTTTTGACAATGCCCTTTGCCTTAGCTCTAGATGTGCCTGTTGATAGAGAACTTGACCTTTGACCTGCTTTCACGTTTTTGAGCCCTGGCGAGATACCTTTTCACAATGCTTTACTTTTACAAGGTCTGTGCTGCGTTACTTTGACAAGGCCTGAGGCCTATTTCGGGTAAAGGCCCTTTTACTCTCGCCGGCCTAAATCCGAAGTCCTCTGAGAATAATTTACCTATCAAGGATATGAATTCCTCTCTTTACGCTTTCGTATGCAGACACAATATGAGGTGCAGAATCTAACAACTCTCCTCTTGTAAACCAGCGATCTTCACTAGGATCCTGGTATGCAAACCTCACCTTATACTGTCGCTGTGGTCTGCCTCTACGCCCTGTGTGGTAAGTACTTTCTGCAACAATTTTATCCACATCATACTTTCCATCCATACTCGGAGGTATCACTGATCGACGACTTGGGAAGAGCTCATTCGTTACACAAGGTAAGAGCTTGGACGCATGGAACACTGGATATGTACGTAGATGAGGAGGAATTTCAATGAAATACGAAGGACCATCCACATCTCCAATTACGTCTAGAACCTGCCAAGGTCCTCTGTAGGTGGGTAGAAGCTTCTGAGAGATGTTCTCTTTAAGAGCAAACTCTTTAGACTTTACCCAAACCAAATCTCCTACAACAAATTGAGACGGGCGCCTATGTTTATTTGCCTGTTCAATCATTTGATGCT
>BFEA01000454.1:755621-771085 GCA_003427395.1 Chara braunii
CCCTCTTCCCTATTCCTCCATCACCACTTCTTCTCGCCGGCCTTGATCAGACCAGCGCTATGAGAGTAGCGAGCATCTGCTCTGATACCAAATTTGCATGGGTCCTGGGGACCATCTCACGCAGATGTGTACATGTCATGCATCATCTTCACACGCAGTGATCAATAGTCTCAACCATAGACAAAGGTAGAGAAGAAAAGGACCGAGTTTCACAGCTTATATTATCAGAAATATGAATACAAAGTGTTTCAAAGTTTCCCTGAGTTCAGCGCCCATCAGCGCAACACCAATCTCTTGTCAACTCATCCCTATGACTTCCAGTGAATCAGCACTACTCCTGCAGATAGTCTCCAAGTCATCAATGTGGTCACTACTCATCAGCGCCACCTCTGCAGGTAGCCAAACCTTGAATGAACACCCTCAGCCTCAGTCCCTTCCTCGTGCGATGCATACACACCCTTCACTCATGAGGATCTACTCTGAATACTACTCATAGCTACATACTAACCCACTACTACTAATGCTAACTCGCTGGGCAGCTATGGCTGTGTCATCTCCAACGTACAGGCTTCTTCCTGCATTCAGCGCATCTTCTACCTCCAGCGCTGTTCCTCCTGACTCAGCGCACAAGTGCACCAGCACTTCCACGCATTGCAGCCAGTGGAGATCTGGCGAGAAATGAGGCTGGCAGCTTTCTTTATAGTGCTGGCCACTCCTCGCTGGGTCTGCATTGGCTCAATTTAGCCTGTCCCTTGTCCCAGACCCTGCATTGCATGTGTCCCAGTAGAGTCCCCATGAAGTTCAACTGGTGCTGTGGCCTCTCGGCCTGTATTTGGACTTGAAAGTCTGAATCTGGACTGACCCCTTGACTTAAACCAGAACTGGGACTGTGCCTATTGACTTTACTTTCGGACAGGCACAACTCTCAACGAACAGACACATTTACTGCTTGAACAGACACTTTACTTTGCACAAACAGGTACACTGCCTGCACGTACAGCCACACTCTTACCCGAACAGACATGACATACACATCTCCTGGTGAACAGGTAAGTCTTTTGACAATGCCCTTTGCCTTAGCTTTAGATGTGCCTGTTGATGGAGAACTTGACCTTTGACCTGCTTTCACGTTTCTGAGCCCTGGCGAGATACCTTTTCACAATGCTTCACTTTTACAAGGTCTGTGCTGCGTTACTTTGACAAGGCCTGAGGCCTATTTCAGGTAAAGGCCCTTTTAAAGATAAGCCAGACGCAAAAAACGCATATACAATCGTGGAGTATGCAGCTGACTACTACCAAGAACTGTTCACCTCAAAAGCCCACCAGTGGCCAGAACATACGCTGGGAGCAGCCAGAATAACCTTGGCCGAGTCCATTACCTCGCGTCTCACTCAAGTGCAAAAAGCAGCACCGGAAACACCCTCGAGGGAGGAGGAAGTATGGGAGGCTCTAAATGAAATGGAAGACGAAAAAACTCCTAGTTTGGACTCCTTCCCCAAGGAGTTCTGGGTCTACTTCTGGCCGGACTTTAAAGACGACCTCATGCTGTATATTCAAGCGGTTCTACATCAGAACACTTTCGGAGGACTAATGGGTCAGGGGGTCACAACGTTGCTATACAAAAAAGGGGACAAAACAGACATCAGAAACTACCGCCCCATCACGCTGCTGCCCCTACCCTATAAAATGGTGGCCAAAGCACTTACAAATAGGTTGTTGCCGTTCATGCACACCATCATCCACTCGAACCAATCTGGGTTTATGCCCAATAGGAACATTCAAGACAACATCTTATTAGTCAACGAAACCATCAGGTACGCACGACAGCGAAAGGTGGATGCAGCAGTGCTGTTCATTGACTTCGAAAAGGCCTATGACCACGTGGATTGGGATTTCCTGGACCTGTGCCTAAGGCAAATGAACTTTGGGGACGTCTTTTGTCAGTGGGTGAGCATACTACATAGAACAGCGGCCACAAACATTATGCTCAACGGCCACCTATCTCCTCCTTTCCCTCTCCAACGGTCGGTGAGACAAGGGGACCCAATTGCCCTTTTACTCTTCGTCATAGTCATGGAGGCTCTCGCCGCACTGATTAGGAGCAACCCGAACATTCAAAAAATTGAAATCCCGGAAATCCCCTCCCACCTCATTCCGGTCACATCGCTGTTTGCGGACGACCTCATAGTGCTGATACGGGCAAATGAACAAAGTATGAGAGCGATGGAAGAAACGATTCACCTATTCTCCATAGCAGCAGACATGAAAGTCAACTGGGGTGCAAAGACGGAAGGTTGGTGGTTACACTCACAAAACCAGGATCCCCCCCAACGTCCCTTGGTCACATGGAGAAACAAAGAGGAAGCCATAAGGATTTTGGGAGTTAATTTGACAGCAGTAGGACCCCCAAAAGACCGAGGGGACTCCCTACTGGAACTAGTTATGAAGCAAATGTCTAAATGGAAAGGCCTGCACACCTCTTTGGTTGGCAGAGCCTTGGCCATAAATAACTCCATAATGGCTGCAATTTGGTATAAGACTGCCTTCTGGCGTCTATCACCCAAACATTTAACCGCCCTGCGAAAGGCAGCAACCAACTATCTATGGAAGAACGATGGGGCAGACGAAACTTGCATACACAGGGTGGCCTGGCAATATGTTGCCCAACCAAGAGCCAAAGGAGGCCTGGGCATCATCGACCCAGGAGACGAGATTGACGCCCTGCTCCTAAAAGTTATTATTAGGCTGCTAATGGGGAACGAAATCCCTTGGTCCCCCCTGGCTCTTATTCAGATAGGTAACCTGGCACCTGATGCGGGCTCCCAGGCCCCCTTGCATCCCATCCAATGGCTAACTAACTTCACATGGTCAATACCAGCTCCGCCCAGGACCAAGCGAGACGACACTGCAGCAAACCAAACTAAATGGGACATCAGAGTGAATCCCATGTGGCCAGATATGCCGAGGCTTTGGAGGACAAAGGGACCGACACAAAAACCTACACCTCTCAGATGGGAGGAAGTATGGCGCCAACCACTCTTCGGAAATCCACAGTTGGTTGATGAAAATGGCAAGATGTTCAACTTGCACCCATCCTCCCCCTGGCTATCATGGGTAGCCAAAGGTTGCTATACAATAGGTGATCTGTGGGACCCAGAGGTGGCTGCTTGGAAGACACCACAACAACTGCGCCTGAAACTCAAAAATGTGAGGAATCTGGAGGTAAGACGGGCTCAGCTGATTGAATCTATTCCACTAGGATGGATTGTCGCTCTTCGCAAAGGCCCAACGCTGATCCAAGGGGATTGGGTTACTCGAATACAAGATCTTCCAGTACCTATGCTGTTGTTCCGGGTGGCACACACTTCCACAAACAAGGCTGGACTAGAAGCCTTTGAACCCAAACTCGCGGGGGCCCGGTGGACCTCCCTTCACAGGCAGATGGCCTTTGATAGAGATGAATACCCCGCCCAACTAAGAAGAATCAGGGTTGCGAAGGACGATAAAGAACAGCATTGGGTCTTCGAGCCGGCCACCCCTTTACACAACCTCACCTTTGACCCGGACGAGTGGGAATGGAAGGGAAGTAAGCCAGTACAAGTGTGGAAATACACGGTTAAAGCGGGATACAAAGTAGTTCGGAAGTCCCCCCCAACAATGAATGTGGTGAAAAAACGCTGGGCAAGAGATTCCCCTGTGGATCAGCTAGCACTTCACCAACTGGAATGGTCTAGTTACACCAAAATCATGCCAACCTCACACCGCGCCCTACAGTGGCAGATCTTACACAAGTGCCTTCCCACTCCAAACTGGCTAGTTTCCAGAACTGACCTTGAGCAGAAAGGGGTCCTGTCCCCAATTTGCACATACTGTAGTAGGAACTCCCCCCCAGCAAGAGCCACCATGGAACACTGCCTCCTGGCATGTCCGATGATCGCCCAGCTGTGGAGATGGTGGGACTCTGTGTGGCACTATTTGGTAGGCGAACATCTACCGTGGGAACTGTCGCTGTTGCTCCTAGGCCAACCCACACCCACAACACGCAAATGGGATGCATTTGCTACCAACCTATTTTCTTACATGCGCCTCACACTGCTCATGCTAGCATGGAGAATGCGGTGTTCTCATGAACGTAACAACTGCCTGTTCAGCCTCCCCCAAGCCAAGGAGGTAGTAGTGGCAACCATGACCACCCATACACGAGGCATGGAAAACAATGAAAAAGATCTGAAAACTGCCAAGGATCAAACAGAGAAACAGACATGCCTGGATGCATTTCAAATTACTTGGATGGACAAACAAGGGAACCTCTGTTCCTTGGATGACCAACACAACCTGGTTTGGAAAAACTGGACAGCCACCAAACCCTCGTGGCAGCGACTACACTTATCACACTTCAGAGTCCCTTACCAAGAACAAAATTTTGTCTTGGTGAATACTGACGCCTGACAAACCCACCCAGATCGGCTTGGCCCCTCCCTACTCCTCCTGATTGGTATGCACTCAACCCCTTCATCACCCAATCTCTTCCCCTGATGATATACAAGATCTCCTGTTTTCCCTAGGTCGAACCCCGCCCGGTCTGACCTCGTTTGGCTGCAGGAGGAAGAAGGCCGAATGTCAGGAGTCTGAAGTACTACAAGGAGTCATATGCAGCAACCATCGACAAGCCAGCTATACAGGATGAATGAGGCAGCAGAGAACGAAAACAAAACAGAGGTCAGCTGTTGAAGGGTGAGGGGCCCTGAAGCAACACAAACAAGTGCCACACACAAAACCGGTACAAAGTGCATGACAATATAGGGAGTTCCGGAGGGTGGAGGTAGGGAAAGAGGAGGTGTGCATGCCTACATGAGCTGAAAATTGGCAGAAGGATAGATTAAACATAAGCTCTGCCGTGTAGGCATTTTAGATAGTAGAGTAAGTTTGCTGACATGAGAAGCATCATCTATGTAGAGGTTCGGAGGGAGGAGGGAGGAGAATGGGGAGTGACATAAGGTTTGTCATGTAGGCATTCAAAGGACCAGACTTCGCTTACCTCCATATACTGGAGGCATTCAAGGGACCAGACTTCGCTTACCTGCATATACTGAGAACAACATAACCTAAACCTTAAACATATGCGAAGTAGTATAGTCAAACAACCACAACTGAAAGAGCAGAGATTCTTTCAGAAATACAGGTGGGTGGGCAATCAAGCTAGCAGGGTGCGCCTTTTCGCAAGATCCCAGAGGAGGTAGAAATGTAGGCTACTACAAACTCCCAGCAGAATAACAGAATGCCCAACTCTACACTGCTACCATCTCTGTCAAAGCAACAACTCAGGTTTCCCGAAATGTTCTGGGACGCTGGACCCGGTTTCCAGCAAGTGCTGCTCCCCACCAATAGATGGAGCCTCCCCGAGAATGCTAGCGGTGCCTGCTCCTACCAGCACCCCTAGCACATCGCGGGTTGTTAAAAAAAAAAAAAARAAAAAAAAAAAAGAAAAAAAAGAAACACACGACCAACAAAGAAAAGAAAACAGTAACATTCAGAATGTGACCGCCTTACCTGTAAGGTGCATTCTGTGGAGGAAGATTGTGAGCACGGCCTCCTGGACTACCCAGCCCGACATCATTGCAGTAGAGAAAGCATTTCCCCCCCCCCTTTTTCCGTCACTATAAAATTCAGATTTATGGGACATTGCCGAGCCTGTGTCCCCGAAAAGTTCAGGTACTGGCCAAGACATCGTAATTTCTTAACACTGGTGGCGGTACTGGTGGTAAAAAAAAAATAAAAAAAATAAAACAAAAAAATAAAAAAAATTGCTGAAAACAAGCCAAAGAAAAGATAAAGGAGGGTCCAATTCCGTCGAATGGAAAGTATGGAAATACAGTCAATATAGGGAGGACAATTTCCAGGGCATACAGAACAAGGCTAATAAGGCATAATGACCACGTCTTTGATATACTAGGGAGGACAGAAGGGTGCAAAAAAATTAATATACACACATCATTGTGAAGCAAGGAGAGAGGGGAAGTGGGTGCTGTTGAAGGGTTTTATCTTACTATTTGGAGTGGATTGGGGTACTAAATGCGGTAATGAGACTACCTTCTTCCCTCAAATGCAATGTATGGTACTATGGTCATTATAGCTGCATTTAGACTGAAAGATACCCAAACTACAGCTAGCGTGACCGTACGTTGTATTTTGGGGAAGAAAGGAGACGATGGTACTGCAAGTTACTTTGCATGGACCAAAAAAAAATCAATAGGGAAGACTAAATATACTCATATAGTATATATTACGCATATCGACCGGAAGATCGCAACTTCTTCTCCGGACATCAGGACAACACAAACTCTTAGCAACACCCCCATTTGCCGCCCTCTCCTGCTATACAACACAAATAGACATAGTAATCGAAAATAAAGGTATCGAGGAATGAATGAATGAATGAATGAATGAATGAGTGAATGAATGAATAAGTGAATGAATGAATGAACAAATGAATGAATGAAGTAACAAACAAATGAATGAATGAAGGAACGGATGAATGAATGAATGAATGAAAGCAATGAAGGAGGGACGGAAGGACGGACGGAGGGAAGGAAGGAATAAAGGAACAGTGGCTCCTAGTGGCAAGTGGAGAGTAAAGATGAGGTGTCAGGTTGCTGTTGAAAGGTTCTAGAAATGGCTGGACTTTTGTGGCCATAGATGGATTGCATATCTCTGCATCGATGGTGGCAAATGTGCAAATGTTAGTGAGCTAGCGATACTAGAAATTTAAACTACTAGAAATGTAAACTACTAGAGATGTAAACTACTAGAGATTTAAAGTACTAGAATTTTAAATCTGCTTAACAAACTGATTGGTGCATAGTATGGCACAGCTGGAGGGAAGTCCCACTACTGCCCGAATAGAACGCCTGGTCATCATAGCTGCATTTAGACAGGAAGTTGCTCCAAATACAGCTATAACGACCAGCCTTTCTATTTGAGTTATGACTGTAGGAATAATAGGATTGGACCACCACCATGCACGTGTGGGAAACATTTCGGAGAAGGTGGTGTCATCCAGCCGTCATCCATCTGATCGCTAATAATCCGATGGAATGGATCTCAAGCACCATGACATGGGTACTAAATGCGGTAATGGGAATAGAGGATGGTACTGCAAGTTAATTTGCGCAGGTGGATAAGTCCACTGAACAAATACGTTTATGACTCCAGGACTCCAAACGCACCCCGCTGTGCGAGCTCCCGACAACCATGCTACAGAGCATCAGCAGCACTGTCCGGCTGCAGATGCACTAAATGGGCAATCGTCATCACCATGGGCATGCCCATAATATTCGGTCCATGCTACATAGCTGCCCCCATTGTGCATGAGCTGTCAAAACTTCCTGCGTCACTCATGTCAATGCCTCCGCTGCCTTCCTTTGTCAGGCCGTTCTCTTCCTGTGCAGCAGCTCTTTGTGAAAAGCACCCAGTTTCTCCGCATGCCTCTTTGATCACCGCGCCCGTCCTCCCTCTTCCCCGGATGCCCCCACCCCCATCTACTGCTGCTGCTGCCGTTGCTGCTTCTCCTGCCGCTGCCGGCATCTAATGCTGCCGCTGCTGCTGCTGGTGTTTCTCATTCTACTGCTTCTACCTCTTCTCTTGCTCCCACAAGAGGTGGCTGTTGCCTCACTTTCCACAGCTGCACCAGTGTGCCTGCCGTAGTGGGGGGCAAAAGGGGCGATGGCCTGTTTGGAGGCCGTTGCGGAGGGCTTAAAACTTTGAAACCAGATTGGCATTCCAGGTGGGCTGAGCGGTCGTCCCACCCCCTGTGCCCTGCCTTTTTTTCTGCAAGACCCCTCCTACTGGTAGTCTTTTACATGCATGACCCGTATGGCATAAGTGGGTGGTACAGACGTATGCCATACGTACGCAGAGGGCCAAAACGTTGTTCGGCAGTGCCACATCTGTGTAACTCTAGTGTGGGGTGCCTACACACCCATTGCGCTTTTCAGCACACCTACGGAGTGCTGCTCATTCATATGTGCATACTAACTCTGCATAAGGGGAGGGAGAGGAGGGGACTGGAGGGACGAGAAGAGCAGGGGAAAGATGAACCTCATTGGGTCCTCAATACTCGCTGGCAGAGCAGACTGCTAGAGACTAGCACAGGAGGCCAGTGAGGGGGTTGCGATTTCAACAGAAAAATGGGCTGAGGAGCAGGTGTTGGCAAAGGTAAGTGGCCAGCAGTGCAGACCCAACAGGACCAGTTCAGGTGTTTACTGTACGGCATCCGTTTCTCACAGTCGCTGTCTATACATCCAATGGTATGGCACAGATGCTTGGAAGACACAGGCATGGCAGCCACAATTGTATAGCCACTGCCATTCTCGGTCCTGTCTACAAATAGGACATGGCATTTGAGGGTGTTGTTCACGGGTACAGCATATCAGTGCGTTTTGGATTTTCACCACAACAACCCCTAGTCCACACAGATGAGTAGAACCGAAATCAAAGCAGTCAGAGTGTGTGTGTGTGTGTGTGTGTGTGTGTGTGTGTGTGTGTGTGTGTGTGTGTTGTGTGGGTGTGTGTGGGTGTGTGTGTGTGGGTGTGGGTGTGCGTGTTTTTCTCTAGCATACCAATCATTTCTTTGGACCCTTGCTATTTCCAAAAAACAGAAAGTAAAAAAAGGCCTTCTGTATCATTCTCTTTTCCTTGTTTTCCCCCAATCACGTATGATGGTTTGAAGATCTGGATATGACAAGCGCATACTCACACTGGGATGTTGGTGGACGTATCGGATCCCAATTATGGGCAACATCCGTTAGTGTACTGTGAACCCTCTGGCGGTAGGTGCGAAGTGTGGTAGGTATGCCCCAAGGCTCATCATTCCTGATTGACGTCACCCACCATGTGCCAGTGTTGGCAAAAACGTGTCATTAAGCAAAGAGACTACAATTTGTTGTACCGGCCCACCATATTGTGCCCCAGTTCCAGTCGTTCACGCCTGAAAAACTGTCAGAGGCCACCAGAGGCCTCCAATGTGGTGGTTTGAAAAAAAAAAAAAAAAAAACAGAAAAGAAAAAACTTCAAAAAAGAGAAAGAAGTGTTCATGGTAAAGCTACCATGTGCAACAAATCTCATGGACATATGTCCTTCCTCTTTTTGCTCTCCCCCATTTTTCCCCTGATTGTGTTCTCTGCAAGCTTTGGGTTATGAGGTAAACCTCCCAGGCTTCTTTAAAGTTTAAAGTTCTTTTCCTTTTCTGAGGATATTGATGAAGTCAATAATATAATAAATATTGGCATTTACGTTGACATTTGTGTTGGCTTATTTTTAGCCAACACAACCATATGATATTTAGCACAAAATGTGAGGCCTTACTCTCGTGGAGGAGGAAGGACATAATGTGCCATAATATTGAAAAACTGCAGTGTCAAAAGAGCACTGCAGCATTGCCCTTCTGCCTCGTCCACTCAGGCGGCGAAATCATTATATTACCACACTCTTAAATAGTGTGCCCCTCGGCTACTCCCCTGTTCTCTCAGAGTTGAAATCCCTCGTCTGTTCATCGGGCGACTTCCTCCTTCCACAGATCACCAGTGATATGAAACTCGTTGTCGTGAAAGAAGCGTCAGTCTGTCCACTGTAGCCGTTCTGCAGTTCAACCGCCCGTACTGCCGATTTTTTTGGCTGAAATCCTTGCTGAAGTGTTTCCTTCTTCCGTTGCTGCGTTCAATTCCCATAAAAATTGTTCATGGCTCTCCTGCCACCGCCTCGTTCGCACTTGAGCCGTTAAACCACCAGTATGTTTCTCAGCCATTTTTCTGCGATGTGGCCGTATGCGCGCCGCGAGTTTTGGGGTCGGCCTACCGGAGCAAAATGGCTGGTGGCACCAGGCAAAAGAAGGCCCATGCCGGTGCATTTTTTTTTGGTGTGCGCTCTGTTTCGAACTTTCGACGCTCGGCAAGGGAAGGGTTCAAAGTACTGGTGATTTAATGATGTGTACTGCAAAATCATTGCCTGAAATTTACTTGTAAAAGGTTTTTAACCTTCCTGAAATGATCATATCCACTGGTACAAACGAAATATATTCTGCTGCCCAGACTGGGACTGCGCTGTCCTTCGGGACATCCGTTAAAATTGGAACGATACAGAGAAGATTAGCATGGCCCCTGCGCAAGGATGACACACATTAATCGAGAAACGGTCTTAAAAAAAAAAAAAAAAAAAAAAAAAAAAAGACTGGGACTGCGCTGGACTCCAGATTCTTTAAAAGCCAGCTTGTCATCCCCTTCTGAAGCCAGTTCGAAATCACTCGAGCCTTTGTTTACGAACTCGCAACGAAGTTGCCTTGACTGGTGCGGTGTTCCCAGCCAACTGTCAGGTTGGAATTCTAGCTTGAGCCTGCCTTCACTTGCCTCTGGTACTGCGTAGCTCTCTCCATCTTTGTCCAGCAAATCACCAAAGCCATGTGTCTAAGTATTCCCCACGAACAGAGCAGAGCCGTCTAGAGGCCGCCCTCAGGGGTGCTTGTATCACCCCTCCCACTGAGGGAAGGTGAAGGATGTTTTCAAAAGAAAATAAAACAAAAAAGAGGATAGCTGTAGGATATCCCAGGAGTCTTGGTTTGATGACAAAAAGATTCATCACGCCAACACTGTCTCGTTTCTCAGTCACAGTAGTTCAAAAGTCTCAAAAGGCTATGCAGTGTGCACACAAATGAGCCTTGCTCAGTTGGTGCGCCCATCAACCGTTGAAACACAGACCCAAGTCCGAATCGAGCGCAGAGACAACGGAGGGCATTTACATAACGCACGTCACACTTGCATACCCCCTTGGGCTGATGCAGGTAAGCTATTACAGACACTGCCTGCGCACCACCCAAGGGGTTGTCCATGTGCTGTATGTCGGGTCTCGATGCTGTGTGGGCTGCTTGTCACTGTTGGTTGTGGTTGTTCTGTTGATCTCCCAAGTCTGGCATATCACACATAGGTGCCGTTTGCGATTGTTGCCCAGTATGGTAGAGTCTTCTGGTCGCATGTCATAGATCATGGGTTCGAGTCTGGCTTGGGACTTTGGGTGCGTTCTTGTCCAGCTTGGCCTGACAGTGTCATCTCTTCAAAGAACACATAGTTCCCTCGACATAGTAGTGCACATATCTGGCCTCCGGGCACATACATCTTGCTATACAGTTACACAGAGCATACACAGCCTTCGGGCATACACAAAAACATGGCTTGTGAACATACACACAGCCTACGGGCTCATACATACATAGCTTCCGGGCACACATATACATACTACTGTAATACAGGAGAGGGGGGGGGGTTGGTTCAATCAGGTACGTGACGGGGTCTGCTCATGCACGGCTTAGACTCTAGGGTAGGGTAGGGATATAAGTCGCTCCGGCTAGTCTGAGTTCCGCCTAGCCTTGGGTAAGTTAGGGAAGGATGTGTCCGTGGGCACCAGCTTGCCTTGCCTAGGCACTCCTGCTGGGTAGACTCTCTGATATTGGGCCTGTAAAAAAGATTGCATGATCCTGGCGTCCGAAGTTCCCGTATGGCAAGGTTCGTCCGCTTCCGCTTCCACTAGGGCTGGGGGGCTGCCCAGCCTTGGCGCTTTTCACGGCTGTCTGGTCCAAGTTGCCCTCAATATTGGTAGGGTGATGGTCCTGAGTGCTGGTCACACTGAGGTAAGATAGTTGGGATAGGGGGTGCGCTGGGAGAAGTAACGTGGGGAAGGTGGCCTATCCTGTCAGGACAACCATCGGCTGCCGCTGCCAGCGCTGCCAGCGATCACCATGGGTATGGTCCTTGGCCTCTAACGGGAGATACAACCAGATGTAGCTCTGAATTTACCTGGGAATGGTTAGTTGGAAGATGACATCTCAGGGCTGTCATTCTTTCATAGAAGTAAAGAGGTGGGGGGGTAGGGGAGAAATCCTATGCACGTTACCTCAATGGTTAAGGCCTTATGCTTTGGTTGGACCAAAACTCCTGCAGTGTTTGATCATGTGAAAACGCCAAGAGACATGACAGTTAATGGTTTACAGCGGGGACACGAAGGGCATCGTCATGCCAGCGAAGTGCTGGGCTGAATGGGCCTGGCAGCTCCGGCCCAAATTCATTCAACTGGAAACGTCACGGCTCTATTTTTTGCCACGGTCTATGTATGGGCAAAGTACTGGTGGTTTAATGGTTTGCAGTGGACATGTAGGACGCATTGTCATGCCAGAACGTTTTGGAACCCCCCAATGCGAGCATACAGGCAATCAGATACACGGGGAAGCGGTAGTCTGATATGCTTTAAGAGGTCGGCACCACTGGTGCTATGTTCATTCTTATAAGGCATGAATAGGTCTGCAATAGCGGCCAGGTTTCTTTCCAAGGATGAACATAGAACCACCGGTCGGGCCCAACCGCTAGTTGTGTCATAGCTTATGCATGCACTTTTTTTTATTTTCCCCCCCTTGACCGTGACTCGTGCATGCAGTTTTTCTGAGTGTTCCGACAGGAGGAAGACGTGTCCTCTGAGTCCTCTTCCTTTTCTTAACTTGTTTGGCAAAAAAAGGAAGATCTTTGGACAAATAGTGGACACTTTTCTGCGAAGATGATAACTTCTTTTTTTAAACCACCAGTATCCCAGCCAATTTTCAGAGTAGCGGTGTGCATGCTGCCACGACTCTTGGGAAGTAGCGGGGCACCGTTTTGCGGCACATCCATCCAGGCAAAATGGGTCGCATGCGAGGCCCGTTTGGCCTCGATGGATGTCCAGCGAAGCCGCAGCCCAGTACTTCCCGAGAGTAGCAGCAGCATGCACACCGCAACTCTTAAAAAATGGCTGGGAAACGTACTGGTGGTGTCAGTTTGGCGCCAGATTTCAGCTGTGTGGGTCATTTAAGTCCATTTTGCCAGCGTGCTCCTGGAGAAAGTCGTGTTTTGCCCTCAGTTATGTAAGCCTGCTGCCAAGGGGGGTATGCTCCAAATTTCCAGATCAATCACATCACTGGAATTCATTTTATTTGTTCATGTACTTCTTACTATCACTGGACTCTGGCTGTCGAAATGGATGATCAACGCGTAAGGAGCCCATAAGTAAGGATGATCCAAGTGACAGAGCGTTGCAACTATTCCACGCAAGTCCGTCATTATTACCAGAAGCCCGAGGGATCAGGGATACTGTTTCCTCCTTCCCTCCCTCCCCCACTCCCCCAGCTGTCCCTCCTGCCGCCCCCCCTTTTCCAAAGCCTGAGATTTACATCTGTACACAGGGCTGCACTCAGGTCAGACACAGATATAGAAACCATAACTGCACACTTCACTCGGGGTAAGATGGCTGGGGCCTCAATTCAGTTCATGCTTTAAGCAGCGCGAGCTACTGTCTATCCCAAAACATTAGGCAAGGCTATTATAGTTGTGCCTGGGCTGAAATTGATCTAGATACAGCTATTGTGAACATGAGCTTCACTTGGGTGGATGCATGGGAAATGCTGTTCCTTTCAAAGTCGCGGCCGCGTACGAGCCGCCTTGCGCTCGGATGACCGGGCCTGGAAACGAGCACCCAAATTCATTCAATTCTGCTTTTTTTTTTTTCCGCGGCCAATATATGGCCGGGGTGCAGGTGGTTCAAACCACCAGTACTTCTGAGGCACTTTTCTCCTACCCTGGAAATGCCCTGTGCGCAAAAAAAAGAACTGGCGCCTCCTAACCTTTTGGCTGGCGCTGCCAGATATTTTACTCTGGAGGCGAAGTCCCGAAAGTACTGGTGGTTTAAGCAGCAAAACTGAATCCTTGAGAAAGTAGAGCGACTGGTTCACTGCATGCACTCGCCTTGGAAAGGTTGGATCAGAAATGGCATCATGAGGGTAAAGGATATATGGGATACGGATACTAATGACTGGATTGACCCATCTAAACTCAAGATGAGGTTAAAGTATTGTCATCATGTGGTGGAAGCATTAGAAAGTGTAATTGACCTCATCCCATTACAATGGTTTCGAATACTTAGGAGAGGGCCCAATTTAAGGATAAATGACTGGGTAGCTTTCAAGGATCAGTCAGAGTCTATTGGTTAAATTCTGGATCAAGACGGTAATGGGTCTTTTCTTACCCTGATTCATCGTTTGTCATCCACCAATATAGCAATTTCTAAGGAGCAAGGGGAAACTTGTTGGGTTCAAGCTCAACAGATCTTCAGAATACGGGTAATCAGAATCAATGACTCTTGGGTAGCCTTCAAGCCCAACTGCCCCATTTTTTAGCTCCCTTTTGACCCGGCTTCTTGGGTTTGGAACTCAGTTATAAGAGTAGGAAGGCATAATAGATCCTACAAAACAAATTTTCACTCACTCAAAGTCAAATCAGCTTATCGTATGCTAAGGCCGAGAATTAACCTAAAGGACAAGGTCTCCAATAGATGGAAGGAATGCCATAATCTCAATATGGAGGAATTGAGATCTGTTAGGTGCTTTAAAAAAGTCAGAGATAAACCAGCCAAAATTGCGGCGCTTCAATGGCAAATTGAACATAGGTGCCTACCAGTAAATGATTGGTTGATTGACAGATCTTCGCTGGAACAGAAAGGATTAGCAGAAAGATGGTGTAAGTTATGCAACTCAGTTTTCCCCAGTAGAAAGCACCCTAAACCATAGAGCATATTTTTATGCAATGTCAAAGTTCAGTATGGCTTTGGAGGTGGTGGGACAGAATCTGGTCACAGTTAGTCCCACAGGTCCCTTGCCATGGGGATGGAAAGCTATCCTTCTTGAGACCTGGAGTCCGGACCCAGAATTAGTAGGAAAAGATGAGGAATTTGTGGAAAATCTGTTTCAATTAGGGAGAAGAGCGGTGATGTGGGCCATATGGATAAGGAGATGCACGTATGAATGGGAAGGGGCCAGACTAGACGGTTCTGAATTTACAGCAACTACTATACAACAAATTCAAACAGTCGTCTTTTCTAAATGGGAGCTAACAAAGGAAAAAGTACAATTTCTCACAGACATAGCAGAAATCCAAAGACATTTTCAAAAATTCAGTCATACATGGTTGGGCGGAAACCAAGGTGTGAGAATTGGATGTGTCATCTGGAATGGGGCAGAGGACAATGATGTGGTTGGTCTGAAAAGAGACTACAAATTGCTTTTTAACGATTGGTCTTCCATTGAGGCTTCAATTCCCATGAGACCTTTATCGGACTTCCCGGATCCTTTCCCTCCCTCCTTATCAGCTCTTGTTCCTATTTCCTGGTATGGATTATAGGAGATGGCACTACTAGCTTAAACAGAAATATTTGGCGTCCTGTAATGGATTAAGAGGTAGTGTTGTTTCAAGCATCATCATATTAGGGACGCTGAGCCCGGTTCTCAGCACTTTTTGGTTCGGGCCACTTTGGGTAGACTGTGAGGACCCCGGCCTCTTTTCTTCTCATTGGTAATATCAGCCTTGGGCACTGGGCCCTTTATTATAAAAAAAAAAAAAAAA
>BFEA01000454.1:771284-781354 GCA_003427395.1 Chara braunii
AAAAAAAAAAAAAAAAAAAACAAAGACCGTTCCACAAGGCTCGTCCGATTCCGCTTCCACCAGGGTTGGGCAACCTATCAGCCCTGATGCCTATCACTGCTGTTCGGTCCAAGTTACCTGCCGATTGGTAGGGTAATGGTCTTGAGTGCTGGTCACACTGAGGTAGGATAATGGGATAGGGGGTGCGCTAGGAGTATTGACGTGAGGATGGGATAGGAGGTGGTCTCATATTCCAGGATACCCACGGCCTACTGCTCCAGGTGATCACTGTGCACTCAGTGACTGGCCTCTACAACACCATGGACTTCTGAATTAAAAAAAAAAAAAAAAAAAAAGGTGTCCTTGAAATAAGCATGACAGGGTCGCAACACTCGAAAGCTAGTTTAGTGGAAAAAAAACACTGAAGTACAGGCAGGAGCCGTTCTCAGATCTCCGGATTGTTTCTCGGATCCTTTTCCTCACTCCGAGCTAGCTATAGTAGACATGCAATGGTTTGACGTGGGCGGGGGATGTGCTTCACCTGTTTTTTCCTGTCAAAGGGGGGTTGGGACAGCTAGTGTGTAATGTCTGTTCTGGCGGTCCTTTTCTGGACTGAAGAGGCGATCGCATTTTCTTGTTTTCGGATGCCCCTGCTCAGTGAACCCTCCAATTTCTTTGGAGCAGTCAATGCTGGCAGGAGAGGTCTGTCAATTTTCTTCCAATCATATCATTGTACCTAAAGGGATGCTGGACCTGCTTTCCAGCAGGTGCAGCTCCCCACCAATAGGCTGGAGCAGCCGCGGGCCTGACACCTCAAATTCTGGAGGCGCGAAACAAAAACGCGACTGCCGATCAAATTTATCAATGGGGGGCCCAGCGTTTGACGTTCCGGGCTCGTTTTCTTGTAGCGACAAGTTTCGGACTGCAAGGCTGGGGCCGTGTACTTGCGGTTTAATTCTGACTTAGCGTCTGTCATTGGTTACGAGCGGTGCTTCCACTAATATCTTTGTTTGCTCTTTGCAGTTTACCTGTGAACGCCTTGTCTAGCTCATTCCTCTCAGCTAGTACCTGGATGTCGAATCCGCAATAAGTGCTGGAACTGCTATCTTAGATATTTCCTGGCTCTTTCTTGTGGATGTCTTAAGCTCTGGTGTTCCTAGTTGGACTTTTAAGTCTTACGCTGTCCCTGGACTTTTTCTACTACTTCTTACAGCTTTCTATTCTTATTTAGCCCTTCTTGTCGGGGTCTTGGGAAGATCTGTCCGGATCCTATTCCGCCGGTAGGACAGGAGATTTACGATAGTAACACACACACACTCTTCTCGATTGAGGTTGAGAGACTCGAGTGGATGACTTTAAGTTTGGTTACTTTCCAAGGGGAGGATGTACCACCCCTCTCCTCTGCCTGCGTTAGCCTACTTGTCTTAATTGACCTTCTGTAGCTGGTCCTACTTTCCACTATATCCCTCATAGCTGTTGCAACACCACAAAGGAGGGTTGCATTAGTATGTTCCTCTCAACTATTTGGCGGTCGGGACTGTCTTGACTACTGGAACTGTTAACCTGTCTCCTTGTTGTTGGTCTGGCAAAACCCTAAGCCCTAGTGGGTGCTTCCTCTGGAAGTGCTGCTATCTAATGTTTTGTGGGGCTAAATTTAGTAATTACTAATTATTATTGTTTTCAGCTACAAATTTGCATTGGTTCTATTTTTTGTGCAGCTAGCGTGAATGTTGATGTTAAGGGACTCCGGGACACTATTTGTTGACTGACCTTCGAGTGGGTTGTCTGGCGGTGTTTCTTCCCACAGCTTGAAGTCTATGCCTTGACCAAAAGACAACGCAAAGCTGATGTGCCCTCTACTATGGCCGCCATGCCTGCCTCTGCCCTGAAGTCTTCCTTGAAGTAGCTTACCCCATTTGGGGCCTTCCAGGTGCAGCGCAAACCAAGAAGATGAAGATGCCGTCCACCATAGCCAGGTAAGCACCCACGTCACTCTCCTCTTTGCTCACCTTCTTCCTCCTCTTCCTCCTACTCCCCGGAGTCTTCCTTCCTGGTCTGCTCCATCATAACTGAAGTGGAGGGACCAGGCCGCCTTCTTCCTCCCCAGCCCTGGAACACCGAGCGCTAACTCCAGCAGCATGATGCCAAACTTGCACACTGCAAAATGAGAAAGAGCTCTTTGCTCTTCCCAAAGATATAGCGGACTACTGCCTCCTTGGGCAGTGACTCTCCAGGTCGCTCGGCCTCCGAAGCTATCTGTACCTTCTTCCATTCGGAGGGAAACATCATTGCAGCCTGATGTCTGTCACAGCAGGCCCCAGGCTACTGGACTGGTACTCCTAGACCCTAAGCCTACCCGACTCTAAAATTCCTTCGGTTGTCTTCGTCTGCCTAGTTGGATGAATTTGGCCGCTCCTGTAGGAACTTTTTTTTTTTTTTTTTGAAACAAAAGCCCCCGCCAGTGTTAGTGGTGCTGATAAGAGCAGACACCGCTAGCACCTGGGGAGAGGCTCCATCTATTGGTGGGGAGCATCACCTGCTGGAAAACGGGTCCAGCGTCCCTCATACAGACCGATTTTGGAGTACGTTCCTGCCAGCATTGATTGCCCTGGGATCCAGGGGATTGACTGAGGAGGATATTGGTGGGAAGGGGGAACCTCTTCACCCTGCATTCGGCGCCGGATACACAGCTATACGCTAGTTCCTCCCTCCCCCTGAGCCACACTGAAACCATACTAGCATCTACCTCATCTGCTGACATTCTTGGCGAACAAGGGTGGAGCCTGCCAACATTGATTACCCCGCTCCGTACCACTGTAGATCTACAATGGAGAACTGCTGGTGGTTTAAGTGTTTTTCCTACCTATGCGGGCCTAGCCTACTCGTAGCTCCCACTGTAACCCCACAAAGCATGGCACGCAATGACCCTGGTGGGTCACACACTCACACCCAAGCAATCATGCAAGCAGACAAACACATGGGAACTCAGCACGGATGTAAAAATCTCAGCAGCTGGAATCTCAGCAAGTCACACAACCCAACGGCAAAAGTCAGAAACAACTGTTTTCTCAGTCTGCGATTTTGCAGGTCATTACACCGGAGAAAATCATACACAAAGACTTGAGGACAATCCCCACATAACTTTGCAGTGGAGAGCCGAATGTCGGCCGGGCGGAAGACAAGAAAAAAAACACAAGTGGGAGTTCCATGTTCCTTTGTAGAATAGGCTAGTAATTGACCTTCAAGTACCCCTAGCTGAAGCCGGGTAATGGCCCCGGTATCATCATTTCGTACTGTATGTGTTCTCAAGTATGTGTTCAGATGGGACGCTGGGCCCGGTTCCCAGCTCGTGTTGCTCCCCACAAATAGATTGGAGCATTGTTCCAAAAAAAAAAAAAAAAAAAAAAAAAAACACAAGTCCAAGACTGAAAAGAAATGAAGTTAGAAAAAACAACAATAACGACACGCTGTTTCGTCGGACTTGCCCTGACTTATCAGGAGGCTGAAGATTTGACTGTCTGTGAAACCCCCATATTGGTGCTTTGTATCATGATCTGCTTTAACCCCTGTTGAAACTGGATAGCCAGCACTTGGCAGCATAAGCAGCAAGGCAAGGGTTAGGCAACAGGGCACTGGACGATAGGCAAACACAAGACACATAGGCTGAGGGCATGGGGAAGGTGGGTGGGCAGCCAAACGGCAACGCAAGCAGCAGGCAACAGGGCAGCGAGGCAGCAAGGCAACGGCAGACCAAGCAGCAAAGCAACAAGACAGCGAGACAAAAAGCGGCCAAATGGCAAAACAATCAGCAGCTCGGCAGTAAGAGAAATGGGTAGCAAGGCAACGATGCAGCACGGCAGAAGGCAGCAGATATGGCAGCCAAACTACACGGCAAACAGACAAGGAACATGGAATGACAAGGCAAGTGGATAGGCAGCAAGGCAGCAGAGGAGTGCAGACAAGGCAGACCACACATCCAACATTCACCAAAGCAGTCAATCACCTACTCACACCACAAGCGGAATCCCCAGGTATGTTCACACCACCATCAGAGCCAGGAAGCCACTCGACATATGTCTGTCATCACTGGAGGAAGACACAGTCACAGGCATCATGAACCGAGCAGGCCCTCTAACAATGCTGCAGGTTCTCCTAACAAACCAGCTTGACCATTTAACACGTACACAAAGAAACCGAAAAACCGCACTACGAAGGACCAGAGAACGCACCAAGTGGACACCAGAGATGATCTGCAACGGGAAGAAGAAAAGGCAAAAAGTAGACAGTAGAAAGTTAGGCAAGTGGGAAGGCAGGCAAGATTTACATCAAACTGATTGGTCCTTACCACAGACCTCCCATGGAGAGAACTAGCACTTGAGGAAATTCGACGTTTGGCACCCCAGACCACTGAAGACATCCGCCCTCTCTCTTGGGTTGAGGACCGGTTTTGGAGTATTCCCAGAACACAGTCTCATGCTCAGGCATTGGGGGATCGCAGGGCTGCTCGAAGGGATCTAGCCCTAGATGATTTCTGGGTCACTTTACTATGCACTTGGCGCCACCTACCTTTACCAGACAGACCTTTCCCTACCCGGTATGAGGAAGTACTGCGTCAACCAATTTTTGGTAACACATGGATGACAGATAGGAGGGGGGGGGGGGGGTGTACATCAGCTCGGATCCTCCTTGGGCAACCTGGGTTAAAAATGGAATCATGAGGATAAAAGACCTATGGGACCCAACCAAGGAGGACTGGAAATCAGTTGAGCAACTTCGAAAGGAGTTAAGATATGCTCATCACTTACAGAATAACTTAGATCAGATTATTTTCTTCATACCGTTGTCCTGGGTGATAACACTAAAGAAGGGACCTACTCTTGTGGAGTCAAATTGGGTAGTCGCTCATCATCCGGATGGGTCTTGGTCTATTGGAAACATAATGTATGTTCTGCCGGATGGGGCCGTAGTAAATTTCTTTCAGATGCATGGGGATCACTCCCTCTCACGTTCTCCATCAGATAGTTTGGAATTCTTTCCCATCACGACACTCTATCGGATTAGGGTTCTAAGGGATTCATCCATACAACAATGGAGGGCCTATAATCTTGGATGCCCC
The DNA here is from genome assembly GCA_003427395.1 of Chara braunii. Lineage (NCBI taxonomy): Eukaryota > Viridiplantae > Streptophyta > Charophyceae > Charales > Characeae > Chara > Chara braunii. The sequence goes on from BFEA01000454.1 coordinate 776,380, forward strand.
ATACCTGAACTTGCAATCGACCCAGAGGAGTGGACATGGCAAACAAGCAAAACTGGTAAAAAGTTAAAGAAAGACCGGCCAAGTTTGCATCTCTCCAATGGCAAATTGTGCATCGTTGCTTGCCCACCAATGACTGGCTGAGTGACCATACAACTTTAGAGCAAAGGGGGCTTGCCTCCCCTTGGTGCCAATTCTGCCTCTTGTCATTCCCTTCACGAAAATATAGGGAAACCATAGAGCACATATTTACACAATGCCCAGGTACGATTCTGATGTGGAGAAGATGGGACTGTGTTTGGAAGCGTTTGACGGGACTGGATTGGCCATGGGATTGGCATGTAATATTATTTGGACATTATGGCTCCTCTATCCTAGCATTATCTACCTTCCAAGATAATATTTTTCATCTGGGAAGGAAAGCGGTACTTTGGGCTTTATGGCAGAAAAGATGTGTGCATGCTATGGAAAAAGTAAGGCTTGAAGGGACAAAACTCACAGATATTGTTAAGCAATTTGTGGAAACAGAAATCCGAGTTCGATGGGCCAATACTACGAATAAGCTTAAAACTTTTCTTCAGAAAGCAGACATCAAAAAAATTCTCTTACAATTTCAAAAGGACTGGCTTGGGGAGACAAAGGGTAGGAACATTGGGAAAGTGGAATGGGCTGGGGAAAAGGTTTCGGAAGCGCCACTCAAGCGTGATTATAAAATAGTGTTTAATCGATGGTGGGACTTGGGGCCTGATGGCATATTAAAAGATGTTGCTGATTTTCCTGAATTCTTCCCTCCTTCGGAACTTGGGTTGGTAGATCTTAAGTGGTATGGGAGAGTTGAGAAATTATAGTGCAAATATACTGCAATCTGAGAATCATCTAGGTAGATATGAGAGGAATGCTAGTAAGTTATAGATGGATCAGGCGGTTCTTATAGAACTGAAGAGGCGGACCTCTAGTCAGTTGGACTATGGTTTAAACACAAAGGATTCATTGTTCTAGGGACGCTGGACCCGATTTCCAGCAGGTGATGCTCCCCACCAATAGAATGGAGCTAATTTATTTAAAAAAAAAAAAAAAAGATTTATTTCCTCCCTCACGATCAAAGCTACATATCGTATGTTACGACCAAAGGTGGACGTCAACGCGATTGTCAAAGATCGTTGGGCTAAGCACCTGAATCTGGATGTTCAGTCATTCCGTCCAGTTCGTTTTTTGCTGCTTGCGCACGTCACGGCCTTGCCATATCGTAAGTTTGCATCACTACAATGAAAATTATACATCGCTGCCTCCCGACTAATGATTGGTTGATAGATCACTCAACTCCTGAACAACGAGGACTAGCACTCCCATGGTGCCAGTCCTGTCATATGAAATTTCCTAACCGCAAGATAAGAGAAACAATTGAACATATTTTATTACAGTGCCCTGTATCGGTTCTCTTGTGTCGCAGATGGGACTTCATTTGGAGACAATTGACAGACTTGGATTGGCCTTGGGACTGGAGGGCTATCGTATTAGGAGCATGGGACTCCCCCTCATCCTCAGATTGTGTACATATTTTTTTTTTCCGTCTCACGCAAAACTATAATATGGGCACTCTGGTACAAACGTTATGCATGTGCTTTGGAGGGAGTGAAAATAGAGGGTTTGGAAATTACTGAAACAATTAAACAGTTTATTCAAACTGACATTCGAGCTCAATGGCGTAACACCCTACTAACATTTCAATAAAAGAAGGATATTCACAATGCAATTCTACAATTCTCAAAAGACTGGGGGGGGGGGGGGTAAGGGGGGGGGGTTGGGTCATGTGTCATGGCCAGGGGGAGAGGGTACTGTTGCCCCTTTCAAAAGAGATTTTCAACTCATTTTCCACAAATGGATGACAATTCAACAAGGCAATCATTTGAGGTCCCCAGAGAACTTCTCTGATTTATTCCCGCCTTCAGCTATGGCAATAGTAGACAACCTATGGTTTGGACATGCAGCCTAAGTCAGAAAACAACAAGGATTGTTATTGTAACTATTTTCAGAGCATAGACAGGATAGAAATGCATGGATATATCTGGCGATCCTCAGCGGACTAAAGAGGCAGGTCTCAGCTCATTTGTCACATGTTTATATTTGTCAACAAGACATTATTCTGATCGTATGAGGGACGCTGGACCTGCTTCCGCTTTCCAGCAGGTGCTGCTCCCCCCCAAAAAACCGGAGCTTAAAAAAAAAAAAAAAAAAAAAAAACTGATTGTGTGTGTGTGTGTGTGTGTCACACATGCATAGGCCATTCTTACTTCCTGCAGAAAACCATAGGAGACGAAAAGGAGGAGAGGGAGGAGGAGGGGGGAGCATTGATGGCAAGGCCATCATACATTGGCCATTTGGCAAATGGAGGAGGGGTGACACATCCCCTAAGCGCTTTTCGCTGCTTGCGCCCGTCACGGCTCATCAGAGGGCGATTGTCCTCTGGCTCCCCGTGGGGTGTGAGAGAAGGGCAGGGAGAGCATAGCATATGGGGAGGGTAGCACGTTAGGTAGGTACTCACCATATGCTCATTGATTTCAGCATCAGTGATATGCTCATCCATGGCCACCATACTCCTTGTCCTTCAGTGGTGGCATGTGGCCCGTCAGTGATCGCAGTGTCAGAGCACGGTTGAGCACTCTACTTCTACTGATCCCTGTCTCACCAACTGCTCACAATAGCTACCCGTGACCGATCCCTGTCTCACCAACTGCTCACAATAGCTACCCGTGAGATGGGTGAGCAGTGGCAGTCTGAAGAGAGAGTAGGTGATGCCTTCAAGCTGTAAGCAGCTATGGCGGGAAGTGTTCCCGTAGCTAGGCACAACGAAGGTGAGAGAGTAGAAGTGAATTGAGGGAGGCTTAGATGCCTGTCCAACAGTGGGTTCAGCCGCTGAGAGGTCGAGGACAGTGAGGAACCCATTGGTAGGCAAGGACGACAAGTTGTAGAGAGGGATAGGTTAATGATTGGGTGGGTACGGGGAAGCAGTTACCGGGAGGAGGGAATGCGGGCGGGTGCTGCAGAATGGGCTGGGTGTTGGGAGCGGAAGATTGCGTGACTGGGTGAACTTGGATGTTGCAAAGATTCTTAAAAAATTTAATCAGATTCTACAAGGTGTTTGTAATTATTGCAGTTTTGTACACAATCGTACCAAGCTGCATCGTATTCAATATGTCATACAATATTCCGCCATGGCCACACTAGGTCGAAAACTCAAATTGAATAGTGCTGCTAAGGTGTAATGGATGAAGGCTGTTCAGTGGGGGTTGCGGGTGAGAGAAGGAATGTGGGTTTGGTGAGAGGCCATGTCGTGTGTATGCATGTGGGGTGTGCCGTGCACGTGTTGCAGGAGGGTGGCATGTTGGGTGCCGTCAGACCGTGGTGATGGCTCGGGTAGTGGGCAGCAAGTGGCAGGGAGTGGTTAAGGTGATAGTGCACGCAGGGCGGGAAGCAAGTGGGGAGGAGGTTGTTGACCGTAGGCAGCTACGGTGGTGAGGATGTTTTGTTTGTATGTCCGCAATGGTCGGCGTTTGGAGGATGGGGTCTTGGCAGGGGGTGATCAGTGGTGAAGTGGTGGGAGAAGGAGGAAAGGATTTCTTTTTGTCTCTGTGGCAAGGGGCACATTTTTGGTGACGTTTTAGCGTGGTGAGATTTTGTCGTGGTTCAGTTGGTCCATATCGTACGTGTGCTTTTTCGGGGGGAAGAAAAAGGGACGGAAGGCAAAAGGAAAGATTATTTGAAAAAAGGGGGGTTACCAGAGGAGAGTACCAAGTTGGAGGTACTGTAGAGGACATTGCTCGTGAGGGAGTACCCAGGGTCAGTGTGAGTGTGGGGTTTTACTACAGGGGGTGGGATGGTGGCTGGGCTTGGGAGATTGAAGCTGCGTGGCGTTGGGCCACATGGCGACGTGCCGGTTGTGTCCGGTTTTGTTGGTTCTGTGTGCAGCGATCGCAGGGGGGTTGGACAGGAGGTAAGTGGGGAGGTTGTGGGTGGTTATGGTGGCCAGTAGTTTTACACACTTACGCATAAGAGTCAGTGGTATTGGTTGTGTTTGTTTGGTGGGAGGTGACTCGTAGGGGCATTTTTGAAGAACACAAATTTTGGGGGCTTCATGCGCAGCGAGTTCTTTAGGGGACACTTCACAAGTGGGGTCTCATTTGACATTGGTTTTCATTTTATTTGTGGAGTTCTTTTTTTTTTTTTTTTTAAAGCTAATTCTTTTAAGCCCGACCAATTCAAATACCTGTCAAATCTGGATTCAAATTCTCTCTCTCTCTCTCTCTCTCTCTCTCTCTCTCTCTCTCTCTCTCTCTCTCTCTCTCTCTCTCTCTCTCGCGCGCGCGCGCGCGCGCGCGCGCGCGCGCGCGTCGTTGGTTCCACAGGGTCACATGCCAGCATCCCGCCTGCCGCGGCATCGCCACGGCACGCCTGCGACTTGTTATACTAGATTGTGAGTTGTTGGATTATGTCCTTATTGTGCTGATTTTTTGGGGGGGATATTCAGCTTGTGGTCATTGGGGGAGGTGAGTTTGGGTTCGGTGGGCTGGGCACCGGGTATTTGTGTTTTTGCTTTTGCAAATGGACATGGGGTGGGGCTGTTGTACCAGTTTGTGACTTTAAGCTGTGTCTTACCGTGTTCATATCTACGGGGGGGTGTAGGTGGGTGTGTATATGTTTGTATGTATGTTAATTGGTACTGGTTGTGTACATGAGAGTGTATTCCTGGGGGGGTGATATCTAGCTGTTAGTGAGTGTGTGTGTGTGTGTGTGTGTCTGTGTGGTGTGTACATGTTTGTATGTATGCTAATTGGTACTGATTGTATACATGAGAGTGTATTCCTGGGGGGTTGATATCTAGCTGTCAGTGAGTGTGTGTGTGTGTGTGTGTGTGTGTGTGTGTGTGTGAGAGAGAGAGAGAGAGAGAGAGAGAGAGAGAGAGAGAGAGAGAGAGAGAGAG
>BFEA01000454.1:803050-813451 GCA_003427395.1 Chara braunii
AGAGAGAGAGAGAGAGAGAGAGAGAGAGAGAGAGAGAGAGAGAGAGAGAGAGAGAGAGAGAGAGAGAGAGAGAGAGAGAGAGAGAGGCAATACAAGATTGGTTGTTGCGGTTCAAGGAGGAAAGTGACGGGAGGAAAGTGGCGGCCATAGCTGCCGAGCTCGGACACAGAGAGAAAGACGACGGGACCAAAAGTGAGAAGAAAGACCGAGGAGGAAGAAAGAAAGTGAAGGGGGAAGGAGAGACGAGGGAGGAGAGAGAAGCCATAGTCCGGGGTGAAGGAGAAGACAGAAAGGAGGGGAGAGAGAAGGAGAAAGGTGAAGGTTGGTGAAGGAGAAGGGGTCGGCAGCCATAGCCGAACTTGAAGAAGTTGACCGAGACGTTGACCAAGGCGTTGACCAAGACGTTGAGCAAGACGTTGACCGCCGTTGACCAAGGTTTTGACCGGCATTGACCAAGGCCGTTGACTGAGATCTGACCAAGCTGGAGTTGGTATAATCTCGCCAAGCCTTCGACCTATCCCCTCGCCCTATGGATGTGCACTCACCCCATGGTACCTGCTAAGTCAGTGTGTCTCTTCTTTCTGTATTGAGTCTCTTCGGTCCAGGTGATAGGAACTCCGTGTATGTGGTCATATTGCTGCGTTGACCGAACCCACACGGGCTGAGTAGGGCTGCTGTCCATGGCTGACGACTGACACGTCCCGGAGGACTAACCCTCCCAAGGACCAATACAGACCGCCGGGCTGCTTAGTGTGGCATGGTTGGCCCAAAATCCGAGCTGTGGGCTGCACAACCAACTGTCTAAGTCTTGAGAGGACTTGCTGATCGCGTCATCCTGTCTGCAACGTTAAAGAATTCCTGATGAGTTATGGGGGATCTCCTTAAATGCCTCTTGATCAGCAGTGAAGTCCTGTGGTGACAGCCATAGCCATAGGTCTAGGCTAGAGACCCTAGTTGACAGGGCACTGAACCGGAGTGAAAGCCAGGTGGGTTGACTGCAGGTGCAGGGCATTTGGGTCGAGGATTGTAACAGACAGTGGTGGCGAAAGCTTCTGTCGGTTGTGGTAACCTGGCTGGAACAAAGGGGAGGGCTCTGTGGTCCTTAGAGAGTTAGTCAGTCAGTCAGTGGGTGGAAGTCTAAGTGGTGAGGAGTGGAACTGTCATTTGGTTGTGCACCTTTCACCATGGTGACCACGCGAACCCGTACGAGCACCACCCCGTATAGTAAGGCTCAAGAAGAGCAAGTCGCCGCCCTGCTGAAAGAGAGAAAAGAAAAAGAGGCGAAGAAGGAGTTGATTATGCAGGCCAAGAAGTTGGCCTTATTGGAGGAGCAGGCGGTGAAGAAGAAGAAGTTAGAGGAGGAGATGGAAATATTGAGGAAGGAAGAAGAAGAGAAGCTGAAGGCAGTAGAGGAAGAAGAAGAAGAGGAAGAAATCCCCCTCGAAAGGAATGTGAAAAGGAGGGAAACAGGGGAATCTAGTGGCACGAAGGAAGAAGAGAAAAGGCTTAAGAAGGTGGTGTCAGAATGGGTTGCTAATCTGTCCCTGGGAGAGGAAGAAGAAGCGATGTTGCATGTCCCCAGGGCAAAACAGGAGGCGGTGAATCCGTCGGTGATGAGGGAGCTGCAAGCGGAGGAAAATCCCTTACGCCGCCAGACGATGGATGAAGAGAAAAGGTTGGAGTGGAAACTGCGCCTCACGAGAGAGAAAAGGAGACGGCTGGAGGCGGGCTTAGGCGGCACATGAACTTGAAAAAGAATTGAGGGCAGTGGATGAGCAAGGGAGACAGATGGAAGGCCAGACATATCTTCAGGGAAAGATAGAAGTCTTGGCAAAGGCCCAGCAAGAACAATTTCAGTTTACGAGGGGCCATGATATCGCCTTACAGTCCATACGCTTGGGCTTCAGAGAGTTTGCGTGTGATATGATGATGCATGTGGGCATTGAGATGAAGGCAAGGTTAGAGAATACCGAGCGATTGTGCACAGGCGCCATAGAAGGCGCAAAGCTTGCTGCCCCAAAGGAGGAGGAAGCCCATCCATGTAGGGATCGAGTAAAAGTGAAGTTCCCTGATTCCTACAGTGGGACACAGGGTGAAATTTTCGATAATTGGGAGGCAAATATTAACTCCTACATGCACCTTCAGGACATTATCCCTAAGGAGCAAGTCCTCATCGCTTTCCACGCTCTTAGAGATGAAGCATCTAGCTTCGCTCGATCGCTTGCCCGCGCTACCGAATGTGAAAATGACATGGTGGCTTATTCTATGATTACACCACTGAGCGAATTTCTTAAACTCCTTCGCGAGCGATTTGCAGATGTCACTCGGGGGCTTAGGGCCTTTGACAAGCTGCAAACTATCCACTCCTGCCAGTGGAGGAGTGCCATGGCACTTAAGGGTGTCATGGATGAGTTAGTTCCCGTCCCTGGACATGGGGTAACTGGGACGCTTTGCACGGGCACTTTTTTTAGAATAGTAGACAACCTACCATGACCTACGATACATTAAGTAGGGAGGTGGTGGCTTTTGAAGCCCAGTCCATGCCAACATCCACTTTCTGGCACAAAGATCTGGACAAGGGGCAGAAATGGAAGGGTTGTACCATCTCAAGCCAAGTCAGGGCCATGCATCACCTGATCCTTACTTTAGATGAAGGTGGTATAGAAGAGATCCCCTATAGTCTGATTGAGTGGGGCCTAGAAGAGGAAGAGTAACACTAGTCATGGGAGGACTTATGCTGCTGTCGCGGCCGAAAGGAGGCCGTAGGGAAGAGGGAGAGGCCAGGGCCAAGGGGGTCGGGCCTCTGGTGGTCGAGGACAAGGCGACCAGGGGGTTGGCAGCAGAGGAAACTGACAAGAGGGAGGTAGGGGTCAAGGTCCCCCACAAAACCGTCCTCGTTCCAATCGATCACCTCCCCGGAGGGGTGAATGGCACCTTGGATTGCCGCAAGGCAGACCCTGGGAAGCGCTGGGCTTAGACCAGACCGTGTGGCAGAGAAGAATAGACACGGATCAATGCATTTACTGCAGTGATCCAGGGCACATTATTAAATACTGGCCCAAATACAGAGATGCCTGGCGAGCTGTTGCAGAGGGAGCAAAAGGCAATCGCCGGTAGGGGTCGCAACTGCCCTTACCCCTAGACCATGTGGATAAGAGTGTGTGCACCATAGAGAAACTCCCAAACCACATGTGTCTATGGCAGAGGTTGCTGGCCAGTGCCTAGGTAGTTGTCCAGAGACTGCTTGTGTTAAAGTCTCTTTAGGCACTTCCCTCACATGTCTAGCAGAAGAGTTGAAGGAGAGGATGCCAGCCTGGGTCAAGGTGAAGAAAGATGGAAAGGACAACTATTGTTAATAGATGTAGAGGTCTTTAGAGGCAGGGTAGGGGTCCTCATAGACAGTGGGGCCACCCATAGCTATATTAGCCGCAAAGCGCTGCAGAACTTGAAGCTAAGTTTGAAAGTCCAAAACCTAGAAGAACTCATAGTCAGTATCCTCACAGATAATCACACTATTTGAGTAGAGGATTACGTCGTGGGAGTCCAGACATATTTTCGCCTAGAGAAAGATGAGAAGGTAGAGAGAGTCCTCCATTCCCTGACTCTCCTCGTAGAGGACAATCTCCTGTTCGGTATGGTCTTAGGACTGGATTGGGGAGAGGCAACAGGAGCCACACTCCATTTGAGAGAGCAAGAGTGTAGGCTCCCTAGCCCATCAGGTGAAGTCAAGGCTGCGCGCCTGTTTCATGTGTCAGGGGTAGACAACCCCTTAGCACATTGCTGCCTCAACGCTCATGCATTCACAAGGTTAGTGAAGGAGTTGCTAGAAGAACAAGTTTTTGTAGCCTATGTTATGCTAGTCACTGAGCCTAAAGAGGAAGAGCCGATCGACCCTCGCATTGCCAAAATGCTAGAAGAATATGCAGATTTGTCTGAGCCGCCTAATAGAGTAGCGGCCAATCTAGCATCGCATTGAGATAGAGCCTGACAGTAGGACTCCTAAGGGAGTTGTGTATAGAATGTCCCAAAGGGAGTTGGAGGAGTTGCGCAAGCAGTTAGACGAGCTCCTCGAAAAGGGTTGGATTAGGACCAGTTCGTCTCCGTTTGGAGCACCTGTCTTGTTCGTCCCCAAGAAAGAGGGAGAGTTAAAAATTGCATTGACTATAGGGGTCTTAACGCAGTCACTGTGAAGAATGCAGAACCGCTGCCCCGCATAGATGACTTGTTGGACTGTGTGCAGGGTTGCAAGTATTTCTCCAAGATAGATCTGAAGTCAAATATCATCAGATAAAAGTTCATCCTGATGACCAGTACAAGACGACGTGGACTAGATATGCGCACCATGAGTTCATAGTGATGCCCTTTGGACTAACCAACTCGCCAACCACGTTTCAGCGCTGTATGAATGATTTGTTTAGGCCATGGTTAGATAGATTTGTGATTGTATATTTAGATGACATTCTAGTGTTTAGCAAGACCCTTCGGGAGCACGAGGCTCCTCTGAGACAGGTATTGGAGAAGCTAAGAGAAGTTAACTTCAAGATCAACGCAAAGAAGTGTGAGTGGGCCAAGACACAGGTGTTATACTTGGGCCACGTGTTAGATGGAGATGGCATAAAGTCCAAGGACAACAAAATAGCAGCGATCAGAGACAGGCCAACTTCCCGTTTATTGACAGAGTTGTGGTCGTTCTTAGGATTGGCAAATTACTATAGGAAGTTTGGAAGGAACTTCTCCGCCATCGCTGCTCCCCGTCGCAGATTGCTAAAGAAAGAAGTGATCTGGAAGTGGGACTAAGACTGTACATCGACCCTGAAGAAATTAAAGCGCGCCTTGATAGAGTACCCAACCCTCAAGGTAGCCGATCCGTCTTTGCCCTTTGTTGTCACCACTGATGCAAGTCAGTACGGTATAGGTGTTGTCCTACAGCAAGATGATGGCAATAGGTATAGACCCGTAGAGTTCATGTCTGCTAGGATGCCTTCAGAGAAGGTAGCAACATCAACCTATGAGAGGGAACTCTACGCTCTCAGGCAAACACTAGACCACTGGAAACATTACTTGCTTGGGAGGCACTTCAAAGTCTATTCAGACCACGAGACATTGAGGTGGCTGAAGACGCACGCGAAGATACCTAAGCTTACTAGGTGGGCCGCAGAGATAGACTAGTTTGACTTTGAGCTCAAGCCTGTTAAAGGAAAGTACAATGTAGTTGCGGACGCGTTGAGTAGGAGAGCAAATTACTTTGGAGCGATAGTACACCATCTGGACATAGGGAGAGATCTGCAACAGACGGTCAAGGAGGTGTATGCGCAAGACCCTATTTATAGTGGCCTCCTCAAGAGAGTTAACGAGGCCTTGGAGTCTGAACCAGATTACCACACTACAGATGGGTTGTTATTTGAGAAGACTAACGTAGCTGACCGATATGCATTCCCAACAGCGAGGAGATTCGTAGTCTGATCTTAGGGGAATGCCACGACACAGAGGGACACTTTGGTTGGCAAAAGACATTAGCCAATCTCATTAGCGCGTATACATGGCCCGACATGAAGACTGAGTGCATAAAGTACGTACGCAGTTGTGAGGTGTGCCAGCGAAACAAGACCACTATGCAAGCCCCTCAGGGTCTTCTCAGACCCTTGCCTATCCTACAGGACGCTGGGGTCAAGAGTAGGCATGACAAGAACCAAGTCCTGGTTATAGTTGACAGGTTTAGCAAATATGCAGTTTCCGTTCCTTTGCCTTCAAAGGAACGTACAAATTTAGTAATAGAGAAGTTCTTTGATCATTGGGTCAATGAGAATGGTCTGCCGCTGTCTATAGTTAGTGATAGAGATACTAGGTTCACTAATCAGAACTGGCAGGAGCTGATGAGAGTCTACGGCTCTAAGTTGCTAATGTCATCTGGCCGTCACCCAGAGACTAACAGTCAAATTGAACAGATGAACAAGATCCTGCAGCAAGTTCTCATAATGTATATTAGACCCGATCAAATCAACTGGGACGAGATGCTCCCAGAGGTAGCTAGCTCATACAATAACAACGTTCATCTAGCCACGTGCCGCACTCCCAATGAGCTGCACAACTCCTTTAAACCATGCAGACCATTTGAAGGGCTAAACCGGGATCAGATTCAGAGGCTACCGCCCGAAACTAGGGAGTTTGCGCTACATCATGAGAAAGAGATTGCTAAAGTGGTAGAGAAGCTTAGGAACACCCAACATAGGATGACAGAACAAGCTAATAAACATCGTCATCCATCATAGTTCCAAGAAGGCGACTTAGTCTGGGTCAAGTCCAAAGGGTTCGCTCCGGAGGAGAACATCTCACAGACACTGTTACCTGCATATAGAGGACCATGGCCAGTCCTAGAAGTCAAGGGCGGAGAGGATGGACCGTCCTACACGATAGAGATTCCAGCACACCTCCACACCTACCCAATTTTTCATGCGTCAAAGTTGTTGCCTTGTACTACAAGTCAGCAGTTCCCATCGAGGAGGTCCATGATCCCTCCGGATATGGACGGAAGGTACGACATTGACCGCATAGTAGGTGAGGATGTATTCAGAACAGGAGGTAGAGGTCGTCCACAGAAACAGTACAAAGTCAGATTTTCTTATCAAGAACCGAAAGACGACTGCTGGTTTACCCGAACAGAGCTTCTAGAGACTGCTCCCGATGTAATCCGTGCCTATGAAAGAGCTAAGAAAGGTAAAGATCCTGCTGTAGATTAATATATTCTCGGATGACCTCGAATTTAGGCCAGCAGGAGTGAAACGGTTTTCACTTTGCAGTAGCAGACGCAGATCCCAGGGCTCGATCCCCAGACCTTGGCCTCACCCGTGTGCAGTACTGAGTCGACTCTTGTGTGTTTGAACCCGTGACCTGTGTGTTGGCAGGCGTCTGTTGTCTGTTGCATGTTAGTATGGCCGTCGGGTCTTGAACCGTAGGTCTGTCAAGTAGGGGTCGTAGCTGTGAAGAAGTCGTAGCTGCTACAGTCCTGAAAGGTCAAGGTCGTAGCTGCTACAGTCCCGAAAGGCCAAGTCTACAGACTTCCGGAAGGTCCGGAAGTGGTCTTTCGAGAATAACTCAGGTTAGGCTAGAGGCAAGTGGGCAAGTGGGCAGTCCAACCTTGTCTAGTCAACGGTACTCAGTCCCAGTCGCACTTTGTCCAGTCAGCAAGTACCATGTGGGACTGTGTGCACCCTGGGCCCTGTGGAAAGGAGCAGACCAGCGACCAACCGAAGTATAAATCAAGAGGCAGTGTAGAGTCATTCATTCATTCGGACTGTGAGCCGTGAGGAAGCGCTGCCTGAGCGACTTGTGCAAGGAGGTCTGCAGGTGCCCGAGGGAGAAGTGGGCTGTGAGGGATACAAAGCGGTCATAGCCGCTAGTTAGTAGGGAGAGGAAGAAGGCAGCCATAGCTGCCATAGGTTAGAGATAGGCTATAGCGTGTATGTGTGCGAGTGTTCTGTGTAGTGTGTGCGTGTGTGGGACATCCAGGGAGATCCAGAGTAGCGTGTGTGGGAACGGTTGCTGGGGATAGTGTCGGAAGGAGTTGTCAGGGCGCACAGGCGCCGTAGCCATTCGAAGCAAGTTTGAATGTGAACAGTGTTCTTGGCCTCGATATCTCTGAGCTTTGTGTGGGCGCCTGGCGCCGGTGCGATTGCCATTTGTTTCCATGCATGCTGCATGAGGAAGAAGACGAGTCTGGTTGCAGGGGCACTGGAGGCCCATAAAATTGGAAACAAATTTTACCTCACAGTGATCGAGCCAGTGGGAGTATGGGGTAAACCCAACTCTTTGCTAAACAAGGTAAAAGACCCTGCTCTCTCCCGACACTGGGATCTCACCCTGAAAAAACAACCTGCACAGGTGGCCCGAGAAGGAGAAATACAGCATGGCACAATGGAAGGGGAGATGGGAGTCGGCCCTCATGGACAGCCCAAATCACCTCCAACTACCCCGCCCCAAATACTTCAGCGGCGGGAACAGATACATCTACCATTGGCCACAGCGAATCAACAGACAGGACAGACAGGACACACACTAGGGGACGTACAGAATGGGACGCCGGAGCCCACTCCTGACACATCAGAATCAGTGATTCACCTGAAAGCTCAAATAGCGATGCCCCAGGCCCTGGCAGACCGGCCAGCACAGGCACTAGGAGTACAACACGGTACGTCACAGCCCGTCCTTGACATCCCAAAACAGCTGATACCAGAGAAGAAGACTAGCCACCAGCATCACCGAGACCAGGCAGGAGGGCCACAGCTGCACTGGTACCTGCAGCGAGGGGAAACGGAGGAGCAGACCTGGCATGAGAAGAAGCAGGAGCACAGGAAAGCTCTGGTAGCAGCTTTCTCACCAGGCCTACCCAGACAGGTGCAAGGGACAACAAAGAAAGGGGAGGAGCAGATATTTAAAAAGCAGAATCTCGAGAGGGCGCCTGCAAGGACTGATGCAATCTCATGACCCACAGCCGAAGCAACGAGGGTGGAGAGAGCAGCATGATAAACCACCTCAACCAGGGTGATGGCACAACAATCCCCCTCCCCTTCACCAGAACGGGAGGCAGGAGGGATGAAGCACAGGCATCTGCAATCTATTGACAAGATCCAGCAACCGCTACAGCTCGAAAAGCATGAACTGCATGAGCTAGAAGAACAACAAATCCTGCAACAACTGCGGCTGCAACAGCAACAGATGCAGGAGAGCAGCAACAACATCATCTGCTCCTAAAGCATCAGCAAGAGCAAGAACCACAGTGGCAGCTCCAACTACAACAGCGACAACAACTGCAGCTACAGGTACAGGAGGAAATACAACAAAGGCAGCAGCAGCATCAAGTCCAAGAGCTATGACAGCAGCAGCTTCAGGAGCAACACCGGATTCGATCACAACAACAGTTGCAGGCACAGCAATAGCAACAGAAACGACAATAAATGTAGCTGCAACACCAGAAGGCGCAACGGTTACAGCAACAACAGACGCAACAACAGCAGTGGCTGCAGCGAGAGGAAGAGCAAAAAAAATAGCAACACCTGCAACTCATGCAGCTGCAACAACAATCAACAACAACAACAACAACAACAACAACAACAACAACAACAACAACAACAACAACAACAACAACAACAACAACAACAACGACAACGACAACAATAACCAACAACCAACAACAGCAACGACCAACAACCAACAACCAACAACCAACAACAACCAACAACAACCACAACAACCAACAACAACCACAACAACCACAACAACCACAACAACCAACAACAACCACAACAACTAACAACAACAACAACAACAACAACCAACAACCAACAACAACCAACAACCACAACCACAACCACAACCAGAACAACAACCACGACAACAACCACAACAACAACAACCACCACAACCACAACCACCACAACCACAACCACAACAACCACAACAACAACAACCACAACCAATATCAGAGTCTGCAATGATGTTTCCCTCCGAAAGGGAGGAGGTACCGGTTGCTTGGGAGGCCGAGCGGTCTGGAAGTCACCACCCAGGAGGCAAGCAGGCCGCTATATCAAGAGCCCTAGGGAAGAGCTCGGCCTCATTCTTCAGTGTGCAAGTTTGGCGACACGCTGCTGGAGCGCTGGCTGGAGTAGCGCTGGGTCCTACAGCGCTGCTGGGAGGAAGAAGCCGAGAGCTTCCACCTTGGCTATGGTGGAGCTCTACCAGTAGGAGGAGGAGGGAGAAGGGTACCAAGGAGGAGAGTGGCGAGGTACTTACCTGGCTATGGCGGACACCATCTTCATCACCTTGTTAGGCGCTGCATCTGGAAGGCCCCGGTTGGGGTAGTGCCGCAGCAAGGAAGCTCGGGACAGAATCAGGCATGGCGGTTGAATGGGCAGCGGCATAGCTGTCTGGTGTTGACCTTGGGACAAAAGGGCAGTGACATAGCTGCTTTGGGTTGTCCTTTCGATAGGAGGGTAGAGCCCTCAGTGCTCCGCCATAGCCTCGGCCTGCATGTAGAGGAAAAGGAAGGGTGACCATGGCTATGGTGGACCTCATGTTGTGCCTGCAGTAGAAGTGGGATTCGGACATTGATTCTGGTTCAGCCATTCAACATTATTATTGTAATTTCTTGTTTGAATAAGAGGGGAGGAGATAAGGAAGAGGAGATTGGTTGGCGAAGAAGAAGAGCCTTGTCATTGGTCTATGCTGGAGTACATCATCTTCTTCTTCTTTCTTACTCCTTCTTCGTCTTTCCCTCTCTCTCCTCTCAAGTTCATTCATTTCTTGTTGCAATTGGACGACATTGTACTTTCTGATGAATGTATACTTGAAAATTGGCCAGGATCGTAACAACAACAACAACAACAACAACAACAACAACAACACAAC
>BFEA01000454.1:819706-837847 GCA_003427395.1 Chara braunii
CCACCACCACCACCACCACCACCACCACAACAACAACAACAACAACAACAACAACAACAACAACAACAACAACAACAACAACAACAACAACAACACAACGACAACAAGAACACAACCACCACCACCACCGCAGCAACAACACCAACACCAACACCAACACCAACAACAACAACAACAACAACAACAACAACAACAACAACAACCACAAACACAACCACCACAACAACAACAACCACAAACACAACCACCGCCACAACAACAAAAACAACTACAAAGAACCACCACAACCACAAGCTCAACCACCACCACCACCACAACAACAACAACAACAACAACCACAACCACAACCACAACCACAACCACCAGAACAACCACCACAGCCAGAACAACAACTACCACAACAACCACAACCACAACCACAACCACAACAACAGCAACAACAACAACAACAATAACAACAACAATAACAACAACAACAACAACAACTACAACAACAACAACAACAACAACAACCAAAATAACAATAACAACAACCACACCCACAACAACAACCACAACCACAACCACAACAAAAACAACACAACCACCACCACCACAACAACAACAACAACAACAACAACAACAACAACAACAACAACAACCGCCACCACAACAATAACAACGACAATGACAACGCAACCACCACCACCACCACCACCACAACAACAACAATGACAACAATAATGACAACAACAACAACCACAACCACCACCTACGTGACACATGCGGCCTAGGCGGCGGGCAATTCGGCCACCACGGCCGAGAAAGTTGGCTGCTGTCGTACCAAATACCCTTACAAGGGTATTTGGCGTGTTTTTTGCAAGTCACACAAGTGCAGTGTCGCCCGCCTGACGGCGTGCTCGTGAGCGGGAGCATAGGTTCTTGTCAGGGTGAGAGGCGCGCGTGGCGGCGGGGGGTATTGACGGTGAGGCGCAGCTGTGCGCTGCCTAGGCGTGCACGGCGTCACGGGCCAGCGGGACGCACGGCGTTTGTTTGTATTTTATATTAAATAATTGTTGTAGTAATTTTTGTTATGCTCCAGCGTGCCGTTGACTCGGACGCGACGCTGGACTTAATGGGCGTCACCGTAGTCGAGGGCCTTGAGCGCGGGCCTCGACTAACGGTCCGCGAGCTCGGGGTGCTGGCAAGGGTCCCCTACCAAGCCGTGGCAAAGAAAACCACGGTGTAGTTAGGATCTGAGTTTGTAATTGGACTTCAGACGGAAGGGGCGTTAATGCTGGATGTATATGACCTATGTTCCGGGTTCGGTGAGGTCGCGTGGGGGTGTATCGTATTTGCGGGATCGCCTGGGGTGTGCCTACAGAGTGTTTCCGTGACTGCGTCGAGGTTGGCCCTGTAAAGCATTATGGGGAACCCCGTAGTAGCTGCATCCATGCTCAAGCCACCAACGAGGGAACATGCAGGGGCTGCACCCCCCGGCAGGTGGACGATACCGGCCACAGGCGAGCTGGTAGCACCCAGGCGGGGTCCCTTCGATGGGCCGGCCACTGTTCCCCTTCTCTGGCCCTCTCCCCCTACGAGCGTCCGCAGTCTCTGCCTAATGTTACTCGGCGGGGACTAGCGGTATGTCCCTGAGTTGTGGGCGCTGAGTTTTTCCCCGAACTGCCCTCGGGCCATAAGGTGCGAAGGTCGGCAGAGGGGCAGACCAATAGCGCGGCGGAGCTGCAAGAGACCGCGGTCGGGCGAGCAGAGAACTTAGTGGGGCAGCACAGTAGAGGTAGGGCGGAGCTGTAAGAGCCGACGGCGGACGCAGGCAGAACGAGTGAACCGGATGGGTTAGTGCGCAGGGTACACTCGGAGTAGGAAGAGAGCGACGGGGCAAAGGCGGAAAGGAGAAAACAACGAAGACGAAGACAGGGAGGGAGCAAACAAACGAGAGAGGAGATGAGCCCGGACGCGCCGGGTACGTTCGATGGGGGGAGTGTTTGAGGAGGCGGAGAGAGGGTCGGGCGCTGTATAGCCGGTCGTTGTGGGAGGACAACGCTGGCCGGGGAGGCGACGGGGGACGAGCATCGGGCACAGGAAGGTCAGGCAGCGAAAGTTGAGTAAGAGATGGGAATGGACCTGGACGAGGGGCCGCGCCGGGTTCATCTGGAGGGAAAGAGGGTGTGATGGGAGGGAGATCGAACAACTAGTTCGGCTCTCCATAGATTTAGGTCGGGGAAGAATGTAGGTAGGCGTTTTTTTGGGTCGGCGAATCCAAATTAGTCATTAGTTTTGGTGTGAGATCAGTAGATTAGGAGCTAAGTAGAAAACTTAGTGCGCGGGGATGGCCATGGAGGAGAAGAAGAGGGGAGTGGAGTTCAGTTAGATCGGTCGTTTCTCGACCGTTTTCGACGAACAAAGAAGCGAATCCGGGGTTTTAATAGTGGGCGACCCCATTTCTAAAGTTACATTCGAACGAAAGTTAGTAGAATAGGCGGTACGAGGGGAATGAGCTGCGCGGGGGCTATGGCGGAGAAGGGAGATGGCAGGAGGAAAAGATGACTAGTTCGCCGATTCTTGACGAAATCGGGAGGGGGAAAGTTTGAAGTCGGGGTTATGATGATGGGCGACCTCAGAAATGAAGTTAGTTCTTACGATAAGTTAGCAGAGCGGAAGTTAGTAGGGAGAAGGGGTAGCGAGTTGGAGGGGAGGTTGAAAGTGGAATGAATCTGGCTGCATGTGCAGATAGATTCATTCGGTCTTCGTATGTCCCGTTGAACTAGGTAGTGTGGGGCCAGGCTTCGGGGGTTAGGGGCTTACCTGGTTGGTAATGTGGTGCTCCTTTCGTTGGGGCAAGGTAGCGAGAGTAACTGCCGAGTTGAAGCCCTGCCCCGTTAGTCGCTGTAGATGCCTGTTCCGTCGTACGGAGTAACGAGAGGGAGTCAGAGGAGGTGGGAAGCGCGTACCTGGTCGTATTGCGGTGGAAGATTCATCTTCGATTTGCAGGACGTGGTCTGCCTTTGGGGTTGTTATGCTATTGTGATCGACGCCCACATACTCTCCTTGATTGTCGGGCACCCGACCTCTATTTCCATTGGGGCTTTCGCTTTCGCTATCCGTGCGCCCGCCGCTCACACTAGGATGTTGGTTGCTCCAGGGGTGGTGCTCTCGACAGATAGCAACCGTCCGTGCCGCTTTGATCGAGTCCGGCCCACTGCGAATGGCAAGAAGGCCAAAAAAGGGATAGGTGAATGTAGACACAGGGAGAGACTGCGTACAACCATAGAAAAGGGGAAAAAACAAGAACTTACCTGTTGACGGATCTGTCGGCCAGCATACAGCTATTCTGCTGTGCATAGCAGTGGGGGCCCTGGTGGAGAGACTGCAGGCGTTCTTATTGGCTGGTGGGATGCTGCTAGGACAGTACGCATGGGCGCCAGAGGCCGCTACTAGTCTGGAATCGGTAATTAGAGCACACGGCGTACCGCTGATCTCATCAGTTGGGGACAACATCAGGCAGCGACGGAGCTGCAGGCGTAGCCGTTGACTAGTGTGCGGCCTAGTCCACGACACGAGCTAGTTGCAAACGAGCCGGGGCTTGAGGAGTCGTCTATCGGCTGATGCGTTGCTCAGCCTGCCGAAAGGAGTAGCTGGAAACAAGCCGCAAGTTTGAGGGCCATCTGGAGGCCGACGGTCAGCAGTTTGGATGTAAGGTAGTCAACGGGCAACAGTTCGACCTCAGTTTGACCGACGATCGCGCACTTGGCCATCATTGCGGGGCCCTCAGGCGAGTGAAGGAATCAAGGCCCTCTCCTGCGAGTCTGAGTGCATCCTTCTTGGATCTGAGAGACTTAATGACATCTCCTTATGCCCTTCTCCTTCTAAGTCTAGTCCATTGGTTCTGAGAGGAAGGCGGCAGGCCGGATTGCAACCCGTAATCCGTGCCAAGGCCTCTGTGGGAGGTTCGCCCCACCGATCGCGGGAGCTCTGTCGGGACTGAGGAGGAGTCCTGGAGGCAGGGAACTGAGTCGTAATTCCCTGATCCCTTCTATAAGCCCGATTATAACCCCTATTTGTACATCCTTCTATGTTTGACTAATTATATGCGCAATCTCAATTTTATGCGCCTCCCTGACCTTTTTTGCCGTGGTGGCGCCCAGCCAAAAGCAAAAAAAAATGCACCGCCAAATTGAATTCGTTTTTTTTTTTTTTTTTTTTTTGAAGAAACCCATGTGGGGCCTGCTAGAGGGCGTGATATGAGCATCTCCTTCTAGCAAGGGCCCCACTGGATGCTCTGGGCCATTGGTGGGCAGCAGCACCTGCCGGAAACAGGGTCCAGTGTCCCGTAGTACACTCATTTCAACCTTTACCCTGGGGCCATTACCCAGTTTTGGCTATGCAGATCGTGAGATAGAAAGGACAGAAAACAAGTACACCGCCTCTTCAGCTTCAGCAAGCCGCCGGATGGGCATGATTATCTCTGGCTGTGTCCTCTTCTTTTTTTCCTTTTTTTTTTGGTCTTGCAGGGGGCTCCCGTCTACTGGTGAGGAGCTATCACCTGCTGGAAAGCGGGCCCAGCGTCCCCTGAGACAGCTCGTACTGGGAACTGGGCCCAGCATCCCTCATGAACTACGCTGGTAATGCCACTGATAGTACCGATACTATGATGATGATGAGAAAGCTGATGAAACTTTTGATATTGAGCTGTTGATGATGATAGTGTTTTTTTTTTCCTTTTTCTTTTTTTTCCGGAAAGCCCTTTCCCAAGTCCACTATCCTGGTGATGGCAAGAGAACCGTTGGGATTGAGGACCTGGCCATTGGGATGCTCCATCTATTGATGGGGAGCGGCACTTGCTGGAAACCGGGTCCAGCGTTCCCTGGAAACAACATTACAATACAGTGTGTCGGGGGTAAAATTGTTAATCTCCCCGACATAGAGCTACTCTTACCCCTCGGGGCTGCAAGTGATGCCCTTCCCTTTTTTTTGTCCAGTTGATGTAGCTCAGTGGTTAGAGCACCGGTTGGAAATGTGCATTGTGGTATGAGGTTGTGGGTTCAAAACTCCGCAGCCTCGCGCATGGACACCGGCAGGGTGTTAGAATGACGCACGGCTGGACACACACTCCCCTGGGCTGACGCATGGTACTATTACAGACACTGCCTGCGCACCACCCAGGGGGTCAAGTCCATGGATGTTGTATGCTGGTCTGGTCTTAACGTTGGTTGCTGGTTGTTGTTGGCTTTGGTCGATCTGATGATCTCTCCCAGTCCAGACACTACACACATTATATCCACTCCGCACCGTAGTGCAAGTGGTAGAGCCCTCCAGTTTCATACTGTAGGTCACAGGTCCGTGTCCGGTTCCGGACTTTGGGGGGGTCCTGTCCAGATAGACCTGTCTCTACCACATACACACACTGTGACACACATGAGATACTACCCCAGATAGCACAATCCATACACACATACTATACATACATACATACATATATATATATATATATATATATATATATATACTATTTGACGATATATATATATATATATATATATATACTATTTGACGATATATATATATATATATATATAGCTCAAAATATACACACACATACATGTACTAGTGGAGGTGAGGTAAGAGCACCTCTCACCAGTACTCAGTACTTACTTCGCAGATGCCCCATGGTGGGGAGCAGCATACAACCATACATAGAGCCCACGGGCACATATCTATGATACAGAGTACATACACATATATATATACACAATCATACATACATATACAACCATAGGGCTGGGAGGAGGTCACGATCAACTGATAATGATAATAGGCGTTCGATGATAAGTATCCCCCTTAATATCAGCTAGGTCTGTGGTGGGTAAGTAGAGGGCGTGAGTCGTTGGTTGTTCTGGATCAACGAATGATGATGATAGGCGTTTCGATGACTAAGTACCCCCCTTAAATCAGCTAGACTGTGTGGGGCAGACTAGGGCTGTGGGGGCGAGTAGAGGGCGTGAGTCACTAGTTGGTCTGGACTAACCGATGATGATGATAGGCGTTACGAGGATTACCTCGCCCAGCTAGGACTGTGGTGAGTGAGTAGAGGGCGTGAGTTACCAGTTGGTCAACTTAGGGGCTAGTAGGAGATTGCTTCGGCCTGGCGTCCGAATTTCCCGTGCGACGAGGCTCGTTCGATTCCGCTTCCACCACGGCTGGGCMATGGCTAGCCCTGGTGCCTGTCACTGCTGTTCGGTCCAAGTTCCCCTTGATAGGGGTAACGGTCCTGAGTGCTGGTCACACTGAGGTAGGATAGTAGAGATAGGGGGTGCGCTAGGAGTATTGATGTGAGGATGGGATGGGAAGGTAGCATCGTTCCCTCAGGACGACCATGGCTGACCGCTCCTGGCGATCAAGGTGTGCCTAGTAACCGGCCTCTACAACACCCTGGGCTTTTTTTCAAAAAAAAAAAAGAAAAAAAAAACGCAGGACTCTTTTTTTTTTTTGCAAAAGTATCCCTTGCGTAAGCCCTCTATCCCGGCGCCGGGCCGGCGATGGTAAGAGAACCGTCAGAATTGAGGGCTTATCTGTCGGGCTGCTCCATCCATTGGTGGGGAGCGGCACCTGCTGGAAACCGGGTTCAGCGTCCCATTGATACATCTTATAACACAGAGATTGCTGTTTGTTGTTTCCTAGGACTGTGGTTTTTTCTGTCTCATTCAGGGGCTCCATTGTCCCATGGAGCTGCCAGTATCGCCCATCCCTTCTTGGAGCACCCCTTTCCTATTAGCCCAGCCCTGTTCAGCAGCCCCCCTGTTTCGTTATTGCTATGTCTGTCCCTTTAAAGTTTAAACCCTTTAAGCCCTTTAAACCCTTTAAACCCTATACCGTCCTTCGGGACATCCGTTAAAATTGGAACGATACAGAGAAGATTAGCATGGCCCCTGCGCAAGGATGACACGCATTAAAAAAAAAAAAAAAAAAAAAAAAAAAACCTATACCCTCTCAAAACCCATGCATAACACATTCGTGATCCTTGAAGCCTGAGGATCAGCAATGAGGTGGACTGCGATGCAATGAGATGCACTGCAACAGAAAGCAAATCGATAAGGAAAGACTATGTGTGTACATCCAAATCCGTTTTGTGTGTCGCTTGGTGCGTGATGCAGTCCTTCGCCTTGAAGAGTGCGACCAGCGGACAGGGCTTATGTCCAGCCGCTGTGAAGACCAGAGTCTGCCTCCCGTTTCCCGAGCCCCTGAGTCTCAGCATGTGGTGTGGTGCAGCTCGTTGTTGCATTGAGCAGTGCTCCGTCGGTTCGTTAACCTTTGAGGCAAGACCCCATGCACCCTTAGGCCCTTGAACCGTTACACCGTAGACTGCTCGATCGCAGTATCCCCTCGCTGGGCTGCATTCGTGGTCTGAGGGCCCTGCTCCCTAAGCTTGGACGTGTCGGTCTTCATAGTTCCAACTGATGATGGTAATGATATTAATTCTATGATAACTTGATAAGGTATAACTATATATAGCGTAGCGCTGTGCCCCACTTGAGCAGGCGCACCTGGTTCTAAATGGTGCGTTCACACTGGGGAAGAACGGTACGTGGTGGCGGGAGCGATGGTGCAGTGAAGTGTTGCGATAGGAGCCACGAGAAGCAAGGACGGGTGCATGGAGGTTGGGCGCGGGCTTTGGAGGGGAGTAAGGATTTTCGGCGGCCATGAGGAGGCTCGGCGTGGTGGGAGCTCCGTGCTATGACATCGGAGCTGGGAGGCAGTGGTGGTAGGGAGCTATGGGGAAGGTTGCGATGGTGGGTCCAGCCAGTAGAGAGAATGCCGCGGCTTCTTGTTGGGCAGACACTTAGTCGTGAGCTTTGAACGAGTGACTTTTGTGGAGCAGTGGCCATCTTCTTCTTCCGGGGTCTTCCTCTTCAGTGTGTGACTGGTTGTCTCGAGTTGCTGGGGCTTTTGGTTCGACAGCGATTGTTACTAATAGAGAGTCTTCTTTGGTGTTCTCCAATGATGCTGGGTATGGGATATATGGAGCGATGGAGATAGAACACGGTGAGTGGGGAGCACGAAGGAAGCACCTTTTGATCGGCACGGAATAGCTGATCTCGTGTGTGGATGGGGGGAGGTGGGGGCTGTGAATTAGGGGATGATGTGATCACAGCTTTGGGGGCGGAAGTAACGTGGCTTAGGGGTTGTGTAATCTTTCTTACATTCTCCCTCTTACCTTTCCTTATTCCCTCCTCTCTCGATTTGTGTCTCTTCCTCCTTATCTGTTGTTTTCTCTGCTTCTGCCCGCCTCCTGTCCTCTTGTCTTACTAAGATCGGAACTCCTGCAAGGTGTCGTTGGCAGGCTCAATGAGGACTATCATGACGAGCTCTGAGAGGGGCTTGGCCTGGTGGCCTTCTGCTTCTGACGGGAGGGGGTTGGTCTCTTCCCTAAGAAGGCATAGGAGGTAAGGTTCGTGGTGAGATTGGAGGAGGAATTCAGATGGGTGGACAACAGTTTACAACGACAGGAAAATTGTAGGGTGGTATGATGTGCATGGTCTTGTTGTTAGTTTTCGAGTGGCAGCCTTCTCCTTAATCAGTTGTTTTTTTAGTCTTCTCAAGCGGTTTACAACGATTAGATTTTCGATGCTAATTGTGGTAGTTGATACAATGCTGGATATTCACATGTTTTTTCGAATCAATATTTTGTAGTAGCACTTCTGATCTGTAATTCAATCTCTACTGGTGTGTTGATTTCCTAATTACACATTACAAATAACTTCAAGTTTGATTTTCTTACCCATATTTCAAATGGATACACAATCCCTGAAATCTTGTAGTATTTTTGTAGTATTTTTTGGGGTTTGATTTCTTCGTAAATCCTCCTAAATTCCTCCTCAATTAAGCTCTTAATAAACTTTGAAATTTCCTTCAAAGGCATATGGATATGCGTAAATCTTCTAAGGATTCTTGATTTCTCGAATCTATGATGTTTTGCTTCTTAAATCCATAGAAATTCCTTTGGTTGATCTGCTATTTCCTTACAACCTTCTTCTTAATTTCGTGTTCAAAGTGCTGAAATTCGAATCTTAAATTTCTATAATTCCCTTCTTCGGATTTTTACGTCCTAAGCTTGGCTCTTATTCTTGACTTCGAAACTTGACTTCACCTGTTTGCGGGATGCCAAAAATAGGTCATAATTGTGTTATAATCTAGGCTACCAGAGTGGCCCGGGGTCACTTGCCCGGCCGGGCCAAAAAAAAATAAAAAAAAAAAAATAAAAAAAAAAAAAATTATTAATTCTAAATTTGGTGAGAATTTCGATGTGACCCTGAGGCAAAAGTCGTTGAATTTATTTTGCTGCATAACATAGTTTTTTTTTCGGAGGTTTTTTTTTTTTTTTTTTTTTTTTKTTTTTGGCTGGGACCTTCCCTGGTCCTTGCACGGGCTGGCCACCCGGGACCCGGGCGGCCTGGCTGGTAGCCTAGGTTATAATTTAGGCACTGGGGATAACTTTTTTCTGCGCAACGTGCATCTGAGTCTATTGATTTTTCTGGAAAAAACGTCACTAGTTTGGTGCTGGTGGCAGTGGGTTGTTTTGGCGGTAATGGTCAGAGATAACGCGCTCTGCGGCGAAGGGGCTAGCCTGTAGGGTGGAAATAGGGTACAGCAGTGGTGGAGATGGTGGCTCGACCGCGGTAAGTATTGCCGGAGTAGGGTTGAGAAGGAATTTTGTTGGCCGACTGCAACCATTGCCTGGAGGAGTTGGATGATGGGAACCACAACTATGGTGAGGATTGGTGGCTTGTATGCTATCTGCTGATGTCCTTTGGTCCCAGTGGTCTGTGAATGGGCGAGGCCAGAACGACGCTGGTCGGTGCTGGGGATTGGTCGTGCTGCCCTGTAACTCGAGTTGTAGGGGGGGATGAGACCTGGTAGAGAGATCTAGGGAGTCATCGAGGGTGGAAGGCACTCTAGTGTCCGTTGGTGGGCTGGCACTTAGTCAACGCTGGCCGGAGCCGGGGCGGGTTGCTCCGCCCTGTAGCCTAGCAGGTGCGGGGGTTTCTGGGGTGGGTCGCGCCACCCTGCAACCTAGCAGTTGGGGGTATGAGGCCTGGTAGAGATTTAGTATTGGGGTATAGGGTGGAGGCGGATAAGGTTGGGCTGCTGAAAGGAACTAGGGCAGATGGTTCTTGGTCTGAAAGCTTCAGATAATCTCAGTTGGTTCT
Source organism: Chara braunii (assembly GCA_003427395.1). NCBI lineage: Eukaryota > Viridiplantae > Streptophyta > Charophyceae > Charales > Characeae > Chara > Chara braunii. Next base: position 829,912 of record BFEA01000454.1, read on the forward strand.
CGGTTTCTTCACAAGTAGGATGGCTATTTCTGGTTGCTCTTGGTGATCTTAAGAATGTTTTACGACTCTGGGGACTCCTAGGAACTCATCTTAGGTGGTTCTGATGTTGTTATACTGAATGATCTGCAGCTGTTCGATGCCCGAGCAACTGAGTTGTTGCCTTGTAACCTGCTGATGCAGGAACGTGAGGCCTGGTAGAGAGATCTGGGGATGCTTTGGGGTGGGCATTCCACGGGACAACCAAGGGTTGCTGCAGGGACGACGCTGGTCGGAGCTGGGGCGAGTCGTGTCGCTCTATAACCCAGCAGGATGTGGGGGTGTGAGGCCTGGAAGAGCTCGACAGCCAGTAAGACAGTGTTGGAGAGCTTTGGAAGAGTTTGTTAGGGATTCTGAGGGTTTTGAGCATTTGTAGGACCTCTGTGGTGGCTTGTTGCATGAGAAGTTCCTTAATTGGTCATTAGGAAAGTCCTAACCTATTCCCATGCTTTCTGAATTACCGCAAGTGTTCTCAGACATTTTCTCAGCCGAAGCCAGTAATGGCCCCGGCATCTCAAAAGATTTGTACAATTTGATATGGGACACTGGGCCCGGTTCCCAGCACGTTGCTCCCCAGGAATAGATTGGAGCTTTTGTTTCCAAAAAAAAAAAAACAAAAAAAAACCCTATATCAGCACAACCTGGCCTTATATTCTATGAGTAACATCTGGCCTCCCCCCCTATACCAAATGCAACGCTCCAGAGACAATGTCATCCCAACTAATACCAATCAAAGCTGACTTGTTCTCACTACCTTGACCATATTCGACCCCTTCGGTCGTCATGGCAGCACCCCCCCAGTTCACCACTAGATTGTCTCCTCCCTCGACGAATCCCCAGATCTCTCTACCAGGCCTCAAGCTCCTGCTAGAAACAGGTCATAGGGCGATGCCCCAGCACCGGCCAGCATCATTCTGGCATTGGCAAACCAAGGTCACAAGACACCACAACTTTGCAAGGCATCAGCCAGGATTCTGCCATCTCTAAAATCTTGCAACCGATATAGGAGGAAAACCAGATGTCCCCTAGGACTGTAAGAAAACCAGAAAAGTTTGACATAGCCTAATTAGTAGTGTTTTTTTTTTGGGGGGGGGGTGATGATGTGAGATCAATGTTAAGGTATAAACTACATCAGCACAACCTGGCCTCACATTCTATGAACAACTTCTGGTCTCCCCCCTATACCAAATGCAGCACTCCGAAGACAATATCATCCCAACGAATACCAACCGTAGCTGACATGTTCTCACTGCCTAGACAATACATCCCAACGAATACCAAATGCGGCCCCTTCGGTTGTCATGTCGATACCCCCCGCTTCACCACTGGATTGTCTTCCTCCCTCGACGAGTCCCCAGATCTCTCTACCAGGCCTCAAGCTCCTGCTACAGACAGGTCATAGGACTATGCCCCAGCAGTGGCCAGCATCGTTCTGGCATCGGTAAAACCAAAGGCACAAAACACCACAACTTTGCAAAACATCAGCCAAGATTCTACCATCTCTAAAATTTTGTAACCGATATAAGAGGAAAACTAGATGTCCCCTAGGATTGTAAGAAAACCAGAAAAGCGCGACATAGCATAATTAGTAGTCTTTTTTTTGGGGGGAGGGGGGGGTGATGATATGAGATCTATGGTAAGATATAAACTACATCAGCACAACCTGGCCTCACGTTCTATGAACAACTTCTAGCCTCCCCTATACCAAATGCAACACTCTAAAGACAGTATCATCCCAACGAATACCAACCAGAGCTGACATGTTCTCACTGCCTAGACAACACTTGGCCCCTCGGTTGTCATGGCAGCACCCCCTGGTTCACCACTGGATTGTCTTCCTCCCTTGACGAATGCCCAGATCTCTCTACCAGGCCTCAAGCTCCTATTACAGTGCAAACTCAGCTGCTGTCTCTGTACCACTGCAGGCCCACCAGCGGGGCAGGAAGAGGTCTGGGAAATCAAACGGGGACCGCAATCGTCTTGGTCCAATGCTAGAACACCAGGCTGTAGTCTCTTCTCAGGTCTCGTTCATCCGGTTGTTCTTCCCCCCCGAGTGGAAAGTAGAATCCACCCCCCACCCTTTTTTTTTTTTTTTTATAAAGAAAATCACTCCAATCTATTCGTGGGGAGCAGCAGTGCAGCACGTGCTGGGAACCGGGCCCAGGGTCCCTTATAATGGAAATAGTACCGAAATACATTGATGATTGATGATAATTTGGGATGATTGAGGATGATTTATGATGATTTAGGATGACTCAGGATGATAGAGTGGATGATTGAGGTCATGAAATAGAGCTAGATGATGACTAATCAGAATGATTGTCTACTCAGCACTCAAATACTATCCTATCCCTAATCTGTCTCTTATACACATCTAGATGTGTATAAGAGACAGGTGCTGGTAGGAGCAGACACCTCAAGCTTCCTCGGGGGAGGCTCCATCTATTGGTGGGGAGCTGCACCTGCTGGAAAATGGGCCCGGCGTCCCTGTAGACATTTGTACAGGAAAACAGGGACAGGTTGAAACATGTGGGGGGATCGCCTAGTCGATCTGGTAGGAGACCGGCAGTAATATTCAATGAGACACTAGCTACTTCCCCCTTTATTCACTGTTTGTTGGTCGATGTTGAGGGTAGCCACATCCATTCTCTCCATTCATCCTCCTTCCTTTGGAAACTAATCAGTAGACCTTAAACCCTAAACCCTTGATACATGATTGCTTCGGCATGGAACCCTCACATTTTATAGACTATACCAGGCGGAACTTTGATTGTACGTATACGATCCCTGCCTATATACCGCCTCCCTGCTTGGTAGACAGAACCGCTAAGCCCTGGAGAAGCAGATCTCTGAATCCTGTACGCCCACAGACTTCATTGCGGTGATTCTGAGACGTTGCCCATCTATTTTATACACCTTCGGCACAAACCGTCCTTGCTTATATCCCACCTCCCTCTTTAGTAGCCTGAACCCCTAGGTCTTCGAGAAGCAGAGCGCTGAACCCTGTGCGCACACTGACTTCATTGCAGTAACTCTGAGGCGTAGTCCATCCATTCTGTACATTTTTTGTGCTGATGGGGCAGATGCTTTGAGCTGTGGGTCGCCAGTGTCTGCAGAGTGTTTTGTCACTCCTTTGAATATGCATGGTCCTTGTCTGCTTCGATTGTATCTTTGATTATGTACTTGGCTGCCCTCTTAAGTCGTCATTGGTTGTTGCCGAGCAAGTCCACAGTCCGTTGTCCTCCAATTTGTAGCTGCACCCCATACTGCTTCTGCCGCCCTTAGCACGTCATTGTTCCCTTTACTTACTTGACCATCCTGTCTGCGGGTTGGAAATGGGGTTCTATGGGGCAGGCATGGGACTGGAAGATCGGGAATTCAGGGGGGGGACAGGGGGTGAGAGGGGGGGGTTGCAACAAGGATGAAGTTAGTCGGGAGATATGAGACTTGGTAATCAGTGAGGGGCTTTCGTTGCCACGAACCCTCAAAGTATCTCCACGGTCTCCACAGTATGTCCAGACTCGCATCTAGTCCACTGAACTTCCTATGGGGATCCTGCAATATTTGAATGTAAGAGTCGTGGATGTCCTGTTTGGCCTGAGGTTCGTTCGCATTGCAGTATTCGTTCTTCATGTTTTTCCACGCTTTCCAAGTGTGGGATCTGATGACCTCCTCGATTGCATATTGGGCTTGCTGGAGCCCGAACTGATGGTCTTTCCTTTCAAAGGAGCATCTTGCTCGCCAAGCCAGCATTAGGATGTGCAGCCGTGTGTATGAGAAGAGGTTAGCTGTGAAGGGAGACCAGCGGGCTAGCAAGTGTTGATTCTTACCAAGCAAGAGGAGGCCCAGGTCCCATGGGATGTGGAATGTTGTCAATGAGTGAAAGGCGGTGTCCCACCATCACCACAGTTGGGCAACCCATCGGACACACTAGGAGACAGTGTTCTAGCGTTGCTCTGGAGGGCGGGGACAACCTGCAGCAATAAGAACAAATAGGGGACAACTGGCCTTTCTGCTCCAAGTTTGTTCTTGACACCAACCAGTCCGGTGTGGGGAGAGATCGGTGAAGGATTTGCCACTGTAGCGACCGAAGGTTTGTGGGCATTATCTTTGCGTATGTAGACCATGACAGGTTGTGCAGCAGGGCCGTGTCGATAGGTGAGTCCCGGGCCCACCGGTCAACTATGATTTGGGTGGTAGGTACCTCTGGGTTTGAAGCTCTGTAGCCACCCTTCACAGAGTAGTCCCAGATGTGCATCGGTTTCTCCCCAGGCCATTCCCACTCGTCCGGGTCGAAGGGCAAAACCTCAATCGGTATGGAGGGCTCATAGACAATCAGGCCATCATTCGGATCTCCCAACACTCTTACTAGCATCAGGTCAGACCGGCTGTGGTCGCAGTGAAGGTCAATGTTGAGTGTAAGTTTGGACATTCTTGCCCCCGGGTGTTGGGGCTCATGGGCTTCAAGAGTACAGGTCCTCGGGTGGTGCTTGTGCACTCTATAGATTACACGTGGTTGGGGTAGGTCAAAATATTTTACCACCCAGTCTCCCTGTAGAATGGTCGGGCCTTTCTTCAGGGTTTGTTGCCAGGTCAGTGGCACAACTTCCTTTAGAATATGCAGCTTATCCTCCACCTTTTTTACGTACTTTATGCGCTTTTGGAGCCGGGCTACGGTTAGCCAATTCCCTGTGCGAACATCCCAGAGACTTCCTATCGTATATATACCTTTTTTGACCCAGGAGAGCCATGGGGAATTCGTTGTCAGGGGGAAGGGATTACCTGTGTCATCCACTATGTGGGGGTTGCCAAATAAAGGTTGCCTTCATATATCGTGCTACCTATTGGGGGGACGTTTTTGTTTTGGACCCTCTTGTCTCCAAAGTTTGATCATGTTCGGCCACATTGGGTCTCTGGCAATATCTTGCTTGGTGGCCTGCATCAGTGTGTCCCCTTGAGTTTGTTGGGGAGTGGAAGGGACAGTCCAATGGGCATCTGTCAGCCATTGGAAGGGGTGTATCTGGTCCATGGCTGTTGTTTCCGGTGCTAGGTTTTTGATCTGTATGCAGGCTAGTGGCGCCCAAGGGATGTCATTACCAGTAAGGAGTCTGATCAATACTTTGAAGATGAGGGCTTCACTTTTTCGTTTCGGATCTAGTATACCCAGTCCTCCTTTCTTTCTTGGTTGTGTGAGTATGTCCCATTTAACCCGGTTCAGACAACCTTGGGATTCAACGTTGTTTTTCCACAGAAAAGTCGTAAGGGTCTTTCTGAGCCTCGCATTTTGTTTTTGGTTCAGGGGCCAAACTGCAAGTTTGTACCAGATCGCAGCGAGGACAACATTATTGATGGTGAGCGCACGTCCTACTAAGGAGGTGTGCAGGCCGGCCCATTTGCCTAGTTTGTCCACTGCAAGGTCCACCAAGATGTCTCCATGGTCCGGTGGGGGGCCGAGCGTTGTCAGTTTGATGCCCAAAATTGTAATTGTTGTGTCTTTTTGTGCCCATAAGATAAGCGGTTGTGGCGGCGGCCCTGCATCTTGCGGGTGCATCCACCAGGCCTCAGTCCTTGCGCCCCAGTTAACCTTCATTTCTGCTGCCAGAGAGAAGAGGTGGATGACTTGTGTCAGGGCTTGAAGACTTTGGTCATCTGCCTTGATGAGCATGGTGAGGTCATCTGCAAACAATGATGTGACCGGGACAAGATGCTTTGGCAGCTCTGGAATGGGCATTCTGTGTATCTGTGGATGTGTTTTGATGAGCGATGCGAGAGTCTCCATGACTATAACAAAGAGGAGGGGTGCTATGGGGTCCCCTTGTCGCACCGACCTCTTGAGGGGGAACGGGGCCGCCAGGTGGTCGTTCAACATAATATTGGTTGTGGCCGATGTATGGAAGATATGTATCAATGGCTAAACACTGGCCCACAGTTCATCTTAGCAATGCACATATCAAAGAAATCCCAGTCAACATGATCATAGGCCTTTTCAAAGTCGATGAAAAGGACAGCAGCTTGGAGTTTTTTTTGTCTGGCGTATTTGATGGTCTCATTAACCAACAAAACATTATCCTGGATATTGCGATTGGTCATGAAACCCATCTGGTCGGAGTGTATCAGTAGGTTCATGAGGGGCAGCAATCTTTTGGTAAGTGTCTTCGCTACCAGTTTGTAAGGGACGGGAAGAAGAGTGATGTGCCTATAGTTTCGTATGTCTTCCTTATCCCCTATTTTGTACAGAAGGGTAGTTACTCCTTGTCCCATCATTCCTCCCAGAGAGCTCTCCTTTTGTACCGCCCCAATATATTCCATAAGGTCATTACTGAGCAGGTCCCAAAACCGCACCCAAAATTCCTTGGGAAAGGAATCCACCCCCGGTGTTTTCTCCTCTTCCATATCTTCCAAGGCCTCTTTTACTTCCTCCAGTGTGATTGGGCGGTCCAATTCTGCTCTCTGAGGGGATGTTAGTCATGCCTGGAGAGCTTGGAGGAGTTGTTCCTTTGCTTGGAGAACTGCAACCGGGGGTTTGAGAGGCGTTTCTGAGGTGAACAACTTTTGGTAGTATTTTGAGGCATAGTCCACTATGGCATAGGAGTTGACAGCGTCCGGAGCATTCACATCAAAAGGGTGTTTCAATCTCGGAACTGTATTGGCCCTCGATCGCGCTTTTGTCTTGTTGAAGAAGGTTCTTGCCATTGTTCCATCTGTATGGTCCTTTTTTACTTTAGCATGGATCCTCCAAGCTTGTGTTTGGTGGTCTATATAGGCTTGGAGGTGGTCCCTTGCTTTTTGCAGCTCCTCGTAGGTGGGCTGTTGAATCGGGTCCCCCATGAGTTGTTCATCCCAGTCCTCCAATTCCCGCATAAGTATGTCCATGACGGCTTTGCGGTCTCTAGCGTGTTGAATGGAGAACTTCTTGGTTCGTTCCCTGAGTTGTGCAATGCCTTCATTGAACCATGACACCCTTTCCCCTGATGTTGGTTTCTTGGAACCATATCTTTGAATTTGGAGAGGGGGAGAAGGGAGTTGTTGAACTTGAAAAACCCTGGGCCCCTCTGAACATGACTGTGAAACGACAGGCCTAAGGTGACCATTTTGTGGTCAAAGGACTTGCACGGGCTGATGGCTGCAATGTCAGCAGAAATAATGAGGCCTGCAAGATCCTTGGACACTAGTGTGAGGTCAATTCTAGAGTTGGCTACTCCATGTTGTCCTCTTGAGGACAGGCAGGTATAAGCCTTCAGGGCCGGGTGGAGCAATCTAAAAGCGTCTTCTAGTTGTCTATCTAGAATGACCTGTTTGAGCATTATGACATCTACCATGGTCTGGACTGGTGGGGACCCGGCGAACTGAGGTCGGTGAGATGACGACCTTCGATCCATATCCGGGTCCAAAGTGGTAATGAAGTCGCCTACCATTATAATCAGAGCGTCGTGTGGTAGGTGTTGATGAAGCGTGAGCCACAAGTCCAGTCGGGCCGTTGGGTCGTTGGGTGAGTAGACACATACAAGATAGAAGACCTCCTCTTGGAGGGCCGCTTTGAGGTACACCTGCGTTGTCTTTCATCATAGTCATATGTAATAGGTGTGAGCCTGGAGGAGGGAGGCAGCCAAATTGCCACTCCTGCAGACGCCCTGTCTGTGGCCGGCGCAACGAAAGATGTGTAGGGCCAGATTGCTCGTGCTTTGGCCTGGTGTGGCGGCGTATCCTGCAGGTGCGTTTCCTGCATACAAACCGCGTCTGACCAGTTGCTCGTATCTTGGCATTTGAGTTGATTCCATATGGCTTCTTTTTTGGCCGATGATGCCTGTATAAGGCCATTGAAATTTAGTGATTGAATGTGAAGATCTACTCTGGCAAGCCTTGCCGCCCATCATGGTTGCTTCTTTACCCGGGGGAAAAC
>BFEA01000454.1:852751-855251 GCA_003427395.1 Chara braunii
GTACTCCAAAATGTGCAAGTGAGGAATGAGAATGAAAACAGACAATGGCTGGGGTAAACCCCAGCGGACTGACGGGACTGGACTGGACTGGCTGGTACCGACAGAGGTACCGGCCTGGACTGGCCTACCCCAAATATAACACAGGCCTGTGAGAACAGGCCAAGGGGCTGGTCTCACAGGCCATCCCGAGGTCCGCTACAGTAGGGGAACATAAACTGGCCTCTGCAGCTCACTCTCTTTCCTCTCCCCTGTTGCCTTTTGTTTCGGCATGTATTTATGGGGAGGGCCCCGCATGTCTGTACCTGCTAGTGCAGGGGGGTGGGGGCCCGGACTTTTTGTCCTCCCGGGTGCATTCGACGGGCATGTGTCTTTGTCTCGTGCATCCCCTTGTCCCTCAGGGGCAGTCAAGCATTTTTTTTGGACCAGGTCTCGAGCCGAGCCTTTTCCCTTGCTGAGTTTTTGCTTTTGTTTGCAGTCTTGTGGGATGATGTGGTTGGCTCCGAAGGGGAAGGACGCAGGCTGACCATCACCATGCCAAACCATTTGGCAGGACTACCATCTGTATATGATGTGAGCTCCCATCCTTTCAGATACTTATCCTCCGGGAACCACCTCTCCTCATCCGTGGGGTGGGGGATGATTAGGCCCTTGATATCTTGTTTGTAGTTGTTTGGGCAGCTGGCATCTGTGCATAGATGGCCCCTGGTCTTACATGCATAGCACCAGGGGTCCTGCGTGTGACTGATTGGGACTAAGTATTCCCTCCCCCCCTGGGAGTATCTTCACTGCTCATTAAGGGGGAATGGGAAATTCTGATCCCAGTCAACCGCCACTAACAACGAATCATCTCGTTTCCCCAGAAACGGAGGTAGATCTGTTTTTATAACCCTTAACTCGGGCTATGTTTTCCAGATCTGTTAGTATGGCCCCTTGCACACAGAGGGGTGCAAATCTGAACTCCACCAAAAAATTGGAGCTCATAAGAAATTCGCGTCTCTCATCACTCGACAAGGGGTTAGCTGGCGACCAAGCTGAGACATGTACCGGCTTGCCTCTGAACTGCAGCACCTTGTTTTTGAGGATGATGTGTTTGTCTGCTGTGTACAGCGCCACAACCGTGATGCAGTCCGGGTTTTCCACTTCTATGAGGAAGTTGTTCTGCACTAGACGATGATCCGCTTTGATTTTCCCCAGTCTGTCAGTGATCCATTTGATATTATCATTGACAGGGTATGATTCCTGAGTCGTTGGGAAGCGGATGTGCACCGCTTTGTTCGAGTAGATCTCATTACGCTTGGCCAGAGCTTGGGGCGGGAAGATAGAGTGTGGGTAGATGTAACCCTCTTTCACCTGAAATTTCCTTTCCGGCTCAATGTACAACTGTTGTATGAGATGGCTTTTGAGCGGGGCCATGGGCGCCAACGTTGAGGATCCCCCAGGGTCATTCCCTCCTGGAGCGGATAATGCTTTGAGAAGCTGTTGCTGCGGGTTCGCGATATGGCCCGAGGTGAAGGGGGGGCTTTCATCGGTAGTTGTATCTTTCCTTGCCACCTTGTCCCTCCATGTTTCTTTGTTTTTTCGTACTGTCTCTTCCCTCTCCAGTTTGAGGGAACTCTAGCGGGGTCGCTGGCCTGTGAGGCCGGTGGTGTGCAGACCCGTAATTCATCAGTGCCCCCTTTTGAGGCCAGGTCAGCCGGTCCGTTAACACTGTTTGTGTCCTGGTGTAAGTTGATTATGATTTTGACTTTGAATTTGATGATGATGAGGCCAGGTCAGCCAGTCCGTTAACAGTGTTTGTGTCCAGTGTAGGTCGATTATGATTTTGTCCTTGAATTTGACGATGACACAATTAGGTTAGGCAACTCAACTGTTGATGGGATGCATGGGGGCGATGGCAATCAATGGTGACTGGTCAAGTGTCGGGAGAGGGGTTGTGTCAGGGTCTCTTTCACCGGGATGTTATGGGGTGTCAGGGGGTGGAGGGATAGGGTTGACTTTTGAGAGCATTTCACATCGGACATGAATCTGGGAAGGGATGGGTATCGCATGTTGATTTTACCCCGGTGATCGTTGTAAGCCGCTTCGAAATTTCCCCCGTGGTCATCACAGTCACCGTAATCACTTTCATGTCCGTCCGCACAAGGAGATGTGCCCGCTTCCACCCCCCTGTCCGTCCCAGGGAAAGTCTCCACGCTTTCTACCTGCACTTCCAGCTTCGAAGGGTCACTTGGTGCTCTCACAGTCTCGCCGTCGTGTACGTCCCCGACCTTACACCCTTGCCATGTACCCCGCCCGCAAATTTCCCTCATCCAGTGCTTCCTGCCGTGCCTGGCGGTCCTACTACCGCGCAGGTTGGTTTAGCACAAATTTATGACCTAGTTCCCGTATCCCCCCTGACTTCGTTGGCTTATCGTTCTCTTCCCCCCAATTCCACGTCGATGTCGCCACTGCTACCTCTATAGTTGCTGGTGGTTTCAACCTCTCGAACTCCAGCTTGACT
>BFEA01000454.1:857751-876931 GCA_003427395.1 Chara braunii
GGATATAGGACTGCAGAGATGGTTGAACCTGGACTGATATCTTCTGAGTTGCTTTGTTCTGTGCCCTTGGTTTGCCGATGCCAGAACGACGATGGCCGGAGCTGGGCGTTGCCCTGTAACCTGTAAATAACAGGAGTGTGAGGCCTTATAGAGAGATCTGGGGTTTGCTGAGGGTGGAAGGCATTCCAGTGGTGAACTGGGGGGGGCTACAAGGAGGCGAGAAGAGATCAACTATGGTTGATGTTGGTTAGGTTGGTTTTGTCTCTGAGGTACAGTGTCCTGGTACAGGGAGGGCTAGGAGTTGTACTGGGATTAGGAGGCCAGAATAACTGATATAGCAAAATCTTATATATTTTTTCATATATTTGAATTATCATTCTCATTAGCATTATTATCTATGGTATCATCAGCATCATCATGGTCATCATCATAACCATTTGATGGACATTGAGCCCGATTCTCAGCAGTTTTGGTTAGATCACTCCAGGCAGACTGTGAGGACCCTGGCCTCAATCGTGTTATTGGTAATATCAGCCTTGGGCACCGGGCCCGGTTAAAAAAAAAAAAAAAATCCTGATAAAAAAACCTTTCTGATGAGTACCCTGAGATGATCACAAAAATGACGGATAATAATGACGTGCTGATGATTATTCCTCTCCATGCCTCGCCTTCCTCCATGTACGCTCCTTCTCCCCTCGTTTTCTCTTCTCCTCGCGCTACCTCTGCTGAGTCGAACCCCGCTATCAACATGAAGTTCCTATCAGCCACAACGAAAGAGATAACCTCCCCATTCCCTTATGCCTTGCGGTAACTAGTTCCCCCAAAAGGTGTACGTGAAAGCTAACACTCTGACCTAGTCTGCCTCCACCAGGAGATGATGCGCACCCATACATATCTCCCAACCCCTACCCAGGTCAACTCCCATCATCTGCATCTACTCTCTGGAGGGCAATCACCTCCCACCTTGTCTTATCCCTCCGAAGTAGTGCTCCCTTCTTGAGCGACCTACCGACCAACTAGACCATAACCTATTTGGGCAAAGAGAATATAGCCACCAACATAGAGATAACTATTGATTGATGAAAAAATGAATTAACAAACCGTGATGATGATGATAAAGAGTCAAAATGGTGGATGATGATGATGATGATGATGATGAAATAAAATTGGCGAGAAATAAGTAAGGAACGTTTGACTTGCGATGCCCTAATGGCACCGGTGTGGAAGATAGACAGCTCACTATCCCTATACTCTTAAAGGCAACAGCGGGTCTCGCGTGACGCGTCCTCCTGTCGGCGCGAATACCCTTACAAGGGTATCCGCCCTGGTTTTTGCAAGTGACAGAAAACAAGTTTGACCCGGAATTGTTGAGAAGGCCGCACGACTTGCGGCAGTGTGGTGGCTATAGGTTGGCTATGAGGTCTAGAAGAAGAGAGTGCGTGGGCGCGCAGGGTTTATGGCGCGCGGGATTTCCGTTCCTTGTTGTTGATTATAAAGCTGGCGCGGACGCCGGTCGGTTTAACCTTGTTTAATTTTTATTTATTTTTTATTAAATAGGAATTAAGGATAATTTTTTTTGACCGAGGCGAGCGCGCGTGTGAGGACGACGGCATCGACAACGACGGTGCGACCTTGTGCGGTAAATGGGGCGGCGTAGGATGGCGCGCGGGGGCGGCTACGACATGGTTTGGGTAGGCCGGCGCGAATACTTAGCGGCCGCGGGTTTGGGTGCAGGCGGGGACGATGCCCAGGCCATTTTTCGGGCCTAGGCACTGCGCTGCAACACCTAATATTGGGTTTCGCACAAGCTAACTCTAGGCTTGGGCTTAGCCCTATGGGTTACGATGTTGGACTATGGCTACGGAGGCTCAGGGATCGAGGCCGGCGGGCGTCAGCGCAACAGCGGCGGAGCGTCATGGAGGAGACTGAGGGGGTTGAGGGCCCGACGGGGGTATCCCCCCTTGGTTTTGTTAGTAGGCGCGGCAAACGGACCTGAGGCTTCATCATTTCCGTCGCCCCTGTTCCTTAGCGCCGCCCGCAACGCAGCTCTTCATGCACACCCGTGGCACGGTCTACTACGAGCGCCCCGTCAACAGACGGAGGGGCGGTCAATGCCGCTCGTATAAAGGCCGATCCACCTGGGCCGTGCAACCTGGGCCGTAACATCTTGCGCAGAGGCCACGCTGACTCTCCCTGTATCGTTCCAATTCTAACGGATGTCCCGAAGGTCCTGACCACGGTAATACCCTGCCCGCGGCTCCTTAAGATTTGAACGACCAGCCGCGGTACCGCGTCCCAAATTAAACTGGGACCGCGAATAATAATAGAGAAAAATAAAAAAAAAACAAAACATACAAAAAATCCTAAACAAGGGGCGAGGACTGCGTCGGGGGTGCATGTGGGGTGAAGACGGAGCGCGGCAGGTAAAGCAGGGCGGGGAGTACTAAGTCTGGATGGGCGATCGATCGGGCTGGGTAGCGCTCAGCAGCCTGCGGGCGGGGCGACGACGCAAACGGGCATTTAGCGCTGAGCCTGTGGGGCGACGAACAGGGAGTAAGAGGAGGGCGGCCGAACCCAGGTGGGATAAGGCGCCAGGTGCATGCAGGTATCCAGGAGGCAACGGGCGATGGGCAGGCAGGCGGGTAGCGTAAGAGTGAACCTGACCCGGGAACCGTACCGGGTGCAGGCTAGCTATGGTGGAAGAYGAAAACKCCWGCCCCGYTCGTTCCTTGACGAAAACGAATGRGGAAACTTGYTGAATAGGGGTTCTAGCGTGGGGCGGATTCATCYGGAGTGTTAGATTAGTGGAAGAGTTAGTGTAGGAAGAGGTTAGTAAGAAAAGCCCCGCGCGGAGCTATGGCGGGGACTGGCGAAGGTGGGAATGAAAGATTCGAATCTCACTCGATCCTCGATGGATTCGAGTGAGGTAATATACTACACCGAAGTTTTKGGGCARGGCGGTTCCGAAGGGATARYTAGTTTTGGGTTTGGGTGATTAGAATTAGAGTTAGATAAAGACATCGGTGCGTCGGGATATGGAGGCACCGAGGAAGAAGGAGAGGGAAACAGTCATATCACGCTCGTTTCTGAGCGGTTTTGAAGGGGGAGGATGGTGAGTAGGGGTTTCTGCCCCGGGCGACTGCGATCATGCCGTCAGACTTGAGATTAGTAGAGTAGGATTAGTTAGTAAGAGAATGCAGTGCGCGGAGGAGTCGGGCGGAGGAAAGAGGATGGAGAAACGGGATTGAAAAATCTCTATCTTGCTCGATGCTCAACGGGTTCGAGCAAGATGACAGCCTGACTTGGGGTTCTGAGGTGCGACGAGTGAGATGGCCACGACGGAACTTTGACCCGGGCGCCCGTTTGACGGCTATAAGTGGCGGGGTCTGCGTGAAGTAGGTGAAGAAGGTGTGTGTGAACCTGGACGGGATGGACCCCAGGTACATTCGGGAAAAATAGAGGTGGTGCGGTGCCAGTAGAACTGGTGGGAGGGGTCCGGGGGGGGGCGAGGCTGTTGTCACCGCCGGCTGGTCGATCAAGGTAGTGCTTTCACTAGCGTTGGCAGCAGGAGCTGCGCCCACGAAACGGAGCGGCAGGGTGCCAATGCACCCAGCCTTGTTTGGGCATTAGGTTCGTAACGGCCGTTTTCGCTCCTCTGAACATCGGGGCCAGCATATCGTCTCCCGTCTTGTCGAAGGACTTACTTCGACTTCTGCTAATTTGCAGAGAGGGAGAGAGAGAGAGAGGGAGGGGAGTCTCTTGCCTGGGTAAAGAGAAAGCGGGGTCGGGAGGCGTCCATCCACCGGGCTAGGTACATCGTAGGTGGGGGGGGCGAGCAGATGGTATTCACAGCCAGTCAGGTAGGTAGGTGCGGAACACGGAGTTCCGGTTGATACAACGGGGTGGCTGCTTTAGCAAGAAGGGGCCTCGATCCGTTTGGCTTGGAAGACAAAACGACGGGGCTGAGGTTAGGCCTGTGGGTCGGTGCAGCTCTCATAGGCTAGCTAAATGTCGGGGTCTCGGAGTGGTGGCGAAACCTCTGGCCGGAGCGACTGGGATGCGGCCCGGGGAGCCAACGTGCACCAGGCACTTAACTCATGGGGTGAGGGAAGCTTAAGCGGTGGGAGTCTCTGTCGGTGTACTGGCCTACAAGCTGCGGTTGCTGGGTGCGGGGGAGGCCGACCTGTTAACAGTTGATTGTTGGACTGTTCAGTCCACTGTTATAGCTGATCTGGTTGGTAGATTCCCATCTCGGGCTGCGCCGCGGCTATGCCAGTGCACTCGTTGTGGTTTACTAGTGGGTTAGTGAACCGCTTGTATTTGGGCACCGAGGGCTGCGATTTGCGGCAGTCTGCTGTCGACCGCCGCAGTGGGCTACCGCCGCGTTGTTGGATTGTGCATAGGCTGCTACCACCGTTGATTATTGCGTACTGTTGCATACCGTCGCGGCTATTACAGGCTACTGAGCGGCAACAATTGGGCAAAAAGGGGGGGTTTAGTGTTGCGACTTGGGGGATCGTCAGGAGGGTGATTTAGCAGTTGAAGTCAAGTTTGACCAAGCTGCCACTGGTTGGCCACCATTGCAGGGCCCTCAGGCGAGTCAAGGCAATAAGGCCCTCTCGTGGGAGTCTGAGAGCACCCTCCTTGGATCTAAGAGACTCAAAACTTCTCCTTCTGCCCTTCTTCCTCTAAGTCTAGTATGTTGGTTCTGAGAGGAAGGCGGCATGCGGGATTGCAACCCGTACTCCGCGCCAAGGCCTTTGTGGGAGGTTCGCCCCACCGATTGCGGGAGCCCTGCCGGAACTCAGGAGGGGTTCTGTAGGCAGAGAACTGAAAGACAACCATTGCTTTCCCTCTATATACCCAAGTATAACCCCTATTTGTACATCCTTTCTATGTTGGGTTGAGCATACTGCGTGTACCATATTTTGACTTAAGTTTGACGGGCAGGACACAAGTCAGATCAAGTAAAGGAATGTGTGGGCAAGCTCAATTTAAGTTTTGTTGGTTGCCTGAATGCAGATTGTGAACAAAAAGGGGGTACATCTGGGGGAAGGGTGGGTGAAAGGTGGTTTTGCTTGAGGTTGGCAGGGTCCTATGGGGTCAGACCAGTTTCATAAGATTGGACGGTCCGACCGCTGTGTTTATTTTTGAATTGCATGGAGAGTCAGACCAGTTCCATAAGATTGGACGGTCTGATTGCTCTGAATTGTGAGGGTTTGACTGAGGTTGACTTTTCAGGGGCCAAACCTGTACCATAAGATTGGAGGGTTTTGGTTGCCATGTTTGATTCGGGTTTTGGTTTGTTTCTTTTGTTGTTGGTTGAGGAGGTCTAAGCAAGTCCATAAGATTGGACGGCTCAGCCCCTTCCTGTTCCATTCTGAGGGAGTAATTCTCACTGAGGGCAGGGCATGTCCATAAGATTGGACGGTCTTGGACTCATGCCGCACATAGTGGATCAGAGAGAAACGAACTTGGCAGAGGACCAGATATGTCCCATAAGATTGGACGGTTTGGCCCAAAGCCTCGCACATGTTGGAACCCAAAAGGTTAAATTTTGGCTATATTTTATACTATCCTATTTATGAACAGGTTAGTCAGACATGGGTTCCATAAGATTGGACGGCCTGACTATAGCTTATCATGAAATGAAGAGAGTATAACCAAGAGTATAATTGAAGATAACCCTGGGCAGGCTGGACCTTGTTCTAAGATGAACGGCTCAGTCCTATGCCCAACTTTTGAACACCAAGCTCAGAGAGGTATATATGATTTGGATATTAAACAGTTCGGGGTGGCTGAGCCTTGTTCTAAGATGAACGGCGTAGTCATATGCCCAAAAGGAAGAGAGAAGTAGTTGTGCAACCTGTTCGTGTATACTCAATGGCTGAGTCAAGCAGGTTCCATAAGATTGGTTGGCTTGACTTTATGCCCTATGTAAGCTAGGTATAAGGGAATAAAGCATTCGAGAGATTACGAACTATTGTCTGCCAAGTTGGCTTGGGGATGGTGAGAGTACTTACCTTTGTGGTTTGGCCTGCATGTGACTAAGTGAGGCTACTACTTGGTCTGAGTTTCAGTTTGACAGGTAGTTGCTTTAGAGGCTCGCCAAGTGCTAGAGCGATAGGAGTTAGCTTCAATTTCTGCATTTTCTGGGCTAAGTTTTTTTACTTAGATCAGTTCTCGCATTTTCTGGGATCTTTTGTTATGCTTGGCTTGTATAAATTTTGGTAAGCTACTTCTCTACAGGAAGCGCTGCCGAAATTTCCGCAAATCCAAGGAGTTAGTCAAATTTTGACTTGTTAGAGTTCAACTTGTCTAAAGTTTATATTTGACTTAGTAAAAATCAGGAAAGTCTTATTTTCTAAAGGGAGTGCTGCCCAATTTTTTGCTAATTCAGGGAGTTAGACAAAATTGGACCTTGGAAAGTCAGAAGCGTTTTTCTGTTTTCGTATTCGGGCTGATATAGATCCTGAAAAGACTCTTTTCCTACATGAAGCGCTGCCGAACTTTTCTTAGTTTAAAGGAGATATATTATATTTTGACAGGTAGCGATTCTGGCGATCCACCCTGTATAGGGGAGACTCTGCCAAGGTCTACCTTTGCTTTGGCACTGCTTAAGGATAGACCTAGGCTTAGTTAATAAGAATGATTTGAGTGAGGTCGTGATGTGAGGATTATTCTCCATGGACTTGTAGGTTTAGCCTGGGGGTTGGCCTGTCTTGTGTTACAGGTCTTCTTGACCTCTTGATTCAGGACTTGGACTAGATTCAGCTTGATCCTACAGGGATCATCTTCTGTTATCACTGATAACAGGTCGGTTGCCGATTCATCGGTTTACGATTCAACTCCAATCCACTCTTGCCACTCAACCTAAAAGCTTTAACCCTGTGGTTTGAATTGTTTCATTGTGTTTTTACCCGGACTTTATTGAATGACAATTTAACAAAAGTACTAAGTATTTATTTTGGGGAGTTGCACAAGAGTGAGGTTTGCGTGGCTAAAGCGAGGGGTATGAGCATAGAGAATGGTTGAAGTTGACCCCGTGTAGTGCGTGGACCTTTGTTGTATCTTTGATGTGATTGCAGGTATGTTTTGTGGTTCGGACTCTGAATGTGACTGCCTACGATTACATACATATATGGCTAAGAGGAGTCTCACTGTGACTGTGAGAAGTGATCGTCCTATATAAATAAACCTATGTGTATATTTATAAGGGCCTCAGGTATGCGCGCGGTTTACAGTGATCGTGCGCAAGGGTTAACCATATTTGGGCTTGAGTGAAAAGGAAGACCCTTTATTATCCCTTGCTTTTTGGAGTTTTTATAGTTGGATGTTATAGTACGTGGCAGCCGTCAAAGTCAAAACCCTTGATTTCCACCCAGGCCTAGGGTAGGACTCAATCAAGGGCCGCAAGAGACGACTGCTACCACAGGTATGGACCTGTGTACCACCCACTCTGCACGGAGTGCAGAAAAGAGTGTGTGGTCTTCAACCGCGCTTGGTGGTTGTCGAGCGTCGAGAGATTAACCCTCAAGGCGAGTGTTAGCCGACACTTGAGTGTCGAATGCGACCCTCGAGATTTTCGAGGACCGCACGATTATGGGCACTACATAGTACGCCCTCATTGCGACTGTCTGCGTACGTTTGCATTGCGAGTCGATATGAGTTAGCCGTGCGGCCGCGCGATTTTATATCAAGCCTCGCGTGCGACGCCTATCCGATTTCCGCATCGGAAAGTTATGGGATGACTACTGAAGGGGCTAGGAGCATTGTCGCGTTGTTTGTGTTGTGTCGTTTCGTGTGTGTGTGTTTTATTTTTTTGTTTGTAGAGTGACGTGCGCATGGTGTGTGGGATGCGTCCTAGTCGATCGACGACGAGCCGCGCTTGGGACTTCGGCCCCCAAGATGTCGGTTCGCGTGCGGGTCCGATAGGCGTATTACCGCGCGTACCCCCTATGCTATAGCGAACGAGAAACGCCCTCGGCTGGTCCACCTCTGCGATTGCAACTGATTAGCTTTCGTATTGCGGACTGGTAGCTCGGCGGGGATACGCCCACCGAAGGGAGGTGACAACTCCCGTAAGGTGGAGGTAAGTTGTGCCTCGTGTAGGCCCTATCCTGTCGTAGAAGCTCGCGAGAGGTATGGCTGGCGCACTCGGCCGGAGCGGCCTAAGGAAGCTCCATTTGTGTGTCCGTGATGAGGTTGGTACAACTCCTGTGTGACGCGGCCAAGAGGGTCCCGCGCTGCCACGTGCGGTGCCGGACCAAAGCGCTCGACAGGCGGCGGCGTTGCCGGGGATAACGGCTGCCTACCGTTGTCCCTGGTGGAACGACATCCGGGTATGGGAATGTGAAAAATAGGCAAAGTGAGAAGTCTTTGAGCTTATGGCTAGGTGATTGAAGGTGTTGGATAGAAAGCGAGTGAAAATTGATTGTGCGAGTTGGCTTTATTCGGGGCAGTAAGGAAGGCGCGATAGGGATAAGCTTTGACTAGGCACCCTTGTACGTTGACTATGCGTGTTTGTACTTTGACTATGCACTTGCGTACTTTGACTAGTATGACGGTAGTGGGAGTGGATACCTCTTCTAACCCCGATAGTTGATGGGTTTGGGCGATGATTTGTACGTTTGATACAATTGAGGTAGGATGAGGCGGTATCAACAAGGCTTAGTGTGGTGGTTGTGGAAAATGGTCGTGTAAGGTGCCCAATATGGATAAGGGAAGTTACCCAAGTGGTCAAGGATGCGATATGGCACTTTGGCGTTAGGGCGAGGTATAGAATGAGTAAAGGAAGCCTACTATGTTAGAAGTCGTCAAGGGACTTCGAGGAGGGCTAAGGATATTGAGAGCCCGTATGAGTATGAATTGGGATCCTGTAATTTGGGTTCTAAGCAGTTGCTCGAGCTGTATAGTCATAGAAGTCTGAGGCTTGCTCCGCATGGTATGTTTGAAATTAAGCATATAAGGCAGTAAAGAGATGCAGTGAGCACCGTGGTAAGGCCCCAATAGAAAGGACTACGGGAAGTAGTAGACTTGTATGGTGCCTGATAGTGGAGGGTATATCATGTTATTTATGGTAGACCATTGCCTTAAGCCCCTGCCAGGTTTGGACCATCCACTTAGGAAGCTAAAAGACTTGAGACCATTTGTTTTGAGGATGTCATTTTGAATCGTATGTTGGACTCATCTATAAATGTCAGACCTCGTAAGCCTAGTTTATGTCTGGTTATGGGGGGGTTATGCGTTTAAGTAGATATTCATTTCAAGGGTATTGCGTGTGGGTTATTTTATTGGGGTCATATTTGGGATCTTATCAGTCTGTATAAATTTATATGAATATCCTCAGTCCAGCAATTGGCTCATGGTTGGCCATTAAGTTTGTACGGTTGGGTCGCTCTCCCCAGAGGAGCAGAGATTGTCAGGTGAATAACGGAAAGCGCATGCTGGACGTTTGTATGTGATGGGCAGAACCCAGGCAAAGCAAAGGCAACTCAGGATGCCGTATGCACGGGAAGACCCGCGTATGCTCGGGCCAATTGAGAAAGAGGGAGGGCTCGAGGTGTCCTTACCCAGGCGGGTTAGAGCAGGAGAGTATATCTCTTCATGGTGGGGCATGTTGATGAGTGCGGACATCTTTGTCTGGATCGAATCTGGGTTTGATGATGAGCAGGAATGCGCAATCGTAAGGGTGACCCTGTATGCCTCAGCCGCCTCTTGGATCGAGCATGGGATAGAGTTGGCGCTCGGGCATGGGAGCTTGCTTGCTAAGCCTTTGAGGGTAGCCGAGGCAACCGCGGCAAAGTGGGCGAGGGAAGTGTCGCGTGATGGGGAAGAGCGAGTACTAACCCGCGTAAGGGCCGAGCGCGCTGGAGAGTTCAGGCTTCCATCTGCTCCGCTACGAGTAATCCTGCCTGAGTTTCTGATAGAGAAGAGTTTTGGTGGGCAAGTGAGGGTAGAGGCGGCAGCTGAAGCTGCTATGAGGGCGTGAGATTGGGAGTATGGGCGATACATATGTGAACTAGTATATGGTCTATATCTAGACCTGATATTCCTGCCCTCTAGTCAGTGGCTCAGGAGCACGGCCAATACACTGGACGTATACGCCTCGTCTCATGATCCGAATGAGGGAAATGTAGACTGGGGGGAGACTCGGGTAGTAGTGGGCCGATAGGGGATGCCGTTCTTTTCTACTAAATTCGCTTCTTTTAACTTGGCTATGGTCGTCCCTCTGCCCATTATTGTAGTTACGAAAGTAAGTGTCAGGGTAACCAGGGGTTGAGGCCTGATTGCATGAGAAAAAGGGGTAGGTGGCGAGATTTAAGTATTAGCGGCTTACCTTTGTCTGCCTGAGCTTACTTAAATCACTTTGATGATCTATTGCCCCTTATGCGTAGCAGGCTGCTGTCAGCATCATGGCAGGAGAAAGAGGCTTCGCCAAGATCCTGCTTTGGAGGAATTCGTGTCTTTTGAAGGTGTTGCTGCACGAAGTGTTGCAGGCGTCAATGCCCCCAGATCTCCGTGCCCTGCTGTTCCAAGGAAGGAACCTGTCCAGCTTTCTGCGTGACTTTCAGAATTTCAGTCTTACGAAGATGTGGGACAAGAAGACGATGTGGTACATGTTCCCGTTGTTCGTTTGCGAAGGACTAAGCGAGGAGGTGTACACCCTCATGCTGAAGTCGCAAATCTGGGATGAGTTGGAAGTTTCTCTGAAGCTGAGGTTCCCAGAGGATGAGGTGAAATGCAGGCTTGGTAAGGGCCTTGAGCAGCCAGCCGAGGCCGCGTCAACGCAAGGAGAATTGAGTGGAATACAGAGGCAAGTTGGGATATTGGAAGAAAGGTAGACGCGATTGGAAGAAACCAGGCATGGCAAAAGGAAGGCCTCTAAGGGAGTATCGAGTGGGCCGACTGCGAGAGGCGAAGCAGAGGCAAGGATGGATCGTCAGGAGCCACTTCCCCACAAGAAGACCCCGCGAGGACGAGCTTGCATCCCGGAAGGAGATGAAGGTGAGGGGGTCATTGAGCTCAAGGAGGAGCGGGGAGACAGTGCGGTCATGGCTGTCATTGGGCCTGATCCGGAGAGGGGGCTTATCAACGTGGAAGCATCCGCGATTGCAGGTTGGAGGGAGCAAAGGTGTGAGTGGTGGCTAGAGCACTGGGCAAAAGCGGTATGTGATTGTCGGGGAGAGATTGGTCGCACCCCTCAAGGAGGCAAGGAAGAGGGGGTGATGGGTGAAAAAGGGGAGCCTGAACCTTCCAAGTTGACGAAGGCTCAGCGGAAGGCGAGGAATCGGGCCCAGGGGAGCCAAGGTACCGGAAAGGGGCAGGGCATGCCGCAGGGAGAGGCCACCCCGCAAGAATTGGGAGGAAAGCCAGCACAGGCGGGGCCCCCACCGACTGAGCAGGCATTATACGGGCCATGGACGCCATACAAATCAGGTGGGACCAAGGCCAATATATAATTCATATCTGCCCTGTGTACAAGGCGTTTGTTTGGGCCCACAAATGGGTATGATGCCACCCAGGCCTCCTGCAGTTGAGTTTCAGCCAGCCTTGTGTATGGGGCCATTGCAGCCACCGATACCACGAGCGACGGAAGGCCACGTGGCCGGTGGAAGGGGTCAAAAGCGAAAGGTTGAAAAGGGTTGTAGGGATGAGGGGCACGGAAAAGGGAAATGTCGTGGCGGCAAAGGTGGCTCTAGAGGGAAGAAAGTGGGTTGGGGAGAAGACATTTGCAGACATTGTGCCAAGGAATGACACATAATGAAGTTCTGTCGAAAACGAAGGGCCGATGAAGCAAGCGGTCTGATAAGGACAGATATTGAGGGAGGTGTTTTCGATAGGGTTGGGGAGCGTATCGACCCAACCATCCCTGGGGGAACACGAAAGGAGGCTTTGCGGCGAGATGGAGCGTCGAGCACTGCCTCATGAATGTAGTCGTGAAGGAGAAGGGTTCGTGTGAGAAGGGCCTGAAAATTTAAGTAGACTGTAAATATAAGCGAGAAATTCCAACTATATAGTTGTTGTAGATAGGCGCAGCATACAAAGGGGAGGGACCTCCGTAGTAATGGTCCGATAAGGTGGCTTGAGTTGTAGGCAGGAGGAACCCCAATAGAATAATTGTATATGTGGGGTATGTTAGGTCTGCCTCACATCATGTTATTGGAATGTCTCAAGTGGGAAGAACAAGGAGTGACCCTAAGGGCAGTGTTACGAAGTAAGGGTCTGTTTTATTAGGCCTACTGATTGAGAGAAGAGGATAGAGGGCCTATGTCATGTCTAGGCCTGAGTGGTTGTATAGGTGTGAGAGGTAGGAGAGGCTTGGGAAAAAGCCTCAACATGTGGGAGATAGACTCTCTAGCCTAGGAAGGTAATTGTAAGATTTGTGTGTGAATGGCTTCTAGTCTTACTCTTCTTTAGGTATTTGAATATGTCCTGAGTGGCTTGGGTCCCTCCGACTTGAGGGGTATGCCTATGTCCTGGTCGCAGCTGTTTTAGCTTTTGCCTTGGCCAGGGAGGCCGCATTGTTCTTGTGTGATACCAGAGCCGGTTTGAGTTGAGATTGTTCGACTCTGAGTGTATATATGTAACTCGAGACCATTTGGTTCGTGTTTGAGTTGGGGCATTGCACCCCTGCGTGTATATTGAGTTGAGGCTTTTATCCACGACTACTCTTTGTATACGACGATCACAATCACTCTCACATGTGTGGTTTTATCCTGATGTATGATGATTTTGTGTGAGAGATGCATGAGGAACATCTCATGAGTTGTGTGAATTTCGTGAGAATGAATGAATGTGAACTGTCTACTCTTGGGTATACTCGTGCGGCCTGCCTACGAGCAGGACGGGGCCGAGTATAAGGAGAGGGAGCGCAGTTTGTTATTGTGAAAGTGTGAGAATCCTAAGGGATTTTGCGAGTCTTTGAGGCTCGAGTACCTACCATGCCGGATGTTTTATGGGTAAGTTGCAAAAAGGGCCCATAAGCAGGCCCCTCAGTTGAGATGGTTCGTGGTTGAGTTGTGGAGAGGGCCCATAAGTAGGCCTCTCAATTTGAGTTGTTTTGGGGTTGAGGCCCCTTAAGTTTGGGGGAGGCGGTAGTGTTGTTTATCAGATGACTCGTCTCCAGAAGGGAGGTGTTTTAAAAAGAGGTTGTGTGATAGCTCATCCTAGAAAGAGAGGGATGGCTGGGAGACCTATTGAGGGCATGGTAAGCAGTGTTTGAGTTGATAAAGTCTGACGAAAGGAACCAGAATTACGGATTGGATCATTGGTGGAACTGAAAAGGTCGCAAGTCAGTGCATTAAGATGTCGTGGGATGTGTGGTCTGCTGTCTCTGATCAAGTCAGTAGGCCACGGCCCCTGTGAGCCTAGCGGTGAATCTGTTTGTGATTGTGAAAAGGGGTCATGCCTTCTATGTCGTCCCGTAGGAAGCTGGTAAGCGTCTTTAAAGTGAGACAGACCCCTACGTAGTCCCACAGTGGGCCTGTGGTCTGTTTGCGACGCACCGTCTAGACACTTGTGCTAATCCCAAGGCATATTGAGGAATACCAAGCTAAACGGTAAAGGTTAGCACCTCTAGGGCGCAACCCCTATTGGATGATTGCAAGCCAGCACAACCTGGCTGCGGGCCCACGTCTACCAACGAGGTAAAAGTTTAAGGGGTTATGCAAGCCCCAGGGAAATTTATCCGGTGGGATGGCGGGGGATATAAGTCGAGACTTTGGGTAGTCCTGATTGAATGCTTATCAGGAGAAAACCTATCGTTGCGTAATCAACGAAGGAACTACCGTTAAGATAACAATGCGGTAGGCCGTAGATCTGGCTCGATCAACTATACTATGGTGGGCCAGGATGGAGACCTAGCATTTCTGTACTAGACTGCAGAAAGAGCTGAGAGGAAATTTATGTATGTATATATATACGTTTGATTGTGAGGATTTTTGCGAGGGAGGCAAGAGTGCCTTCTGAGGTCTCATTTAAGGCCCGCGTCCCTGGGTATAACTCTGCTTACGAGATAGAGTCTAGTCGGGACACTCAACGAGAAGTCGGCGTTTGTCTAGGACAAAAGGGGAGAGGATGGTTCGAGGTGGACTTTGGAACTTATGCTGTAGTATCGATGCGTAATACGCCTGCGTCCTAGTGTCAGGGCAATGGGGACCCAGGTTAGAACCGTGGCGGCATATAGTTGTGTGGACACGGTTTGATGGGGGCCTCGAACCTGATTCTGTCGGCTAATCGGATTGGTTCCTTTCTCGTCAGCACTTGGAGTGCGGATGAATTTATAGCTTTTGATTTGGCGAAGCGACGAGGACGTCGCTTAATGTGGTCCGGTAAGCTGTCGGCGCGAATACCCTTACAAGAGTATCCGCCCTGGTTTTTGCAAGTGACAGAAAACAAGTTTGACCCGGAATTATTGAGAAGGACGCGGCAGTGTGGTGGCTATAGGTTGGCTATGAGGTCTAGAAGTAGAGAGTGCGTGGGCGCAGGGTTTAAGGCACGCGGAATTTTCTTTCCTTGTCGTTGATCATAAAGCCGACGCGGATGCCGGTCGGTTTAACCTTGTTTAATTTTTATTTATTTTTGATTAAATAGGAATTAAGGATAATTTCTTTTGACCGAGGCGAGCGCGCGTGTGAGGACGACGACATCGACAACGACGGTGCGACCTTGTGCGGTAAATGGGGCGGCGTAGGATGACGCGCGGGGGCGGCTACGGCATGGTTTGGGTAGGCCGGCGCGAATACTTAGCAGCCGCGGGTTTGGGTGCAGGCGGGGACGATGCCCAGGCCGTTTTTCGGGCCTAGGCACTGCGCTGCATCACCTTATATTGGGTTTCGCGCAGGCTAACTCTAGGCTTGGGCTTAGCCCTATGGGTTACGATGTTGGACTATGGCTACGGAGGCTCAGGGATCGAGGCCGGCGGGCATCAGCGCAGCAGTGGCGGAGCATCATGGAGGAGACTGAGGGGGTTGAGGACCCGACGGGGGTATCCCCCCTCAGTTTTGTTAGTAGGCGCGGCAAACGGACCTGATCCAGGGGACCGGTAGGGTATCAGCAATCCTCTCCCCTTGTTAAGGATTTTTTGTATGCTTTTTTTTTTTTTTTTTTCTTTATTATTATTCGCGGTCCCAGTTTAATTTGGGACGCGGTACTACGGCTGGTCGTTCAAATCTTAAAGAGCCGCGGGCGGGGTATTACCGTGGTCAGGACCTTCGGGACATCCGTTAGAATTGGAACGATACAAGGAGAGTCAGTGTGGCCTCTGCGCAAGATGTTACGGCCCAGATTGCACGGCCCAGGTGGATCGGCCTTTATACGAGCGGCATTGACCGCCCCTCCGTCTGTTGACAGGGTGCTTGTAGTAGACCGTGCCACGGGTGTGCATGGAGAGCTGCAATGCGGGCGGCGCTAAGGAACAGGGCCGACGGGAATGATGAAGCCGAGGAAGGGATTCAGACCGGGACAACGTCGGGGGTGCATGTGGGGTGAAGACGGAGCATGGCAGGTAAAGCAGGGCGGGGAGTACTAAGTCCGGATGGGCGATCAATCGGGCTGGGTAGCGTTGAGCAGCCTGCGGGCGGCGCGACGACGCAAACGGGCATTTAGCGCTGAGCCTGTGGGGCGACGAACAGGGAGTAAGAGGAGGGCGGCCGAACCCAGGTGGGATAAGGCGCCAGGTGCATGCAGGTATCCAGGAGGCAACGGGCGATGGGCAGGCAGGCGGGTAGCGTAAGAGTGAACCTGACCCGGGAACCGTACCGGGTGCAGGCTAGCTATGGTGGAAGAYGAAAACKCCWGCCCCGYTCGTTCCTTGACGAAAACGAATGRGGAAACTTGYTGAATAGGGGTTCTAGCGTGGGGCGGATTCATCYGGAGTGTTAGATTAGTGGAAGAGTTAGTGTAGGAAGAGGTTAGTAAGAAAAGCCCCGCGCGGAGCTATGGCGGGGACTGGCGAAGGTGGGAATGAAAGATTCGAATCTCACTCGATCCTCGATGGATTCGAGTGAGGTAATATACTACACCGAAGTTTTKGGGCARGGCGGTTCCGAAGGGATARYTAGTTTTGGGTTTGGGTGATTAGAATTAGAGTTAGATAAAGACATCGGTGCGTCGGGATATGGAGGCACCGAGGAAGAAGGAGAGGGAAACAGTCATATCACGCTCGTTTCTGAGCGGTTTTGAAGGGGGAGGATGGTGAGTAGGGGTTTCTGCCCCGGGCGACTGCGATCATGCCGTCAGACTTGAGATTAGTAGAGTAGGATTAGTTAGTAAGAGAATGCAGTGCGCGGAGGAGTCGGGCGGAGGAAAGAGGATGGAGAAACGGGATTGAAAAATCTCTATCTTGCTCGATGCTCAACGGGTTCGAGCAAGATGACAGCCTGACTTGGGGTTCTGAGGTGCGACGAGTGAGATGGCCACGACGGAACTTTGACCCGGGCGCCCGTTTGACGGCTATAAGTGGCGGGGTCTGCGTGAAGTAGGTGAAGAAGGTGTGTGTGAACCTGGACGGGATGGACCCCAGGTACATTCGGGAAAAATAGAGGTGGTGCGGTGCCAGTAGAACTGGTGGGAGGGGTCCGGGGGGGGGCGAGGCTGTTGTCACCGCCGGCTGGTCGATCAAGGTAGTGCTTTCACTAGCGTTGGCAGCAGGAGCTGCGCCCACGAAACGGAGCGGCAGGGTGCCAATGCACCCAGCCTTGTTTGGGCATTAGGTTCGTAACGGCCGTTTTCGCTCCTCTGAACATCGGGGCCAGCATATCGTCTCCCGTCTTGTCGAAGGACTTACTTCGACTTCTGCTAATTTGCAGAGAGGGAGAGAGAGAGAGAGGGAGGGGAGTCTCTTGCCTGGGTAAAGAGAAAGCGGGGTCGGGAGGCGTCCATCCACCGGGCTAGGTACATCGTAGGTGGGGGGGGCGAGCAGATGGTATTCACAGCCAGTCAGGTAGGTAGGTGCGGAACACGGAGTTCCGGTTGATACAACGGGGTGGCTGCTTTAGCAAGAAGGGGCCTCGATCCGTTTGGCTTGGAAGACAAAACGACGGGGCTGAGGTTAGGCCTGTGGGTCGGTGCAGCTCTCATAGGCTAGCTAAATGTCGGGGTCTCGGAGTGGTGGCGAAACCTCTGGCCGGAGCGACTGGGATGCGGCCCGGGGAGCCAACGTGCACCAGGCACTTAACTCATGGGGTGAGGGAAGCTTAAGCGGTGGGAGTCTCTGTCGGTGTACTGGCCTACAAGCTGCGGCTGCTGGGTGCGGGGGAGGCCGACCTGTTAACAGTTGACTGTTGGACTGTTCAGTCCACTGTTATAGCTGATCTGGTTGGTAGATTCCCATCTCGGGCTGCGTCGCGGCTATGCCAGTGCACTCGTTGTGGTTTACTAGTGGGTCAGTGAACCGCTTGTATTTGGGCACTGAGGGCTGCGATTTGCGGCAGTCTGCTGTCGACCGCCGCAGTGGGCTACCGCCGCGTTGTTGGATTGTGCATAGGCTGCTACCACCGTTGATTATTGCGTACTGTTGCATACCGTCGCGGCTATTACAGGCTACTGAGCGGCAACAATTGGGCAAAAAGGGGGGGTTTAGTGTTGCGACTTGGGGGATCGTCAGGAGGGTGATTTAGCAGTTGAAGTCAAGTTTGACCAAGCTGCCACTGGTTGGCCACCATTGCAGGGCCCTCAGGCGAGTCAAGGCAATAAGGCCCTCTCGTGGGAGTCTGAGAGCACCCTCCTTGGATCTAAGAGACTCAAAACTTCTCCTTCTGCCCTTCTTCCTCTAAGTCTAGTATGTTGGTTCTGAGAGGAAGGCGGCATGCGGGATTGCAACCCGTACTCCGCGCCAAGGCCTTTGTGGGAGGTTCGCCCCACCGATTGCGGGAGCCCTGCCGGAACTCAGGAGGGGTTCTGTAGGCAGAGAACTGAAAGACAACCATTGCTTTCCCTCTATATACCCAAGTATAACCCCTATTTGTACATCCTTTCTATGTTGGGTTGAGCATACTGCGTGTACCATATTTTGACTTAAGTTTGACGGGCAGGACACAAGTCAGATCAAGTAAAGGAATGTGTGGGCAAGCTCAATTTAAGTTTTGTTGGTTGCCTGAATGCAGATTGTGAACAAAAAGGGGGTACATCTGGGGGAAGGGTGGGTGAAAGGTGGTTTTGCTTGAGGTTGGCAGGGTCCTATGGGGTCAGACCAGTTTCATAAGATTGGACGGTCCGACCGCTGTGTTTATTTTTGAATTGCATGGAGAGTCAGACCAGTTCCATAAGATTGGACGGTCTGATTGCTCTGAATTGTGAGGGTTTGACTGAGGTTGACTTTTCAGGGGCCAAACCTGTACCATAAGATTGGAGGGTTTTGGTTGCCATGTTTGATTCGGGTTTTGGTTTGTTTCTTTTGTTGTTGGTTGAGGAGGTCTAAGCAAGTCCATAAGATTGGACGGCTCAGCCCCTTCCTGTTCCATTCTGAGGGAGTAATTCTCACTGAGGGCAGGGCATGTCCATAAGATTGGACGGTCTTGGACTCATGCCGCACATAGTGGATCAGAGAGAAACGAACTTGGCAGAGGACCAGATATGTCCCATAAGATTGGACGGTTTGGCCCAAAGCCTCGCACATGTTGGAACCCAAAAGGTTAAATTTTGGCTATATTTTATACTATCCTATTTATGAACAGGTTAGTCAGACATGGGTTCCATAAGATTGGACGGCCTGACTATAGCTTATCATGAAATGAAGAGAGTATAACCAAGAGTATAATTGAAGATAACCCTGGGCAGGCTGGACCTTGTTCTAAGATGAACGGCTCAGTCCTATGCCCAACTTTTGAACACCAAGCTCAGAGAGGTATATATGATTTGGATATTAAACAGTTCGGGGTGGCTGAGCCTTGTTCTAAGATGAACGGCGTAGTCATATGCCCAAAAGGAAGAGAGAAGTAGTTGTGCAACCTGTTCGTGTATACTCAATGGCTGAGTCAAGCAGGTTCCATAAGATTGGTTGGCTTGACTTTATGCCCTATGTAAGCTAGGTATAAGGGAATAAAGCATTCGAGAGATTACGAACTATTGTCTGCCAAGTTGGCTTGGGGATGGTGAGAGTACTTACCTTTGTGGTTTGGCCTGCATGTGACTAAGTGAGGCTACTACTTGGTCTGAGTTTCAGTTTGACAGGTAGTTG
>BFEA01000454.1:901145-912955 GCA_003427395.1 Chara braunii
TGAAGCCAAACAGACTAGCACATGGGGAGGAGGCAGGGAAGAACAAACATCAGGAAATGCACACTGAGAAGACGTACAAGGCACATAAACGACACACAACAACAAAACACATAGGTTGGACGGCACGGGGGAGGTGGGGGAGCACAAAAACACAATAGGACAAGGCAAAGACAATGAGCTGAGAAACAAGTAGCACCGACGAAAACAGGCAAACCGAAAAAAAAGTCCCAAAAAAATCGAAGGACCGAAAAAAAATAGAGACTGATGATAACAAGATTGTTTCGTCGGAATTGCACCGACTCATCAGGAGGTTGAACCCTCGACAATCTGCGGAATCCCCGTATTCAATTGTTTGGGTCATGAACCCTTTGACCCTTGTTGAAGGCAGACTGTCCCCAAGAGGAACATAGCAGCGGGCAGCAACCCTGTGAAGCACCAGGCAACATAGTAGAGGCAACACGGCTGCACAACGCCAAAAGCGACTGCAAGGAACGACATGGCACGCAGTGCAGCAGCCGTGTAGTGAAGTGCAAGGCAACAACACTGCAGGGGACGACAGGCCAAGTGAACCAGCAGTTGGGCAACCATGGAGCGGAGCACAAGGCACCAGCAACAAGGCAACCAACCTACAGGGTACACAAGCGGCAAGCACGGAAGGCACGTCCAACGAATGAGCAACACGGCAGTGGAGCAGCGAAGCACAAGGCAACGCCAACAACACGACCACACCGCACAGCGAACACATCAACATAAAAAGAACCGCACGCGAAGCAAGCGGGACTGTCACAGGCAGCAAGGCAGCGGCGGAGCGCAGACGAGGACGTCCACACATCCAACACAGAGCAAAGCAGCACATGACCTACTCACATCACGGTTGAACCCCGCAGATTGTTGGTTCCCACCACCCATTGAGCCAGGGAGTCACTCTGACGAACATCCGTCATCACCGACAAGCAACACAGACATCCCGAACCGAGCAACCCCCATAAGAGTGCAGTAGGCACTCCAAACGAGGAACTACCAACTGTTTGGCACAACTCAAGTGTGATCAGTTGGGCACACAAAAGAAGTTAGAAAAAATCAGGGGAGGAACAGACAACAGAAAAAAGACTGACAAACATAAAACTGATTATGTGTATGTGTGTGTGTGTGTGTGTGTGTGTGTGTGTGTGTGTGTCCCACCCACATACCCTCCATGGGGAAGGCCGAATGGAGTAGTGTCCTGGGGCACTAGGCCATTCAACCTGGTGCCCCACGGACGCTGCACACGGATACAAACATACACATACACATCATACGAGAGAGGCTAGACAAAGTAGAGTAATGACGAAGACTAGGCTACTCAGCCTAAGTAGGGATTTGAGAGTTTCCAAATAGGTTGCCATCTATTCAGTCACCCAAGCTAAGTAGAATCATTGCTGGTGGTATAAAGATCGTGCAAGCAGATACAACACGACAAGGGGGAGTCGACCTCCTTGCTGGCAAACGGGCGAGCGCAAGTGCCCTGTGAGTATGTAATTTGATACGAAACCCCCACGTGAACAGACGTGGCGTGCTGCAGAGAAACAGCACATCAAGCAACACACCAGGAAATAAATCGCCCACTTCATATGGCATGACCAAAACAAGCAAACAAAGAGAAGTTGAATGCCCTACTGTTGAAGCCAAACAGACTAGCACATGGGGAGGAGGCAGGGAAGAACAAACATCAGGAAATGCACACTGAGAAGACGTACAAGGCACATAAACGACACNTGAAGCCAAACAGACTAGCACATGGGGAGGAGGCAGGGAAGAACAAACATCAGGAAATGCACACTGAGAAGACGTACAAGGCACATAAACGACACACAACAACAAAACACATAGGTTGGACGGCACGGGGGAGGTGGGGGAGCACAAAAACACAATAGGACGAGGCAAAGACGATGAGCTGAGAAACAAGTAGCACCGACGAAAACAGGCAAACCGAAAAAAATGTCCAAAAAAAATCAAAGGACCGAAAAAAAATAGAAACTGGTGATAACAAGATTGTTTCGTCGGAATTGCACTGACTCATTAGGAGGCTGAACCCTCGACAATCTGCGGAATCCCCGTATTCGATGGTTTGGGTCATCAACCCTTTGACCCTTGTTGAAGGCAGACTGTCCCCAAGAGGAACATAGCAGCAGCCAGCAACCCTGTGAAGCACCAGGCAACACAGTAGAGGCAACACAGTAGAGGCAACACAGCTGCACAACGCCAAAAGCGACTGCAAGGAACGACATGGCACGCAGTGCAGCAGCCGTGTAGTGCAGCGCAAGGCAACACAAGCAAGGCAACAATACTGCAGGGGACGACAGGCCAAGTGAACCAGCAACTGGGCAACCATGGAGCGGAGCACAAGGCACCAGCAACAAGGCAACCAACCTACAGGGCATACAAGCGGCAAGCACGGAAGGCACGGCCAACAGATGAGCAGCACGGCAGCGGAGCAGCGAAGCACAAGGCAACACCAACAACACGGCCACACCGCACATCGAACACATCAACATGCAAAGAACCGCACGCAAAGCAAGCGGGACAGGCAGCAAGGCAGCGACGGAGCGCAGACGAGGACGTCCACACATCCAACACGGAGCAAAGCAGCACATGACCTACTCGCATCACGGTTGAACCCCGCAGACTGTTGGTTCCCACCACCCATTGAGCCAGGGAGTCACTCCTATGAACATCCGTCATCACCGACAAGCAACACAGACATCCCGGACCGAGCAACCCCCATAGAGTGCAGTAGGCACTCCAAACGAGGAACTACCGGCTATTTGGCACAACTTAAGGATGCTCAGTTGGGCACACAAAAGAAGTTATAAAAAATCAGGGAGGAACAGACAACAGAAAAAAGACTGACAAACATAAAACTGATTATGTGTGTGTGTATGTGTGTGTGTGTGTGTGTGTGTGTGCCGGGGGGAGGGGAGGGAGGACCCCTCCCCCACCAATCACTCAATCAATCAATCAATCAATCAATCAATCAATCAACCAATCAATCAATCAATTAATCAATCAATCAAAAAAAACAATCAATCAATGAGTTTGTTTTTTCTATTTTTTTAATTATTTTAGGTAGTCACGAAAAACAGCCCCCCCAAAAAAAAGAAAATTATTTTTTTTTTTGCCGCAGTCCCATAGGGGACGAAGTGCGCCGCCCGCGCACGTGCGCCGATTTCCCGTGCGCGCCCCCATTGGGCCATGGCGTGGCCGCGCGGGAACTCGGTCGCGCGGCCTAGGCCACGGGCCTGCAGCCGGCCTCCTCGGCCGCGACCGAGTCGGAGGCGGCCTCGGCCTAGAGGGACACATAGCTGGCAGCTAGAGGCAAGTGTGAGGCAGTTGGGGGACAGCTGCCTCTTTTGTAGTGGCTGAGGAGGGCAGCAGCAGCCTCAGCTGTCCCCAGGCAAAATTGGTCACTTGCCTGGGGCCGTTGATCTGGGCCAGATCAACGGACTAAGGCTGCCTCACCTCAGCCACACACTTAGGGTGGCAGTTGTACTCAACTGCCCCGCTCTTTTTCTCCCTTTCCCCTGCATTCAGCCCCACACTGAGAGCAGGTTCAACGGAAAAATGGTTGTTTCCAGCCGAGTTCCCCTCACCACCTCTTCATCTCCCCAGCCTCTGGCCTGAGTCACATTCAGACCATTTTGGACTGTATCTGACTGTAGCTGTGGCCACATTCGTGGCCGTGGCTCTTTTCTTTTTCCCTTCCTTTTCTTTTTCTTTTTTCTCTTTTTATTTTTTTTTCCTTCTTCTTACCCCCCCCTTCGTTTCTCTGTGCAGGGGTCAACTCGCCGTTCGAAACGAACGGCCGCCCCCTCCTAGTCATTTCACAGAGTCCAACTAGAGTCAAGCTTAGCAAGGGCCTCCTTCCCCCTGCCCGCTCCTATGCCTGAGGCTAAGCAGGTGCGCGGCTAATAACCTCTCTCTCTCTCTCTCTCTCTCTCTCTCTCTCTCTCTCTCTCTCTCTCTCTCTCTCTCTCTCTCTCTCTCTNCTCTCTCTCTCTCTCTCTCTCTCTCTCTCTCTCTCTCTCTCTCTCTCTCTCTCTCTCTCTCTCTCTCTCTCTCTCTCTCTCTCTCTCTCACTCACTTTGTGTGCCCGTACCTAGACGCTATCGGCACCAGGTTCGGGTGTCGAGTTAGACTATCAGAGGCCATAACTCTCTGACGAGTTGGTGAAACTCCGACGAAACAGTCTTGGAACTGCCCGTTCGTTTTCGACGAACGGGCATTTTCCAGTAGCTCGTAGGGAAGAAAAAAAAAAAAAAAAAAAAAAAAAAAAAAAAATCTAAAAAAAAATAAAAAAAAAAAAAAAAAAAAAAAAAAAAAAAAAAAAAAAAAAAAAAAAACGCTCTTACCTAAAAATGGCAGTCTGTTTTCAACGGGCGCCTGCTACGTTTTCTAGGACATTAAGTTCCTTGTGTCTTCTCAAAGCGCCATCTGGCGCAGTTCTTTTTTTTTTTTTTTTTTTTTTTTTTAAGGTAATAATGTCGTTGGCATAAACCAACGGCCACAGTGACCTGCACTCTGCCTTGCTAGCGTCCCCCTGCTCCTTCTCTGAGATGCAAACCCAAGTTTGATTCCCTTTGGGGAATCGAAAAAAAAATTGGGCCATCTCTCGATTTATGCGTGTCATCCTTTTCGCAGGGGCCATGCTTGTAGTAGCGCGACCGTTTTCGGTCGTGAGATCTTCTGATCTCGCGGACGAAAATGGCCGCGCTTTAGGCTTTTCACGATGGGCTGCTCCAAAAAGGAGCTAACCCAGACAGAGTATCGTGTGGCTCGATCCCAGCATCTGCTGGGTGAAAGTTCAACGGAGTACCTAGTGAGCTAGCTCCTATCACGAGAGCTCATCGCGCCGCCCTTCTACATGAAGGGTTGCAGCCCAGCAGGCCGCCTGGTTCAGGCCAATGGTCAACTCCAGAAAGGAGCTAGCCCGGCAGTTCATCGTCGAATTTGATCCCAGCGTCTGCTGGGTGAAAGTTCGATGTTATAACCTATTGGGCTAGCTCCTATTTACGGAAGCTAGACCCCCAACTCTTCTATTTGAAGAGTTGTTGCCCAGTACGTTACCCAGCCTCGGGACTGGGCAGCCCCAAATTGCCTTACCTTGGCAAAAAGTCGTCACCCTGCCATCTAACCGGCTGGGGCTTAGCCCGGTGGGCCCGATAAGCCACCACTGTGGTTTACTCAGGCTCTGAATCGCGCGACTGTCATTATTTTAAGTAGGATAGGAGTTAGACTTAGTATTCTAACACCCGTACGCCCCTCTGTACTCGCCAGACGCGGTTGGTGACCGACCACACTGCCGCTATAGCATGCCACAGGCGTTTGGACTTGAGCAAAAATTTAGTCTCTCAGTCGTAGGCTTGGTCTGAATAAACTCTTGGTAACATCAATCTCATGAAGTCCTTCTATTCAATGAAAAAGGCGGACAACATCCGACGTTTAAAATCCCCGGCAAATACCCTTGTCAGGGTATTTGTCCCGACACCGCATTGAAGTATTTAGCCCGCATGTCCCGCACTCTTTCCTCTTCTGGCCAATAGTTTGTGTGTGGTTGTAGCGGCGATTGGTTGTTGGCTGCGTCCTCTTCTTCTACGCCGAATTTAGGATGCTCCTGAGCTGGCATGGCTGCTTCTTCTGCTCCCACCTTCCCGACATCACCGGTATGGGGTTGGGCTGAGTCTTTGCCCATACCTACTGCTTGTCCTTCGTCAACTTCCATGTTTGATTGGGAACTTTTGTCAGGCTATCTGTCGTTTTGGATGTGGGAGATTGCCGGAGCTTCACAACATCGAGTGATAGGATCCAGCCCTATGGTATACTAGGCATATTAATTCGTAACCGATTAAGGGGCTCGATAGACACTACTCGGGGCATCCTCGGGGCCCGAGGATTTTTCCTTTACGTCACCCGAGGAATTTCCCGCCGTCGTTGCACCAGGTCCTCGCCGGCTCCTCGCGTCGATTTCCCGAGG
Organism: Chara braunii; assembly: GCA_003427395.1. NCBI lineage: Eukaryota > Viridiplantae > Streptophyta > Charophyceae > Charales > Characeae > Chara > Chara braunii. The sequence continues at coordinate 907,156 of BFEA01000454.1, forward strand.
ATGCTCCGAGGAGGGGCCGCGGGGATGATCATAATAAAATACACGACGGCGGGGCGGGGCAGTGGGCGGAGGTCCATAATGTGATGTCCGGGTGGTCGGGCTTGGTCCACCACTAGGCGGCGGGAGATTTCAAAATTCGGCGGCGGGGTCGAAAAAAAAGGAACACGCGCGCACATGCCTCCGGTTTCAAAATTTGAATTTCAAAATGGGTTGGCGTGGCGTAGGAGTATCGGGTGGGGCCTGCGGCAGGCGGTGGACAACGTCATCGTGGAACCACATCCTTCGACGACGGTGGGTGTGGGGTGGCACGTGGACGACCGTTCCGCCATCATAATTAAGATGGGGAAAGTGGAGAAGACGTCATCACGGAGCTCGTCCTCGCGTAAGTGCGCGGATAGTCAAGTAGTGTCCTGCGAGTTCTCACGACTTCCTTCGTCGCACCATCCCCGTGGTCGTCACGTGTCTCGTTTCCGTCGTGTGTTGGCGTGTTGTGGAAATCTGTTGGCCGTTGTTGAAGGCGATGTCTTCTGCACCCTGTGCGGCGATGGGGAATGTCGCCGACAACGACCGTTCGAAGTCGTCAACAGTCGAAAGGGCAGCGGTTGCCGCGACCGTTACCGTTGTGCTTATGCGCTGCCAGATGGAACACAGAGCAGGGAGATTGAAGGCGCAGCTTCTTGCACGGAGGAGGAAGGCGATGCAGGCGATGCAGGCTGCAGGACTGGACACCGCTGCCATCTGCAACGCTGTCTTCTAGGTGTGTTGCGCCATGGGTTGTGGCGGTATGCCTAGAGCCACGCCCAGGTGGTGGGTGAAAAGGAGGACGGGAGGGGGGCGTGGGAGATCTGCGGCCTGCGGAGGACGCCACAGAAGAGTACTTTCGCGATAAGCTACGTATGTCGCCACATGTCTTCCGCGAGATTACGGAAAACCTGTCGCCATTTCTGCAGCACCGTGTGACGTTCTACAGGGAGCCGTTGCAGCCAGGCCACATCGTGGCGTACGCATTGTACAGATGGGTGTCCGGGGAGACGTACGAGAGCATCACGTGCAACTTCGGCATTGGCAGAGCTACGGGTGTGGTGGCGATGCGGGACGTCACTACGACGCTGGTGACGGTGTACGGTGAAAAGGTGTCGTGGCCGACTGGGGTGCGAAAGGCGGTCGTTCTGCGTGATTTCGCTGACAAGGGGTTCCCCAACTGCCATGGTTGTATCAACTGCACGCATATCTACATCAACAAGCTGGCAAACGCACCTGGTGAAGACTACTTCGACAAGGAACGACGTTTCTTAGTTGTCATGCAGGTCGTTGTCGATCTCGACTTACGTGTGTTGGAGGTTTTCGTTGGATATCCAGGAAGCTGTCACGACGTTAGGGTCATTCACCTCTCTCGTCTTTGGGCACGCGCGGAGGCCGGGGAGCTGTTCACGGGGCCACCAATGATGCTCCCCGTCCAAGTGCAGACAAGTGGTTATCTGCTAGGCGACAATGGGTACCCACCCTCAGAATGGATAGTCGTTCCCTATGGCAGAACCAGTCAGCACTCGTCCCAATTGCGGTTCGACAACAAGAAGAAGACCGTGAGGAGGGCAGTGGAGCGGGCTTTTGGAAGGCTGAAGGGTATGTGAAGGTTGTTCCTGCGATCGCACAAAACGAATATGGAGACGTTGTCGCAGCTGTTCGTCGCCCTGTGCATTTTGCACAACATTCTCATCGATGCCGACATCCCCTTCGACGACGATTTGCTTTGGGAGGTGGATGCCAACGAAGTTCCGCGATGTGTGGATCTGGGGATCCAACGCCCCCCGAGTCTGCCCGTGTGCATGGACAGTTCGACGGGGGATGCGTTGATTCTAAGGGATGTGCTGGCGGGGCGGATGAGTGCCCGTTGATGACGACCGGCGGTAGACGTCCACGTCGCACCCGCAGCGCAGGTGGGCGACGTGAGTTTTGAGAGCGGGAGAGTTGGCAATGGAGAGGATTCGACTTCCCAGTGCTTTGTGCTGGCTTCATTCTGTCATCATGTTGAGTCTCGGATGGAGTCTGCGGTTCTCCGTATATTAGTTGTTAGTTAGCAGATGATGAGTCGGTTCTTTTTCGAGTCATCGTTATCGATGTATACGTCAGTACTGGTGATGTTGCAGTCCTAGCCAGTCGGGTTGGTGTATTGACATGTCGCAGTCGATCTTTGGGCTCAGTAGTCTAATGGTGTTCTTATAATTCCGTCGGTGTTATTATGCAGATGCAGACATGCGTTGGGTTTTCCCTTCCCCACAGTTCTTTTTTTTTTTTTTTAACTGGGCTTCACGCCCGTCGCCCATTTCTGTTCATTCCACAATACGTTCGCAATGGATTTGTTTATGTACTTTTTGGGAGGTGAACAGTCGTCTTCTTTGCGAGTACATGTGTGTCTTTGGTGCGCCTGTGTTTGACTTTCCTCTGACGGTGTGCATGCAATCATTGTGAGTGGATGTGTGTGTGTGACGGGTGCGCCTGTGTTTCGTTTCGTTCCGACATACTGCATGCAACCATTCTGATGACAGGTTGATATTGAATGACGACAGGTGTTCAAATGTTTGAGTCCATGCATGCAACGCACAAGAAAACGATAACAAACAACGAAAACGAAGTCATTTCAAAATCCACTCCATGCATGCAACGAAATCGAAGTAATAAACAATGAAAAACGAGAGGCTAACCACGCCATCATTTAAGGAAAAGGTCGTCTACGAATGCAAGATTGGAAAAACGACACACCGGGGACGCACCACACCGGCGGTATTAAACACGATCAATTTCACATACAAAGGTGATCGTCGTTTCGCCAGCAATCACCTATTGTGTTCCATTAACAAGTTACGTTAGTCGTACCGGAAGACGAAGGCAATAACACCACCCACCATCTTTCCCGTCTTCAACCCCGCTGACCAGGCAAAAGCATCGCCTCACAAGGCAATGAACGACGGCGCACTACAAGACGACGACACTAACGGGTAGCCATCGCCACTTAGATGACGATCCACAGCCTTCCCGCCACACACAGCACACAAGCACTCTACCACCGCCCGCCAACACGACGACCCACATCATATCCACGACAAGAAAAAACATAGCCAACCCGCCGCCATCATTTCCCGCCATCCTTTTGTTGTCGTCGTCTCGCCACGTGCAACGCGAATCAATATCCGCTCGCACGCACGACCATGTTGCCATCCAGTCGCCACGTGCCATGCACCACACAATCAAGCAAACCCCCTGGCCATCAACAAGACGATCCACAACCTATCGGCGAGACGACGATCCACAGGCCACCCGCAACCATCATTTCCCGCCGTCCTTCCGTCGCCTTCGTCTCGCCACGTCTTCAGCCATCGTCGCCGCGTCTTGTGCTTGGTCTTTGGCATCTTCATCATCCTCGTCTTCCCACCATCCTTTTGTGGCCGCGTCATCTTCTTCGTCTCGCCACGTCCTTACCGTCGCCGTCGTCTTTCCACGTGCCATGCACGAGAATCAATCGCCGTCTGCAGGTTCAGCTGCCTTCTCCTCCTCATCTCGTTCGTCTTTCGGGGTTCCAGTCCCCAACCAGTCTAGGCGTTTGGCATGTGTAGGCGAGGGTAAAGTGGCGTCATGTTGGAAGGATACGCCGTATGATGCCCAGTCGGGGATGTACTGGGGAGGGTCCACCAACGTCATGGCGGGCTTTCCCATGCGCTCAGTGACAACGGTGGCTGCCAGAATGATGTGACGACGCGCGTCGAACAACTGATGCATTGACGCAATGAGTGTGGGCTTCGCGATGAGCTGGACGAACAGGAACGCGTCGAAGTGGGCACGGAGATCATCCCCAGCCATTCGCGTAAGCCACATTGCAGCTACGAGCAAAAGCCTCATGCAATCGGCGATGTTCTTCAGCCTCTCATACGATATTCGCTCTCCGTCCACAGACTCTGCCAGGCTGACCGCGCTTCTGAAATCTCCCACCACTCGCTGCACGCTCGCCTCATGGTAAGATGCCAGCTCGTCGTCCTCGTGTCTGTCCTCTATGTTGGCGCCGACGAACCACACAGATAGTTTCATGCCCAGGTCCAAAGTGTTGTGGATGACAGCAGGACTTAGACACGTCCGCCTGTCCTCTCCACACCACATGGCGCGGGCGATGTCCGTGGCGACGTGGTTCAACACGTAGCCGTATTCCGCGTGGTAGCCACGCGACCGGCTGGCGGACTTGAAGGTCCACCCATGGATAATGCGCAAGGCGATGCTCTGCACTCTTGTCGCCCTCTCTTCCGCCACCTTGAGCTCGGATTCGTCGTCCACTTTATGTTGGGGGATGGTATTGTGCGGGAGGGCAATGCTCCGGCGTATGACTGGCGGTGGTACCCCCTCTGGCGATGGCGAGAAGGTACAGGCGCGCCTCATTGATCAACTTATAAAGCCCGTATCCCCCCGTCTCGTTCCAGAATCTGAGGCCATCCACCCACAGCCTCGTCGCCGCCTTGATGCCCTCTTTCACATACCCTCACCGTTGCCTGTTCACCAAAGGATCGTCATCGTCGCCATCCCCACGACCTTCGCCAGCCCCAGCGCCTCCAGCTGCCCTAGAAGACCCCATCCCTGCCCCGCCACCTTGCGCCTCCATCGCGGGGGTGCGCGGTGCTGCCTGCCCGCTCCCTTGAACAACCGTGTTCGAACCCCCCCCGCCGTCCTTTACGGGCTGCTGACGTGGTGTCGCTGGTGACGAAGGTCCTGAACAGACCGATCGCCCTCCGTTGGCGTCGTCGTACGTGTCCTCGATAATGCCCCCGTCGTGCGCACCTCTGCGATGCTTGCCATGCCGCGCACCTCCCTCGGCACAACACCGGCGTCGACGTCGATGATGACATCCTCCCTCGCGCGCGCCCCCCCACCTCGGGGTTGATGAGCAGCCTGCGTAGCACCCGTGTCGTTGATCCTCAAAGCACCCCGGGTGCGCAAGCGACGGCCTCCTCTTCCCCCGGTTGGATGGCGTCATCTTCTTTTGTGCTCTCGTCGTCGCTCACCCACTCCTCCCTTACGCTTTTCCCGACATTGGACGGCCCACCAGCGACAGCCTTACGCTTCTTTGCTTGATGCCTTCCCTTCTTGTCCACGATAGGCACATCCTTTTCAAAAACGTCCCTCCCCCTTTTTTCTTGGCCGGCGCTGCGAGAGTTTGCCATCATTGACGACGACAAGCGCAGAGGATGAAGGCAAGGAGGCGAGAAGTCGTAGTGGAAGTCGAAGGCGACGATGAGGTAATCGTCGTGGACAATTGTGAGATGGCAGCGAAAACGGTGATCCAGCCGCGTGAAGTGCCGTGGAGAGGACGATCAGGCGACGTGCGCGCAATGGTCCCTGTGCGCAAGTGACTGAAAAAAGTCGATGGCTGCCTCCAGAGATGTGTGCAGCGAAAAAGATTTGGCGGGTCTGTCTCACGACGACAAAGATTTGGGCGACGGAAGAGGTCCGAAGTGCACTTGCGGTTGACAGAGAAGCGCGGCATGGGGGTAGGACGATTGGATGCTGAAGACGCAGTCCGGTGAGAAGACACTTACGTGCTGCACTGTCTGGCGACCGCGTCCGCGGGAACTTATAGGGAAGACAGCAAGCGCACCTCTTGCTCAAGCGACCGGACCCTTTCATTTTCGCCTCCGCTTGTTCACCCAAGTTCACCCTTCTCGCCTCACCTTTCACTGGAGTCCCCGTACGCAGCGTTTGTCAATGTCCGACGAAGATAGTCGTGGAAGCTCACAGGCGTGAATGCCATCCCCCCCCCCCC
>BFEA01000454.1:921905-924405 GCA_003427395.1 Chara braunii
GTGTGAGAGAGAGAGAGAGAGAGAGAGAGAGAGAGAGAGAGAGAGAGAGAGAGAGAGAGAGAGAGGTGGATGTTGTTTTCAGTGCGTGGTTTGCAGGCCCTGGGAGATTATTTAGATTTTTCTGCTCGTCACTCGCCAAATATAGATGGCCTGAGGAAAGGAGGGGAGCAGCGTTCTGGATCGGATATCTTAAGAGAGAGAGAGAGAGAGAGAGAGAGAGAGAGAGAGAGAGAGAGAGAGAGAGAGAGAGAGAGAGAGAGAGAGAGGAAAGGAAGGTGGGGGACGGTGATGGTGAGCTACTATGTGTCGGGTTGGTTGTCTTGGAATGTGACGGCCAGTTGGTTGAACCAGGTAGGAAGGATCGCAGAACTTTCGTTGAGTGGGCGAGGAAGTATCACGAGAATTGTTGGTCGAGACTCGAGAGAGAGATGCAGATACTGTCTTTCTGCAAGTTGGCGGACCAACACGTGTCTGTTTGCGATCATTGCGATGACGATGGTGACACATTGTACTTGATGCGTTGGCTTTTAAAAACTTTTTGAGTGATTGACACGTGCCAGATGTCTATTGATCGAATCTTCTCCACAATTTGGCGATGATCCTTGATTGCCCAGCCCACTCCATCCTTGATTAGCGAATGATTGACACTTTGATTGGTCGACAATCGATCGACTGCACAGTGGCACCTTGGATGGCCGATGATTGTTGGAAAACGATCCTTAATTGATTCAATCTGACAAATGGTTGAATCATTCTCCTGAAATGATTGGGTTGATGATGCCATCATGATGGGAACAACCCAAGGTCGAATCCTGCTGCGTGGGCCTAATCGAGACTTAAAAAAGTTGGGAAAGTGGTTGGGACCACCACAATGGGCCTGCGTAGCCCAGTCCAGTTGGTACATCCATGAACTAGGGAAATATAGACCCGAGCTCGAATCCTGATGTCACCAGCTGTCACCAGCTGACCAGAATAAAATCATTCTGAATTTAACCGGGGGCCGGTCAGTTCAATGAACGTGGTCGGGATAAATCTTATCCAAAAAAAATGTCCGTCAGTCGGTGTAGGGCCTAAGAACTTGATACCCCTTAAAAAAAAAAGAAAAAAAAAAGAAAAAAGAGAACTTGATACCGCCCGTGTTCATCCCGAATCGTACGCCCTTCCTTTCGTCAAAGGGTATCAATTATGAGCGGTAGATTGTAGAAATGACGGTCGACGGTCGACGGTCGCGATCGCGTGGAGCAGTCGGGATGAGTCGTTAAAATATGCGATATGTATCTTGTAATACCACCAGAAATTTCGGTTGGTTGTGTTTGTTTTTTTTCTTCTGTAAATGGCAGGAAGTCGTAGGAAGCCAATGCAAGAATCAGTGGAAAGCTGGTTAAATTCGGACAAGAGAATTTTTTTGATAGCAGTACTGTCCATGTTCTTCTGTAGGTTAAAAGTTCTTGGTCGATTTTTTTAAAGCACCAGCGAGTCCCTCTCTCTCTCTGTAACTTAAGAAGTATGGGGAAAAAACAAAAATAAAATCATTTCTCGAAAAAAAAAAAAGAAATGCATGCGCTTGGGGATGCTTGTCAGGACTACCGTGTTCCCCCGAACGCAACGCACCCTCATTCTGGCTGTATCTGGCCGGAAACATGTCTTGTATGCGTTCATTTTCAGGGTGCGCTATGTTCGGTGGAAGGCGGTAGGGTGGTCGGATTTAATTTTCGCACACTCATTCTGACTGTATCTGGCCGGAAACATACCTTGTATGCGTTCATTTTCAGGGTGCGTTATGTTCGAGGGAAGACGGTAAGGTGATCGGATTTAATTTATAGGTCAGGCAGGAGTCTCGATGTGCACTACCGCCGGTCTAATTCCGCTCCTTACTTCTGACAGTTTTTTTTGTACCAGGAAAAAAAAAAAAGAGAAAATCAACTTCAAAAATTTTCGCCGTCATTGTCGCACTAGATATCCTTTATCTCCCCTCCCCTTCTCCTCCCCTCCCCCCCCCTCCTCCCCCTTCCATAGACAAAAAAAGGTTCCCACATCTTTGCGCTAGACTTTGCTGCAAATTATTTATGAAATTATGATTCAATTATCCGCGACAATTGAGGCAAGTATAAATAGTAATAATATATTATGTTATAGCTCTCATGAAACTGCGAATTAACTTAATATATTTATTATTATTATTATTATTATTATTATTATTATTATTATTATAGAATTCATAAAATTGCAAATATATTTTAATAATATTAGTAATACTTATGTTTAATATTACAGCATTAATGAAATTGCGAATTCAATCGGTTTCAGGAAAAAGACAGTTACTGTAAGTATGCTGGATACGAAATACAATAAGTTTTGAAGGAAAAGAAAAAGAAAAAGGAAGAAAAAAGTCGGTAATAGGGTGCTATGCAGAACAATAAGTTTCGCAATTTTTAAGTTTTTTTGGTAAGGAAAGAAATCGTATATTTTTTTTTTGTTTCTTTCTACTCGTCATTTCCAA
>BFEA01000454.1:926905-932177 GCA_003427395.1 Chara braunii
TGAATATATTAAGGACCTGGCTTGAAGTAGGAAGAACGGCGGCGAGGCTTGGACCAGCCTTCGACCAGGGCCAGGTCCCACGACAGTAAAGAGGATTGGATTAAGCTCCTGAATCTGGACGTGTTTTAAGCAGAGGTGCAGAAAAGCAGTTCAATCTCGATTTTCTGCACGTCTCCACAACACATGTCCTGATGCAGGCAGTCAATCCAATCCTCTTTGGTAGTGGGACCTCGCCCCAGTGCTCAGGTGATGCCTGCCTGACCTTCTTTCCTCCCCTACACACCCCCTTTCCTCCCTGACCGACTTGTCTTATTCTTTAGCCCTGCATTCCTGGTGCGGTTCCTGGTCTGGTTCCTGGGCTGGTTCCTGGGCTGGTTCCTGGTGCGGTTCCTGGTCTGGTTCCTGGTCTGGTTCCTGGTCTGGTTCCTGGTCTGGTTCCTGGTGCGGTTCCTGGTCTGGTTCCTGGGCTGGTTCCTGGGCTGGTTCCTGGTGCGGTTCCTGGTCTGGTTCCTGGTCTGGTTCCCGGTCTGGTTCCTGGTGCGGTTCCTGGTCTGGTTCCTGGTCTGGTTCCTGGTCTGGTTCCTGGTGCGGTTCCTGGTCTGGTTCCTGGTCTGGTTCCTGGTCTGGTTCCTGGTCTGGTTCCTGGTCTGGTTCCTGGTCTGGTTCCTGGTCTGGTTCCTGGTCTGGTTGAGGATGACGAAGGGAGACTTCAGTGTTGACGCGGTGCACGAGTGGCTGGCGTGGCATGGACTCCCGTCTTCACCGGAATAGAACGCCCGGTCATTATAGTAGCTGTATTTGGTGCAGCTTTCAGTCCAGATACGGCAATAATTACCGGACGTTCTAGTCTGGTGAACAGGGTAGGTTTCAGTCGCTGACAGCCCTCAAATGTGTCTGGAGTCCAAATCGTTTTTTTTTTCGTTTTCTGACAGAGATTCGAACTCTTTCGTGACCGTACGTTCTTTTATTATAATTCACCAAGATAGAAGGCCCAACTAAAAGGCCGGCGGGGGGGCCGGGAGAGAGAGAGAGAGAGAGAGAGAGAGAGAGAGAGAGAGAGAGAGAGAGAGAAGCCCATGTTGGGTCGGTTATGTGTGCTTGGGATCTGACTGTTTCGGGCGGGGAAAGAAGAAAAAAAAATTCGCCGACCTCTGGGATACCGACGTGCTACCTACCAATTGTCTTCCGGGGAAGGCCGCATGCATTTCGATTTGCATACGTGTTTACGTGTCAGCTGTCAATATGTACGCAGATAACTTGAGGTGTTAGCCGTCAGTATGCATGCATGCATGGGTGCATGCATCTTGACGGCGGATTTAGCATCATATTATTAATTTTTTATTTTTATTTTTTAAAGGAGAAATTTTATTCCAAAATCATGTCATGAGGCCGGGGACCTCACAATTCAACCCGGAGTTATCCCGGCAGCATCAGCCTAGCTTATGAAGTCTTCCAGCCTGCAATCACTCTTACCACTACCAATGCAATGCTGCTAAAAGGCGCAGACAATGGAACCAAGTCTGCGCGGTCCCCTAAAATACCTCGAAGGTATAATAGGGGATCAACACAAGAGATCCCTACAACAACACCATTCCTCTATTGCATGAGTCTAAAGTCAAGCTTAGTCCCCACCCCATCCTCCTCTGTTTCCCTTCTTCTGGGGCAAGCTCTGCCGTACCTAGATTCTGAGTTCTTGGCCGTGGGTTGATTCTTTTCCCCTTTTTTTGTTTGTTCTCAGAGCCTCGGAGGAATTTCGGTTGGGATGCTCTACTTGTCGAGGTGATAAAAGCATCCCCCTAAGTAGGCGTCCCGGTGCGAAGGCTCCAGTCTATTGGTGGGGAGCTGCACCTGGTGTGTCCTCAGGTACTCTATACTAGTCTATAGACAGTTCTCATCGAACAGTCGCAGGCAAATGGGAAATGGGACATCGTGGGAAATGGGACATCGTGGCTGACAGACTGTGAAGTAAAGTTTGCCTGCCCGTGGTGAGGGAGGAGGACAGCAAGCAAAGAGCTGCTCAGTGGTTGTTGTTGATTCTATAAGAGGTATATATCGGAGTTTCACCGACTCGTTGGGAGTGGGTCACACTCCACTACACAACACTTTGCATGCATTTGGAATCGTTCTTGACCAGGTGCATCGTCATAAAGAACTGCCCAGTGAACCATAGGCAGGGAGGGGAAATTGGACGAAATGCGAAGGGCTGTGACAGACTGTTTATACATTGTGAACTAGAGCTGCACCGTAAACCAGAGAGGGAGAGGGAGAAAATGACATATGCATACGTATAAAAGGACATAGTACATACACACATATCTCCTACCAGGCCTCACAACCCCACTATAGGCTAGATTACAGAATTGTGCCACCTTGCTCCGCCTATGAGGGGCGTTGAGGGTCACTGAATGGTCACTGATTTACGACCACCTTTAGCGCGACGAGGGATGAGTCACGGGGTATCCCCCATTCCTAATACCTCGTACGGAATCGGACTCCTTATCCCACATGTGTCACCTACAGGCTCCCACAAATAGAGCCTCATATGCAACGTACAAAATTAGCAATCACTAGGGACCTGATGCCCTTACTGTTTGCTGGAGTCTCACTGACTCATCTGAGCTGATGGATTGATGGTTTGAATGATGGATTGGATCGAGTGATTGGATCTGATTGATTGATTGATTGACTGATTGATTGATTGATTGATGGATTGATTGATGGACCGGTCAATCTATTGATGGATGGATTGATGGATTGATTGATTGATTGATTGATTGATTGATTGATTGATGGTTAGAAGCTGAGTGGTTGGGTGATTGATGGATTGATCAATTGATGTATTGTGGAGTGATAGACGTGCTTCTGCTGGTGATCGGTCGGTTTGTTCATGTTGAATTGATGGGTTAACGGATTTGTTGATTGGTTATATTTTGAACGTCCGATTATGAATCGTTGCAGTGGGGGATTTGTTGCACTAATTAAAGAGCAATATTTGTTGTTCACTACGATGAACTTAAGAACTAGTGAGTGATTTCCCACTAGCTGCGCTAATTGAGGAGCAATGTTTGTCGCTTATTATGAAGTAATGCAAACTAATTTGTGTTTGTTCCAAAACTTCTCAACAACTGTCTGCAAGGGTTCACTTTTTTTTTCTAAGCACAACATTTCTTTTACTCGCTTTGGCTCTCTTGCTCTCATAGCAAAAATGAACATAAAAAAAAAGAAGAAGAAAAGACATATGAGAGTTTACATCAACGCCCCCCAACCCCCACCTTCTGTACCGCCCCCGGGTTTTTGTTGTAAGATGTGGTGGCCCTAAGGTCCTCGCTGCACTACTCGCCAAATGTGCATTGAATGTGTTTTCCACTAGAACATAGAAAGATGTACCATCATATTTTGTCTTTTGTGCTTGTGACGAGTAGTGGATCGAGGCCCTAATAGCCAGAGGGCAGTGATCGCCGGTTTTTTTTTTTTTGTCTTTTTCTGAAGGGTGATGGACTCTGTTTTTGATGGGAGGGAGAGAGAAAGAGCAATGCCATGCACACAAAATTATCTTCTTTCGCTGAACACTGAACAGAATGCTCCTAGTCGTATCCTTTATGTCCCTGGACCGCATTATGGTTTCTGTACACTCACGATGATGGGGTGTATCTTTGAGGAGTAAGAAGTTAGCAGCGTTTGTCCCACTGATTCAGAACCTGACAGCTGAATTAGGGGATAATAGGGATATTCATCTGGATGTGCAGCGAGTATCAGACTCACTAAACAGCGAAGCTAAAGGCGTGCTTGTGTGCGTGGCAGGGAAGATCGGGCACACACACACGTGTACCTCTGTTGTCAGACTGCAACGGTGTGTGTGAAGTGGATTGCCATAGCCGGACGCCCATTGGCGGCCCCAACCCTGCACCCTGAACCACTAGGGCAAGGGGGAACACACAATATGATCCCCTTAGCTGGGAGAGGTAGGTATGCTTGCAGGGGTCCCCTCTATATTGCCTTAGGCGTAGGGGTAGGTAGTGAAAGGCGAAAAAAGAATTTGAGAAAAGAGAAGAGAATTTCAAAGTGGATTGGGCATAATATGCCTCCATGCGAGTCGTAGCTGCTTTCTTATTTTTACCTGTTCTTTTTGTGTGTGTGTGATTTCGGTGGACCACGAATCAGATATTGAAGTGATCAGAACCGATACAACACTTGATCCTGGTACAGGGACAGATCGTGCACCTGGTCGCCATCACGTCCAGGTGGATTCTGACAGCAGATATATGGGATCACTCAGTTGGTACACCCCTGGTATTTTAGGACACCATGATCTAGGATTGCTATATAATATATATATATATATAGTAGTAACTAACTGGCCTAAAGTAGCTCAGTTGGTGCACCCCTGAACTCTTGAAATAAAGACCTGAGTTTGAACTCCACTGGAAACGGATGATTAAAATACTAGAATGGTCAGTTTGACGATGATATCTCAAGGCTGTCACTCGATTTTACTCAGGAAAGATGAAAGATGGACGATTAAGGTTGTGTTTTTTTGGGGGGGGGCGGGGTAAGACTCTTTGAAAGATAGGATAAGTCCTTTTTAAGATAGGATAGCCTTTCAGGCCTTTTCTTCAATTATCACTATCGTATTAGAGGGATCCCCATAGCAGCCAGCCCGAGTTCAGGCCTCCAAGGAGGGAACATTCAGGGGCTCCACCCGACCTGGGGGTGGGCTGTACCGGCCAGGGGTCAGCTGTTAGCATCAGGACCGAGGTTCTTCCGTGGGCCAGTCACTGTGCCTCCCCTCCAGTCCCCTCCCCTTACAAACATCAGCAGTCTCTGCTCAATGCCGCTCGGGGGGACCAACGGCCTATCTCTAGGTGGTGGGTGCCAACCTTGGCCAGGGAAGAGCATGAGGCCAATGGGGATAGAACTGAAGAGCTCTTGAATGCCACTTGTGTGCCTTATGAAGAGAGACGAGCCTAGCGTAGGGCATACTCACGCTGGCACTTTTTCACTTAGGAGGTGATTGTGGCCAGATGCATCTTTGCCCGGCAGTAATTGCGGTCAGATACACACGGGTAAGTTCTAGTGTGAGTACACCCTCAGTTGGTACACCCATGAACTGTTGAGATACGGACCTGAGGATCGCACAATTCGACCCGAGGTACTGACAGCATCAGCCAGCTTAGCGTTCAGCCGGACCTGAGTTCTAATTCTGGTAGACCTTGATGAATGGAATTAAATCATTCCGAAGATGAAAAAAAAAAAAAAGGACTCATCCAAAAAG
>BFEA01000454.1:932201-948693 GCA_003427395.1 Chara braunii
AAGGGAGTGGTAAGGAGGGGAAAGGGGAGACTGGTGGCAATTCTACTCTGGGATTTTCCTACTAGATGTATCTGACTGGAAAGTGGGCCCACATTCCTGATTTGGGTATCCTCTTCAGATATCGTCATCGAAGTGAATGGCCCCAGGTAGTTCAGAGTTATTTTCCTTATCTTATTCCCTCAGGATTCGAGCTCAGTTGATGGGTGTAGGGGTTGGGTGAGTGTATCTTTGCTTCGTGTTTTTTTTTGTTTGAACTTTGAAGTGTAGATCTGAGGTAGGGTTGGCAAGACGTTTTTCTATGGATCAATTTCTGCGTTCTTTGGGGAGCAATGGGGACTGGGAATCACTCAGCATATACTAGTCTTTGGTACTAGGCCTTTTTCGGCTGAATCAGGCTTTGATGATTTTTGCAGTGTGCATGCGCGGAAACTGTTAGTGTGAGCATGCGCTGAAAAACTGACATTTTTCACTTGCTCAACATGAATCCCCTGGCTCGGGGGTCCCACGAGCAGGGGTTTTGAGGAAGTCTTATAGAGTATTTTTCAACGTGGCCGCATCGCCCCAGTGAGATGTTTGGATCAGATGGCAGGTTACCGTACCGGATCCTTGTACATTTGCGGGACCCGGTTCGTAACCAAGTCTAAGCCCCTGGTAGTCGGGCTTAGGGTAGGAAACTCGTACATTTGCGCATGGCTGGTACCGGATCCTTGTCCATCTGCCGGCTGGCAGGTACGGGATATTTGTTAATTTGCTGGTTCGTTACCAAGCCTAAGCCCCTGGTAGAGGGGCTTAGGGTAGGAAACTCATACATTTGCGCATGGCTGGTACCAGATCCTTGTACATTTGCCGGACCGGTCTGTAACCAAGTCTAAGCCCCTGTTAGTGGGGCGTAGGGTTGGAATCTCGTAAATTTGCGCTGAAGTTTTTTTGTCAGGGCACGTGGTGCAGCAGATGGGTGAAGACAATAGAGAGTCAAACCTGACCATTGCCCTGTGCTAGCTGGGGCGTGGCAAGGGCCGAAGTTGTTGCATTAGGCTGCGTCCGCAGGATGAACCCTCCGATTGCTGGAGAGAGGTTGCCCTGATCAAGATCCGTGCAGGTTGGTGCATTGTTGATGGACTCGTCTACGTGGGATAGAAGAACTCAAAAAGTTTCTTCGAATTATCTTGCCAAGGCATTCCACCAGTTGAGCTGGCGACTTTCAGTGTTCTACAAATGCTCAGTGGAACAAATACAAGATAACATGGTGGTTGTTGAAACAGCCTGAGGGCTGAAAACTCGATTCATTTGTTATAACTTTGAAACATGAACTGGAAGGAGGAAAAGGGAAGATCGGAGATTAATTCAATTTTGGAGTAGAAAATGTAGAAACATCCAAATGGACAAAGATTCAGTGCAGCTGCATTGTGATTGCCTGATCCGGTGTGTCACAATTCACAATGAGCCGGCATAACAATCGCATGAAAATCTCTGGACTTGCTCAAGTAGCCGAAGGGGTTTTGGTGATAAGTACATAATTTGGTCTCAGACTGTTTACCTTGGATAGAGAACACGAACTGTTTGCCTCGGAGAGAACACGACCTGTTTGCCTTGGAGAGAACACGACCTGCAGCAAATAGGCTGTACAGGCTGTTGTCAGGTCACTACGACGATCACATTGTTGATGAATACGTTGCTGGTGATGTCTGCTCATATCAGCACCCCTAGCGTTAACTCACACAGTTAAAGAAAAGAAAAAAAAAGAAAGGGAAAAAAGAAACGAGTCACGAATATGACCAGGGTCAAATGCGCTAGAAGTTGCTTCACAAGTGGTTGCTGGGCTGTTTCTAAACTTTGCCCAAAAAAGTACACTGATACATTACTCTATCACATAAGAGGACGTTCACAGCTTCAGAATTCTTTCAAAGCTGGCTTGCTTGCTTGTTGTTTCTCTCCGTTCCTGTCCTCCATCTTGTACAAGGCTTAGCGCTCTTTGTGAGCACAGTACACTAGAAAACTACTTGTTACACTAGAAAACTACTTGTTCTCCCATCTTAGCCAAGCTCTCGTGCTGAACATCTCTCTATAATGAAACTACTTGTCCTGGATCTTAGTTGCCAAAACATTGCTGCGCACATTCCACTAGAAAACTACTGTAAGGGTATGAATGTGGATGAGTTTTGATGGGAGTAAGTACTCAGCCACATTTATGAAATGGGACAACTCCCGGAATCGCCTCTGCCAAGGAATGCCCGGGTCCAGGCTCCACTTGTGCAGAGAGAGCAGCCAGAGAGAGGAGTACTGGAGGGAGGTGCTCACGTCACTCCCCGCAGTAGGCCACACTGGCTCTCAAAGGGGAGGAAAAAGAAAAAGAGTACTGAAGTTTGGACCATTGATGACAGATATTGATGGCCGGTATCTCGTAACCCATGCGAGTGGGATCTTGTCCTGCGGATTTGAACCACCAGACTCACTACGTTTCCTCGCTATGAAATCAAACTTGTGGCTTGCATACTGGTGCAACTTTTGAGGCTGGGCTGCCAGAGCAAAGTGGCTGGCGACACCAGCCAAAAGGAGGCCTGAGCCGGCTCGCTTTTCTTTTCGTGTTCATATCATGTCGAACCTCGGAGAAAAGTGCGTCAGAAGTACTGGTGGTTTAATGGGCCAGGCTGCCTGGTAGTAGTTGATTTTCATTGGTTGGCAGTAGAAAGCAAAATGCAGTTCTGCCTTCGAAGTTTCCAAGAGGTTATTCTGGGTGACACTGTGCTGGATTGCTTCTGATAGCCTGTGATAGATAAGACCGGATAGAGATCTCTCGTTTGGCTCTTTCTTATCGGTTGTCTAATGGGCGCGACGATAGGCTGATACTACCTCGCAACTTTATTTGTGATGATATCTTTGTTAATGGAAGAGACGATGCGGAACACGGTGGCAGGCCCCGGTGGCGACATGTCTCTCTCCGTCTTCAACCTGGTCGGTCGGGATTGTGGTGTCTGCCTTCGGCGCTGGGACCGGTTTGTGTTGAAAGTTGCTCTTAAACCACCAGTACCTTCCAGCTCCAGGTTCTTAGGCCCCCCCTGTCGCGAATGAAAATACAGACCCACACGGTAGCCCGATTCGTCAACCGAGTTAACGGCTTGAAACGCGGTAGGCAATGGTTGGTTCAAATATCTTTTGAAAAAGAGAGACAAAGAGACGAAGAGAAAGCTGCTGAAAAAGTAGAACCTGTTGTCAAAACTTGAGCGGTTGGTAGGAGGTCCTGTAAAGACATTGATTACCTTGTGGAATAAACAGGTCGATCTTCAGGCTCTTCGATATCTGACAAAGAAGAAGTTCTCTTAGTTACTGAAAGATTTCTTTTTGGATTATTCAGATGTTGAACTGGTCAGAACAGGTACTACACCTTACTTATCCAAAAAGTGAGATTCCTCGATTTACATGTGTCATCCTGATGGAGGGCCCATGCTTATCTTCTCTTGTATCGTATTAATTTTCTCTTTTGAAACAAGTCCGGCAGTGTGACACTTTGGGTTTCCGAAAGGGCAAAAAAAACCTGTGGGTGACAATATTTGGGTGCGGAGTTTGAAAAGGGCAAAATATCGGTACAAATGGCTGTGGCCCGTGTGTGATTTTGTTGCCCTTTTCAAACTCAGTGCGCGAGTTTGTTGCCCTTTTCAAACCCAGTGCACGGCTTTGTTGCCCTTTTAAAACTCGGTGCGCGAGTTTGTTGCCCTTTTCGAATCGAACTCAGTGTGTCGAACTCAAGTGTGTGAGTTTGTTGCCCTTTTCAAACTCGGCGCGCAGGTTAAAAATGCTTCTGTTCAAATTTGTTGCCCTTTTCAAACTCGGCGGGCGGGTTAAAAATGTTTTTGCTCAAATTTGTTGCCCTTTTCAAACTCGGCGCGCGGGTTAAAACTTTTGTTTAAATTTGTTTAAACTTGGCATGCGAGTTTGTTGGCCACGTGTGATTTTATTGCCCTTTCCGAACTCGGTTGTGCCACAACCGAACTTAAACCTTTTCTTTTTCTTTTCTTTTTCTCTTTTCTTCTTTTGGGGGGGACCTTTTCTTTTTCTTCTTCTTCTTGAAGTTCTTTTTATCCTCTCTTTTGTTTCCTTCTTTTTTTTCCCTCTTTTTCCTTTCTCTCTTTCAAAACATGGCGACTGCCTTGAGACATCATCATCATCAACTGACCGGTACTCGAGTAGTCTTGTATTTTACTTTCTGCTTCCAGTGGAGTTCGAACTCAGCACCTGGTCTGTATTTCATCAGCAGCTCAGGGCTGCACTAACTGAGTTATGCCAGTTGGTATCCTTCCAATTTTAATGGATCTCCTGAAGCACCTCTTAGGGTCAGATCCCATTGGCAAATAGGATTGTACAAAGTGCCCGAATCAGGACGAGTTCCACGCAGGGATGCAGAAAAGCAGATCAATCACAGTTTTTTGCACCTCTTCACAAACACGTTTAGATTCCGATACTGATTCCGATACTTATATTCCAATCGCTTTTGCCAGTGGGGGATCTCACCCTTAGCCAAGAACGCTGAGAAAGGTACTACTTTGTAGTACTGACATTTTACTCAAATTTACTGTTCTTTTAGCCAAGAACGCCGAGAAAGGTACTACTTTGTAGTACTGACATTTTACTCAAATTTACTGTTCTTTTTTGTCAAATGTTGCGGTTGTTCCTTTTGTGAGTTTTTTTCTGAGGAGACCTTAGCTCACTCACACATCAGTTAGGGCATTACTGTCACTGGCAATTACGGTCAGACCTAGATGCATCACGTCCAGAGGGAAATGGAAACGGTCCAAGTGTGAGCATGCCCTAATCTGAATGGTCTAGGGTCACAAATAGGTCCTCAGGATAAGAGAGTGGGTGAGTGACCCCATGAGGGAGAGTGTGCGTCCTTGCGGCCGGAGTGAAATTGCACCCTGGGACAACATTCCGCACCAACCCTGAGCCAGGCCCCTGATTCTGGTGCAATTTCTGGACATCCCTTCGAACGTGCATCCCTAAGTCCGCTCTTGAAAGTGGGGGTATTTTGTGAGATAGCCCTCAGATAGCTAGCCCTAAAACGCAGGGTAGCCCTCAGATAGCCCTAAAACGCAGGGATATGGTGAAAATGCCCTCCGTACAGACGTGAAACTTTGTGAAATACCCCGCTCGCGAAATGGACCCAGAAAAATTGGCCTTCGCGGGGTTCAGTTTCCCATTTTTGGCCCGTGTTCTTGATCCTCGGCCATAGATCCGTGGAGAGATCTACGGTGTGTGAGAGAAATGTGGAGACGGGTAACGTGTGGGAAGGTCCGGCGTGATGGATTCTTCGTTTGTGGCCGAAGATTGCCAACATCGATGGCTAGAAATGAACGTCGAGTGAATGCAGAGGTAAGGGCGGCGCCCCAGTGCACATCATTTCAAATGTATCTGGCCTTCAGGCTCGTCGTCGCTGTCCGTTTGATGTATCTGGCCTTCAGGCTCGTCGTCGCTGTCCGTTTGAAAAGTTGGATCAGTCCGAAGGTATCTGGATTAGATCGAGTCCAGATACGTTTCGAACAATGTTATATGCAGTGGAGCGGGCTCCTCAGTGGGATCATCGCGGGGGTGGCTTCCCACTTGGCCGGCTCCTTCACTCGGAGCTCTTGGACGTAGCTCCGGTCGGATGCACTTAGGAAAGTGCGAGAGGGAGTATGGGCTTCGCTCCACTACCCACCAAATGTGCAAAATGGAGAATGAAATGAATTTTACGTTAGAATGTGGAAAGGTACAGAGTCATCTCTTTTGTCTTTCCTGCATGTCGAGAGTACTGGAGCCAGGCCCTATGCCCTCAGAAATGAGTAGTTGGGTAATAACTGGGGCAAGGTCCCACCTAGTTGGATTCTTCATTTGTGGCCGTAGATTGATAAGATTGATGATCAGAATAAAGCGATGCATGTAGGCGGAACCTCGACCCGATTCATAAACTGAGTGATCGTCGGGCATTTGGTCTTTGTTGTCTGACAGAATCTGAACTACGTAGCCCCGATTGCCACCACACCCCGGCCGCACCCCCCCCCCCCCCCCCCCCCCCACACACACACACACACACACGCACACACAGACGCAGAGATGAATATAAAATACACAGAAGACGCAGTGAATGCAAATGCATATTGAGTTGATTTTCCTGCAAACAAATTTAACAAATACATGTGCGTACTAACAGCCTAGATGCACCATAGGATCACAATTACGGTCGCATGCAGTGAATTGCGCAGTACGACGAATCGTAGTCATCTTCTTCGTCGACCTCGGCGTCGATTTGTTGAGGCGGGGTGTCCGTACGCGTGTATGGGTGTGTGATCGAGGTTTGGTGCTGGATCTTCATGTTGTCAAATGAGAGAAATCAAATGCTTATGTTCGGTGAAACTCCGACGAAACAGTTTGTCACAGCCCCTCGTTTGTTGTCCTCTTCTCTCTCTCTGCCTACGGTTTACCGGGCAGTTCTGTTTGTGACGATATTCNCCCCCCCCCCACCAAAAAAAAAGAACAAAAGAAAAAAAACGGTCCCTGTGGCTGAACAGTACACGCGTGAAACTATTTGGTGATGATAAATAGGTAGCGTGTTCGAATCGCAAGGGGGCCTTCGGTAGATACGATACTGCTAAATGAATGAATAAGAATAACGAAAGGCAGGACTGAAGAGTAGGATATGCGGGCTTAGTTGCACCACTTGCCATTGGCCAAGATTTTGAATGCTTCTAGACAACCGCGCTGTCCAGGTGCTTTCAAAATGTTGGCGGGTGGCGTGAGGCGCAGCTACAGGTAGACCCTGACGAAGCAATGGGGGAACTACGAGGGGAGTAAACCCAAGAGCCTACACTCTTCCCCCGAATACAACGTACGGTTATTATAGCTGAATTTGGTGTACACTCTTTCCCCGAATACAACGTACGGTTATTATAGCTGAATTTGGTGTATCTTTCAGTCTAAATTCAGCTATAATGACCGTACGTTGTATTCGGGGGAAGACTGTAGCTCAGTGGGTATACCAATGAACTGTTGAAAAGATACAGACCCGTGCTCGAATCCAGATGATGGAAGCTGACGAGTAAAAGTTGTAAAACCAACTTTTTTTTTTTTTTTTTTTTGTCCCCTGAAAACTTCGGCTCCGAAAACCATCTGCGCTCCGAGTTGGGGAGTATTAAGGGCTGGATGGATATGGCTGGATATGGGGTTTGTACTACGTATGTGACTTCAACCCTGCGAGACTGAACCAGCTCATGTGGCTGGCTGGATGAGGGCCTCACCTTACCAAACGCCAAATGTAAAGAGAGAAAAGCTGTGGCGGGAAAAAAAAAAAAAAAAAAGCTATGGCCGGTGAGTCCTTCCATGTGCTGATGGACAATACATTCCCATCTGAACATTTGGTAAGTAGTGGGGCGAGGCCCTGACACAAGGCATACCCACACCTGGACTGCTTTCCTTATTTCGAGATGAAATTACGGCCAGATGCGTCCAGGGGAGGCCTCAAATGCGGTCAGATACATTTAGGATAGTGCGACTGTGATTAGGGCCACAGCGAGCCATGTTGAAAAAGCGGTCCTCTTGGCTGTCGTTGTTGGCTGCTATGCAGCCACAATATTGGTCATTAGACTCCGCCATGTGGGGTTGAAAGGAGGGCAGGGGGAGGTGCAGTGACTGGCCATTGCTCCGCGCTAGCACTGCCTATTTCCCCTGTCGGCAATGCCTGCCCACCCCTCGTCACCGTGATGAGGGACTGGTACAGCCTTGCTCTTGCACCACAGCTGTGTTGCCAACCTACCCCTTGGGCTGGTGAGAGATCCGGGTTGGTTGGTGTTCCCCCGTACTATACGTAGACTGGTGAGAGGATGAGATAGATGCGTACTACCAAGAAAGATGGAATAGATGAGAGAACAGTGGTAGAGCAAAAAAAAAAAAAGAAAAAAAGGCAGTCGTTTCAAATCCTGAAGGAATCAGCTGAATGAAGTAAGTTTGGACCTGGGGCATACTGACCTCGTCGCATTTGCGACCTTACGACCTGGACGTATGTGACCGGGACGACCGCAACTACGTCCCCGTAATAAGTAAGAAAAGGTCCTTGTGTGAGTATGCCCTACCTGTGGTGGAAGAAACCTTGTGAAAAAAAGAAAAAAAAAAAAAAAGAAAAAAAAGAAAGAAAGAAAATAGAACCTTATGAGGGGCAAGCAGGTGGTGGTCCCAAAATGGCTTCCGGGCTTCCCAACACAGCTTGTCAATGTTCGGTCTGCTGACGAAAGACCAGGATCGTGGCAGGTCCGCCCCTAACATTTTACCCATCGTTCCTTCTTTCCTTCTTTCTGCCCCTCATATGGCCTGACCCTGTCCCCTGTGATGACGAGTGTCACTCGGTCTTATGTGGGCCGTTTCATTTTGTTCCCTTGGGGCACGCTCGAACTTGGGCATCCCTTTATGTATCAGACCGTAAAAGAGTGCAGAATTCCAAAACGCCCTACGGTGAGGCATCCCTCTAATATGTATCAAACCGCTAAAGGGTTCAGGAAAAAAATTAATTCCAAAGAGTGCTGTGATTTTGCCCTTGAGCATGAAAAAAAAGGCCCTATGTGTCTTTACCCGAATAGCACATATGTCATCATTATTATAGCTGTATTCGGGGTTACCGTAATTTTTCGTCTTAGATATAGCGATAAACGACCGGGCGTTCTATTTGGGTCAAGACGGTAGGGCACTGGTGGTGTGTACAACGCATTTGTTCTGTGTAATATATGCAGAATATTGAAAACAATTACTGCTGTGCGTGCGAATAAGGCCTAAGACTTTTATTTATGTCCAAGGACTTTCATTTGTCTGTCCGGGCACCCGGATCGTGGCTCAATGATAAACACAGACAGCTGTTGCGAAGCAAACAGAGGGTTTCTTATCCAATTCTGGATAATATGATAAATGTTAGGGACTACCTTATCAGATCTGTCAGTTGCATTTACCGCCAGACCTGTATGCATCTGGCCGCAATTCTGGCCACAATTCTGGCCAGAAATAAGTGAAAGAAAAAGTCCCTAGTGTGAATATGTGGTTATTAGTTTAACACTCCCAGCTCTATGGTGGTGCAACTGTCTGACACTGACAGCTGAACTGTGCAAACCTATGGGGAAGCGGTGATGGCAAAAGGTCGCAAGCTCAAATCCCAGCTTTGAAACCACCAGTACTTGGCCCATACATCGGCTGCGGGCTCCTTACCACGACTTCCGGAGGCCCCAAAAGTTGCAGTGCGTGCACAAAAAAGGGACTGTTGCCAATGTATGGGTGAAGTACTGGTGGCTCAAGGGTTAGCTAGCTGCCACCTGGGCCCAGGTCCCACTTGTACCGATTCAGAATCTGCGTTTCTGGGCGTTGGTTGGTCCTTGTTATTGATGGTCCAGAGCTAGGAACAGTCAAGTTGGGACCTCATTCCTGGTACTAGCAGCAGGATCAGCTATAGGCACGGTCCTTATCCATCGGGGACCACCATTATGGTTACCGTAGCATATATTAAACCACCAGTACTTCCTAGAGTCGTGCCGGTTAACGCGCCATGATTTTAGGAAATGTACACGCTACTACAGGAGCGCCCAAATTCATCCATGGCAACTAGAAATGTTTCTATTCTACTTCTGTGGCCGATAGCTGGGCCAAGTACTGGTGGTTTAAGTGCTGACAGATGCACTTGGCAAAACTGACGATGTGGGGGAGCATTGATGACTCGGACAAGTGGTCGCACAAGTTCGAATCCCACCTTGAAAGGTTACCCAGGTGCTACCTGGGGCCAGGTCCCACTTACGCTGAGCCTGCATTTCTGGCCGTCTGGCCTTGCTGTTGACGGTCCAGAGCCAGGGACAAGCAAGTGGGACTGCACCTTGGGTGACCAGCAGGATGGGCTATAGCCATGGGGGTAGCCAGGAGCACATCGTGCTGGTGCTGCCACACGGTTTCGCTCGGGGTTGGCCTGGACTATGTGGCAGCCTGTACAGTCACCGCTACGGAAAGAAAAGGACTCTAGAAGTCTTAGAGGGATGCAATGGCCTTGACTATGTGGCAGCCTGTACGACCGCTGCTATGGAAAGAAAAGGAGTCTATAGGAGGGATGCGATCTGCTGCTAGGTAGAAGGTGCGGGTGGATCTAGTGGCTCCACACCGGAAGTGGAAATCCAAAGAAGAGAAACTTCCTATTCTTTTAGAAACAAAAGCTGTATTGTGTGTATGGAGGAGCTTGTCAGAATTGTAGCACAATCAGGGAAATGCTTTCAGAAGTGGGTGGTTTGATCTGTACCTGGATGGACATAGGCCCAGGTGAGTTCTGAATGTGGTAGTTTTGCCCTCTTTAAATATTGAGGGGTTGTTTTTGTCCTTTGCATCAAGGACACATTGAACCAAGATCGAAAGATAAAGAGGGAGGAAAGAGAGTAGATGGAAAATAAAAATGATCAAATCCACTGCATGTGCCGGGATGGTACACATGTAGACCGTGGGTGCTTTGATCTGTACCTGGATGGACATAGGCTCAGGTGAGCTCTGAATGTGGTAGTTTTGCGCTCTTTAAATATTGAGGGGTTGTTTCTGTCCTTTGCATCAAGAACAAAAGACTTCGAACGAAGATCGAAAGATGGAGAGGGAGGAAAGACAGTAGATGGAAAGGAAAAATGATCAAATCCAGTGCATGTGCCAGGATGGTACCCATGTAGACCATGGGTTCAAATCCTGATGTATGCAAATAGCAAACATGGTTCAGGGCTTTACCCTTTAAAAGAAAAAAGTCTCAGAAAGCAATGGCGCTGCACGAGCAAACGTATTTGGCACACATGACGGCGGCCTGCACGTGAAACGTTTTGCCTGTGCAATCTAGGGAGAGCAAAGCAGGCCACAAAAAAAAAGAAAAAGAAAAAGAAAAGAAAAAGAAAAGAAAAGAAAAAAGCAGGCCACTCTTCTGTTCTGCTGACAATGCCAAGGGGGAGAAAAGGAGGCCACTCGTGTGTTTCCCTCCCCCTTGAGGACCCCTTGGGCAGTTTACGGACCCTTTCTTGTTGTTTCCTGCTCTGCAACTCCCTTGGGCGCTGAGCTCATTCCAACCCTAATTTAGTATGTTTATTTATTTTGGGTAGGGAGCAAATCCCGAATGCCGGAAGCGTTGGTATGGAGTCTATGGACCACGCAATTTTTATGTTTTTTTTCGTTTGTTGTTTTTCAGCTGCCTTTGTTTTTGACAGGTTAGGGGGAAACAAGGCCGCCCCTCCTACCAGCTAGCATTTGGATGCAAGCTTCCGGAATGCAGTGAACGTTGCCCAGTGCTGAAGGTTGGCACACAAGGTTGAGACCGATGCCGAGTGGAGGTGTGCCTGGCAGCAAATTCCCACACTGCACGAAGTGACGAAGAGAAAACGGGGAAAGAAGTTTTAGAAATGTTTAAGCCACCAGTACTTGGCCCAGCTATTGGCCGCGGAAAGAAAATAGTAGAGCAGAAGTTGAGTCGAATGAATTTGGGTGCTCCTGTAGTGGCCCGTACGTTTCCTAAAATAGTACTTGGCCCAGCTATTGGCCGCGGAAAGAAAATAGAGCAGAAACATGTCGAGTCGAATGAATTTGGGCGCTCCTGTAGTGGCCCGTACGATTCCCAGAATAGTGGCTTGTTAATGGGTATGACTTACAGGAAGTACTATAGGTGGTTTAATGACTGCGTGCGATAGCCCGTACATCGAATTGTTACATCGAATTGTTTGCTTCTAGGCTTTATTAGGATGCACCTGACTGATCGACCTGTGCGAGAGATGGACCAGAGCAAGTGTGCACATTCAGTACAGATCACCCACACTGTGATGTAAAAGGGGATGGAAGGGTCAAGGATAGAAATTAAAATGACCTAACATGGTGTTTGAAAGGACAAAATTGTTCCTGTCAATGCACATAGACCTCCTCACATCCTGGTGCAGATAACTCACTTAACTCACTTGGGCATCCAGATATCCGATTTGCAAACCTCAGCAGGATGTATAAACTCTCAGAATGTACAGTGTCACTGAAGAAAAGTAGGGTAAGTGTTCACCGACTTGTAGGCAGATTTTGGCTGTGTACCGGGCCCATCTGAACTGGCGTCTACCCCGATTTAGGTGGCAATGCTAGCCTTGTCATTCCAGGAGGCCAACCCCGTAAGGAGTTTCAATTGGAGATGTAACTTTGTAAGAGGGAGGGGAGATGAACTGTGAAATTCGAAGAGGAGCGCTGATGATGCAGATCAGCTATCAGCATCCAGCAAGTAGATAAAAGATGGGGCAGGTGGAGGAGGAGGAGGCGGAGGAGGCGGAGGAGGAGGAGGAGGAGGGCCCGGGGACTATGTTTTCTACTGGGGAAGAGTGGTAGACACCTCTGCATCTCATTCAATTTTGAACTGCTGTTGGCAACTAGGTCAGTTGGTAGAGCACACGAGGGGCATTCAGTTGGTAGAGCACACAAGGGCCATTCCGGAGGAGGTCGTGGGTTCAATACCCCATGTCATCCGTTCGATTCCCCAGGCCCCCCTGCGGCGTGCTTTGAGTTCACCCGCTGAGATAGTTGACGTGGCCCCCCTGGTTGGTCTTGGTAGGGGCTTTCTTCCGTCCCGTCCTGCCCACGCGAGGGGTCAAGTTCTATCCTATGTGGCTAGACTCAACCCTGAGTGGTCAGTTTCAAGTTAGGATGAGTGTGTACTCGTCCCGCAGTGAGCTTCCATAGGTAGTTAGGTAGTGTGAGGTGGATTCAGAGAAAAGTATAGCTTAGTTTCTTGGAAAATAAAAGGACACGTTGAGAGAAATGTTCCATTTCAAAATTGTAGGGTTTAATGACAGGAAGTTGAGAAAGAAAATGTCCAGGGTTGGTAGCTGAGCAGTTGACGAAGAGGAAAAGAAAAAGACGTGAAAGGACTACAGATCTACGAAGCAACATGGTTCATCCTCAGAAAGTTTCTCTAGTAGTGAATGTTTGAGTTTGTAGCATTTCATCTTTAGAGATGTGCCGTTTCATGCCTCTGTCCATTCGTGTGTGCAAGTTTCCGCTTTGAGCCATCTAGTATACTTTCTGAGTGCCCAGAAGCGGGATAGACCCACCAGTATGCTTCCCAGCCATTTTTCTCCGACATGGCGTGCATGCAGCCACAGTTGGAGGTCGGCTTACAGGAGCAAAATGGCTGGCGGCACCAGCCAAAAGTAGGCCTGCGTTTCTTTGGTGCGCAGGGCGTTTCGAGCCATGGGAAAAAGTGGCTCGGAGGCAATTATAGTGGTTTCAGCATGTTCCACTTCTATAATTCCATGTCCCTACCCAGCTCTTCATGAGTGGCTGGAACGAGGTGCTGATTTCTCGTGTGAGAGACTGGCTGGCGCAGAAAAAGGCTTTGCGCCATCCATTTTCGGCTGGAGTGGAGTCTTCTTTTTCGTGATGACTACGGCTTTCCAAGATGTGGTCACTTTCGACAGCCACCGCTTGTGGCTCGAGTGGATTTCTCATACGCTAGAGTGGCTTGCGTGGTGAACCGCTACCCGTTGCTGGCTGGAGGCCCTTTTTTGCGATGGCTAGGTGAAAGTCTTGCTTCCTATTTTTTGGTTCAACGTTGGGAGTAACTGTTGTGCTTCCTTTGACAAGCCACTGCCTTGAGTGGGGCTTGCAGCAATGTGCAAGGGGGTCACGGGTTAGCTCGGCTGGTTTAATGGACCAAATCGGCAGCGACCAAAGGTAGGCCTACCCGACCTTTCGACTTGGACTACCAGGGATAGAAGCGAGGTTTGACATTTGCTTTGTGGGCAATACTAGTGGCGATTTAAACCACTAGTACCTCCCTACCTTGTTTTCTGCACTCAGACTTTTGCCCACCCGAAACATTCTGATAAATCACGGGGGCAATGCCTTCTTCTTCTTCTTCTTCTTCTTTTTTTTTCTTTTTCTTTTTTGTATTTTGGGACATGCTCCATTCTATTTGTGGGGAGGAGCACGTGCTGGGAACCGGGCCCAGCGTCCCATTGAAGATCACATTGAAAAAATGAGAAATTTATGAAGAAATCCTTGAGATACCAGGGCCATTACCGGGCTTTGGCTACGAAAGACAACTGTGTAATCTACACAAGAACACTAAAATTCTGTGTCCCCCAAAGCTCGGATCAAATAAGCGTTCTGAAAAACACCTGCCTTAGGGCCTTTCAGCAGCCTAACCCTACCTGCCTACCTGGTGTTGCAAGCCAATTTCGCCCAGTAGGCCGAGCCTTTCCGTGGCGCTGTGTTGGGTACTGGTGGTTCAAGCGTCCGTTTTTCGTAATGAAAAGTTCACGTCTTTCGTAGGGAATGTACATTACTTCAGATTTGTGGTGTTCGGTATGGTCTTCGCCTGAGACACTGCAGAGGAATAACGGACATCCTGCTTCAGATCCACCACTGTGTGACACTGTTTGGCAGTTGTGAGAGACGCCTGAGCCATTTCCCCTCAGGCTGACAGTGTGTGTACTACTTTGTAGAGGTTAAGAGAGGGCTCTGCAACCCGGTCGTGTCGTTCTGAAAATGGCGGACCCTCAGGAAAGAATTTGGTGAAAATGTTTAGGGCCAAATAAGTAGGATTTCATTTCTTTCTAAAAATAGAGAATCTTCATTTTAAACCACGAGTACTTTGTCCATTAACAAGCCACAATTTCAGGAAATGCATGGGTCACTACAGAAGCGCCCAAATTAATCCGATTAGATGTGTTTCTAGCACTTTCTACTCTAATTTTTTTTCCATGGCCTAAAACTGGGCCAACTAGTCGTGGTTTAATGAAATTGCTGTTAGACCACCTTTACTTTTGGCCCATTATTGCCACCCATACATTGGCCACGGGCCCCTCACGTTAAAGCACCAGTACACCACATATCGGCCCGCGGATGTCTGCATGAAACCCGCACCACTTCGGAGGCTGCCGATTTCTTTTTTCAACGGCAGGCCTGCCCATGTGGCACCTCCGAGTTTGGCTTGTGGCAACAAAAACTTTCTGCAAGGCTGGGGCTGCATACCAGCGGTTTAACGTACCACGACGCTAGGGGCCAGGCTGCCAACCTGAAATCAACGGAACCAAAGCACTGATGAGTCGGTGTACAGCGAAACCTATGTGAGATTGTATTACAAAACGAGTTTGCGAAAGAAGTGTTTCCTGTGATTTCTTGGACGGAGCAACTCTGCTGATACATGTCATCAATGGCCTTTGTCACGTTCATGGCATCCGAAACTCATGGTAAGGGGCCCGTGGCCAATGTACTGGTTTAAAGGGAATCTTATCCGGTGCCAAGAAGTGGTGGAAGGTGTGCAACGGTGTGCCCTTGAGGTTTTCACTGCCAGTAGAATGTGGCCTCATGGTGGCCGGTCGAAAGAATTGAATGCGTCAGAGATCCCACTCCAACTGTCCTTCCCATGCATTGCTGGAACTTGGCCAGGGAATGGTATCTTCACACAGTAGGACACTATGATTCCTTCCTTCTTTTGTTGGGGCAGACTGCTGTTAACCTGGCAAGGTAGGACAACTGTCATATGATTCCTCCTTCTGTTGGGGGAGAATCACTGATCATTACGGACGCCAGTACGGCGGACGCTTAAGTTCGCAATTTTTTTAGTTGTTTTTTTTGTGCCCAAATGAATTGGACCGGTGGCTGCCAGGGCGGTACATCAAAACTGTGGTGTGCTTGTATACGGCCCAGTAAAGGTTAGGCTCTGAGGTTGGGGCTCGTACTAGTGGCGTAACTCTCATTGGATTGTGTCAGAAAGAACAAAGAAGCGCCAGGTGGGCCCGACTGGATATCCTAAACTGATGAGCTTGGCAATTTGATGCCCATGGTCCGAAACGTGTTTGCCCAGTGTATTGTATCCATATCTTCTCTGAAGCATAGGATATACCCTGCACCTGTCCTTCGGGACATCCGTTAAAATTGGAACGATACAGAGAAGATTAGCATGGCCCCTGCGCAAGGATGACACGCATAAATCGAGAAATGGTCCAAATTTTTAACAAAAAAAAAAAAAGGATATACCCTGCACCCACACCATTATTTCCAAGACAGAGGAAGTTCCCAACTGTAAGTTATGGATGATTCAGCTTGTTTGTTTCTTTCAGCCTTGTTCCTAGCAGTGGCTGTCATGGCAAATATAGCGCAAAAGGACACTGTAGGGGCATGGGTTACTCTGTGCTCCCCTCGAGAAGCTGAGGCCTGACAGATCTGAGTGGGACGGCCGGGCCCAACTGGTGCAGCTATGTTCGTGCGAAGAGAGCACTAACCTCAGAGGTAATCATGCTTTCTGAGGGTCGATCCACATAGCACTACTACTAGTGGGCCGGCTGCTAACCATGCAATCCAGCACAAAGAGCGGTGATAGTCCCTGGACAAAATATACAGGGCTATCACCTTCTCTGTCAAGACTTTCCAATCTTTTCTAATTTGCTTGGATGGTATTTAGAGCCTAATCCGCGTTCGCTCGCCACTACTAACGGAGTCTCGGTTGATGTGC
>BFEA01000454.1:949028-962341 GCA_003427395.1 Chara braunii
GGGGGTGTGTCTGTCCCCCATTGTCGAGGAAGGAGGGGGGGGGGGGGGGGGGGGAAGGGAGGAAGGGTAGTGGGGTGTCGATGTTGTGGTTGCAA
The DNA here is from genome assembly GCA_003427395.1 of Chara braunii. Taxonomy (NCBI): domain Eukaryota; kingdom Viridiplantae; phylum Streptophyta; class Charophyceae; order Charales; family Characeae; genus Chara; species Chara braunii. Next base: position 949,124 of record BFEA01000454.1, read on the forward strand.
GTGGCAGTATTTGCACATGTTGATAAGGGAAATGGGACAAATGGCCATCCTTTAGAAGATGGGACAAATGGCCATCCATTAGAAGAGGGCAGTTCAACAGAAACCGGTTCGCCAGATGTGCATGTATTTTTGGAAAGGGGGGATGAAAAAGAAGGCAAAACAGAGTCCGGGAAAAAAACATCTGAGAAATTTCAAAAAATGGAATTTCTCGTCTGTCACATAAGTGCCCAGGGGATATTGTGGAGGAGTGACAGTGGCCGTATACTGTATGCTAGTTGGAACTGTGAAGTCGCAGGTTCAACCGATAGGTCCTGAAAGAACTATATATAATAGCGAGCACTTTCAGTTAACTTCCCTGTTTGACAAGGTTCAGACGGAACCCGACATAATTACAGTTGTCTTTTCCCTTTGGGTGATGATCATGAGATACATGCGCCGAGTCGTTTTTCCCATATAATGTCTGAGTCATGAGTCCCTATTTTCTCCACAATACACCTGCCAGTGGCTGTCCACACCGTGTAAATACAGATGGCACAGGGGTATCTTAGACAGTCCGAAGATTATAGGTGGAGTCGGGTCGGGTGCTGTGTTGGCCGTTTGGAACATGAGTACTTAAAAGAGTAGTGAGCATTGGACGTTGCCCGAGTAGACGAGGCAGAAGGCTGATGCTGGAGCGATCATTGAGCGCTTCACTTCAGAATCTATGGACAGGGCAGAACGGCGATGCTGGAGTGTTGGTCACACTGATTGCTTCAGTTATTTTATGTCCACATTGTCCACAACGAGACAAAAGTCTCACATGATGTGCAATGCTTTCTCACATGAAATTTTCTTTGCTCCAAATTTGCTGTCTAAGACTTCCCTTAACATCCTTCTTTTATATTGAAAAAGGAAAGAGGTGAATAGTCAGACAAACTGGGCCAATAGTCTGTGCCAGCTCATGCTCGTTTCTTGCGGATGTGCTGTGCCTTCTGCACTGCGAATGTGCCACCTTCTGCTCTGTGTATGCGAATCCAAGAATTGAACACAGCCTACGGCTTGCCAGGCAGACACCTAACCAATATTAGTCAGATCCGATGGAACTGTTCTAGCCACACATTACTGTATTCATGTGGGTTTACCGGGATTCAAACTCATTATTTGCTTACTTGCTGTTAGTACGCGGCGATTCGTGTGTGTTTAAGCTGCCAGTATGTTTCCCAGACCTTATTTCAGAGACGCAACGGCGGCGGCGACGGCGTGCATGCTCCCGCGTTGGGCGGGATGTCGCGGGGTGCCAGTTCGCTGGAGGTCCATCCAGGCAGAATGGGTTGCATGCAAGGCCGGTTTCGCCCGGATGAATTTGAGTGAAATGGCACCCCAGTACATCCCGACCGATGCGGCAGCATGCACGCCGCATCTCTAAAAAATTGGCTTGGAAATGTACTGGTGGTTTTCGGACCCTTTTTAAAGCATATTGCAATGACTTGCCGGTTTCTGGTCGCCTTTACCCTCTCTCTTGTTGGGGCTGTACCATTTGTAGGTCAGATTCGTAATTTTGTTTGGCTGAGGGCTAACCGAGAGACCTGCCTGTATGGAAATCCGGTAGGGACATATCTGCAAATTTCCCTGAGTGGTCAGTTTGGGTAAGGTAGAGGCTGAGAGGCCAAAACTGAAATGGACCGGTCAGTCCAGTCAGTCCGGTCTAGGTCGAGTCTAGGCTAGTTAAGACTATAGATAGGATGGATACATCGGTTCAGGGCTTTTGTCAGTTGGTACCGAGTACATCGCTGCTGTGCAATGCGTGAACTGGAAGTGGTGACAGCTCAGCGTTGAGGGAGACAGACATAGCCAGACCTTCGGAGCGCTGGCCATAGCTGGGACCTGCGCTGTACTCTGTCAGCACGTGGGGCTGTACAGAGGTCTGGTTTAGAGTTCTGCTGGAGGCAAGGGAAGTTGGTGCCCTGCTGGGCCCTCCTCCAGAGTGGGGTTCCAGAGGGGTGGCGCTGCTGCAGACTTTCACCTGGGAAGTCTTTCGACACTTCGTCATCATCAGATACCACGGCGCTGGTCTTCTTCTTCATCCTCTGAGTGGCGCTTGGCCTCAGAGGCCTGTTTCAGGGTGGCGCTTCTCTTTGGAGGCTGTATCCGGGTGGCGCTTGATGTTTCAAGGACTCAGGGGTAGTGATAGCGGTTCATCAGGGAGTGAAGCGCTGCTCATCTCTGAGCAGCGCATCATAGTTCTGACTCTTCTGAGGTTATTCTGACAATTCAAGTCTCAAGAGTATAATAAACAGTGTGGATACTGAGTTCAGACTATCATTGCTTCATTGTATCTTGGATGTGATCTACTCGGCTTTCCTTCATGACTGGTTGTGAGGATTGAGTGGAGTGAATTGCACTTTCAGTGTGCCCTGTCATATCGCATGGTCAAGTCTCTCGCTGTGTTTATCTCTCCCTGTGCGGTGTGATACTCCTATCCTCTCCCCTTCCTTCTGTGTATGTATGGGCATACCTGGGAATCTATGTGAGTGAGTGTTGGTCTGCAGACAACAGACAACCAGAATCATAACAATATAATATCCATATGCAGCTGCACACTCAGCAGGACTCTACGTCATCTGATCATTTTATGTCAGTCTCACAGCAAATTAGAAGCGCTTTTTTTTTTTTTTATTATTATTATTATTATTATTTTTTTTTAACAAATTAGGAGAATTTAGGTCCTCCAGTTGCTCCATCTATTAGTGGGGAGCTGCACCTGCGGGAGGCCGGGGGTCAAGTCCCACTTACCCGTATAATGGATTTCTGACCGCAGATTTGGAAGATCAATGACCAGAAATCAAGGATCAACGTTAGTGGGACTTGGCCCCGGTCCAACGTCCCTTCCTACAGCATTTTTCACAGTCTGAGAATATAGGTGGGGGTCTGCCTCTTCTTTCCCCCAGGGGGCCAAGAGATACTGGCCGTCGATCTTTGTATATCTGATAGTGTAGTTCTGAATCCGTGCAAGTGGGACTTCCCCCCGGGCCCCTCCAAAACTAATTTACAAACAATGCCGGACACGGCAGATTTTGAGTTCGTAAAGGCATAACAAACAGTGTCACGCACCGACAAAGAAATCATGGACCGACTTCGAAACGGCAATTTCGGTCGAAAAGGATCCGTTGTTTTTTTTGTTTTTTTTTTTCCTCCCCCCCCCTCGCCCCCCTTTCCCAATCTGACACCAGGGCCGACCCCTGTCGAATATGACATCCGGCCTGACACCACGGCTGCGGTACTTTCATTGCCCTTTTCGAACACGCGCCTGGTTTCGTTGCCAATGCATGTTCCCCCCCCCCCCCTATGATGTGACAATGAACGTACTGACGTACTTCCCTCAATGCTAATGCTTTATGAGCAGCTGATTGTATGCGGGTGGCCCTTAATTAACACGAACCTTGTGATTTTCTGTTGTGATGTGCTCTCCTTCCATTTGTGTTGCAGCCTTGCCAGTCGTGCTGGATGTTGTCGTCAACACACCAACAGGCAAACAGATCATTGTGAAGGTGAGCTCCTGTCCCCTGGACATAACTGTTACAGAGAATGAAACGAGTGGATCTGATTGAACAGGAGACATTTTACTATACCAACCTGTAGAACTCTCTCTTGCAGTTGGGCCTCACGCAGTACCTGCGAATCATGGGAAATGAAGTGTACCTTTCCAGATTCAATGGATGTATACACACACTGCCCTTTCCTTATGTTGGCAAGTAGTGCAGAGAGGCCCGTTCAGACGGAATTAGCGGCGAATCAATCGCTGTTGTTACGGTTTCCACATGTCCTAGTTTCCTTAATCCCCACTAACCTTTCCAGACCACCTGTGGTTATCAGGACGCTTGTCTGACAGTGTTTTTTCCAGTTAGCTCCAGTTTACTGAGGACCCAATGACCGCATGTGTTTCTTCTGTGGTGGTAGCGATTGGGCTGATTCTTCTGAAAGACATGTTGAAGTTGTTTCTGAAACCAAATCGAGTTCGGTCGTTTTGTTTCAAATTTTGTGTATCATTCTCTCCAGAGGCTCCCTTTGTTCTCTTCTTAGGTCGTTTTGTATCAAATTTTGTGTTTCTTCTGGGATGCATCTGCCTGCAATTATGGTCACATGCTCTTGCCAAAGGGTTGTTGTAGTGTAAGTATGCACTTTTACAGTCTCCCGTGCGTCCTTGGTTTTATTACAGCCAGTGAGTGTTGAGGCTGTCTTCATCGCTATGGGACTGAGGAGCAATAGTGGAAAACCAAGGTTCCTGGCTACGTTTTTTTTTTTTTGTGTTTTTTTTTTTTTTTTTTTTTTTTTTTTTTTTTTTTTTTTTTTTTTTTTTTTNTTTTTTTTAATTTTGACCATTTCTTGATTTATGCGTGTCATCCTTGCGCAGGGGCCTTGCTAATCTTCTCTTTCTCTGTATCGTTCCTAATTTTAACGGATGTCCCGAAGGACTGGCTACGGTTTTCACACCAATTCCTAGGCTCTTTTTCCCAAGGCTGGAAACACCCTGCGCATAAAAAAAAATTAAAAAAATGAACTGGCCTGGGCCTCCTCCTCGGTGGTGCTGCCATCCATTTTGCACCGCCTGCTGACCCCCGAAAGTTGTGGCGTGCATGCACGGCCTCGTCAGCGAAAAATGGCCGGGAAACGTACTGGTGGTTTAAGAGATGCCTCCCATTGAGCTTCGTTTTCTACAGCCAATCTCTTAACCCGGAAAAACCGGGACCTACCGAGCCCAGCAGGCATTGGGATTTATCTGTCCCAGACAAGTCTGGAAAAGGAACTTGCATGAGCTTACCGTCCCGTCTTCGGCCGAGGACACCTCACGGTCATGATGAATGCATACAAGCTATGTTGCTGGTCTGGTGCGGTCATCTTGAGGGTGCATTCGGGGGAAGATGCTAGCATTTGTGGGGCAGAGGTATTCTGAAATTGGAGATGGTTTATCTGGGTATAAGTTTGTCCGTAAGTGAAAGGAAGTATAAAATATATCAGACAGCAGCGGTCATGATGTAGATAGATACCAGGGGTGAGGTCCCCATTGCACAAATTAAGAGATATAAAGTCGCCATTGGTCTTTGCTGTGTATGACCGATGTCTCTTAAATCCGAGCAAGACTTAGTGGGAACTTGCCCCAGAAGTCGCTGCACTGTGTGGGATAATCGGAAGATGCACCCCCAATGCGAGCCAAAACGTTTTTGGTTTATCGGGCCCAAACATTGCTGGTTTGATGGAAAGGGCCAGTGGCACAGGCATTGCAGGCTGTTGCCACACTGTGTGGGATAATTGGAAGATATGGCCCATGCGAAAACCTTTTTGGTTTATCGGGCCCAAAAATTGTGCTGGTCTAATTGAAAGGGCCCACAGGCATTGCACATCTTGTGATCGGGGATTCGGTCTGCCCATTCTGCATCTTTCTACGGGATTGTGAACCTGACATTATATTTGCACTAGATGCATTTTCGAGTATGCCTTTTTAAAAGAAAATATTATTTTATTATTATTATTTTTCTTCTTCTTTTCTGTTTTTTTGAAAACTGAGCTATTTTCTTCGCTCGATTTCACCTTTCACTATCTACCTACCACTACTCCTAAGCCTATACAGGACCCCTTGCAAGCATAGCTACCACTCACAATTAAGGGGATGCATGTTGCCCCCCGCCCTAATCGGTGGTGGTCAGGCAGTAGGGCGGGGTCGCAGGTGCTGGTGGGGGGCGGCGGCTAATGCAGGACCGAGCATTTTGCCAGTAGCTGTGCCTCCCATCTGCTTTCCCCACCCCCCATCGAGTAGCAGCAGTGGCTATGGCCAACACTCTCCGGTGGGGGGCGGCAGCTAATGCAGGACCGAACATTTTGCCAGTAGCTGTGCCTCCCATCTGCTTCCCCCACCCCCCATCGAGTAGCAGCAGTGGCTATGGAGAACACTCTCCCACACACCACACACAACCCACTCACGCTCGCACTCACACCCGTGTTGGCCATAATAGACCCTAATACCGATCAGGGGTATCAAGCCGACTATCACAGTCGGTTGGCACTAAGTGCGCCGTATCAGCAGGCGGTCATGGGCCTCGATCTGAAAGGTTTTCACGTCGGCCCGTGGGCCGTATCTGCCGGTTATCTCAGCTTGGAAAGCTGGAGCTGATAATTTTGGGTACAATTTTTATATATTGTAAGAGGAACCGCCAGTGCATTCAATTTGCTAGGGCAAACTTGAGAATCGAAAAGGAGTCATCCCGAAAAAAGTTTGGAAACTTGGGGCAGCACAGCAAAATGGCTGGTGGCGCCAGCTCCCTAAGAAAGAAAGCGCTCCGCGCAGGGGTTTCATTCAGCAAAGCTTGGTGGGCAGGGGGAAAAATAGGCTCAGGTATACTGGTGGTTTCCGAAAGTGGTACTACTATTATTCCCTTCTATGATCGTGCCGTTGACGAACGGAGGGGAAGGCAGTGCGGGGGCCGCACGGTACACTATGCGTCTATTCCAGACAGGCCTGTGACCCTATGAGGCATGGTACTTGTAGGGGTGAACTTACGAGAACTGGAGCGGCAGCGGATTCGGCTCCGTGACATGGAAAATATTTTTTAATGTGAACCTGACGTGAAGACGTTTCGATGACGTCATCCCCATGATCTTCCTCCTGTATATCACTGGCAGTTTTTTGTGAGTGCAGCACATCGTCATGATGTCTTTGCAACGTGAAATGAGGGTTGTACTCGTTATTTATAACTTATTTATTATTCGCCACTCATTTCGTATCATTTACAATTCATTTACTTGTTTTTTATCCTGAAGAGGACACTTGAACCCTAATAGACAGAAGGACAGGACAGGACAGGACAGGACAGCAAAGGGACAGGAAAGGGACAGGAAAGGAATTGTGCAAGTTCGAATTCAATTTGGTGCTAAGATGTGGGGAAATTTATGTTGACACTGCAGGGAATATCAACAGATAAGATTTTGGATGTGCGGAGATTGCTAGCGGAGCATGTGGAGACCTGTCACATCACCAGATATGGCTTGTCGCACGAGGTGAGTGTTTCCCCGTCCGTTTTTTTTTTTTTTTTTTTTTTTTTTTTTTAAAAGGGTTTTTTGAATTTTTTTTTTTTTTTTTTTTTTTTAAAAAGGTTATTTGAACTCATTTTTCGTTTCGTATCTTTGTGAAATGTAGAATGATGACATGCTCTCCATCAAGAACCTTGAGTGAACTGGTCAGTAGTCAACAAGTAACTGCTATTGAAATTTTCACAGATAAATTCCTTTGTGCTTACGACATCGGCTTAGAAAAGACCCAACTTCTTTTGATTTTGTCCGTCTGTGGCGTCGCAGCATTTCCGTCGAGTCGCGTCGACCTCTCTGCCGAATTGTAATTGGTCGCTGTGTGTCTGCTTCTTGTAGGTGGGCTTTAGTAGGTTGGCCTGAAGATGTCTGCGTCATTCCTTGTTCACTGGACTGGCTGCTTGCTGGCTTCTGTGATATCTGACTGGGCCTGTTCTGGACTGGTGTTGTGTGATCTTGTGCTTGGGCACCACTGGGTGAGGGGCGATGGATGGAATGGGTGAATGATGGATGGGTGAACGATGGATGGGATGGGTCTTGAGCAATGGCAGATAAGGGGCGCAGATCTTCGAGAATCACTGGAGATTACAGCTCTCAAGCCATGTGTGCTTACCATGGTGGAAGGTGAGTGAAGCAAAGTTGGATGGACTGATGATGGATTGTGTTATTGATATTTAAAAGACATTGTGCCCAGGTTTAAGCTTGAGAAGCTGGGCTACCAGAGTGGCCCGGGTCCACTTGCCCGGCTGGGCCAAAAATATATTAAAAAAAATAATAATAAAAGTTTGGATTGTGTTATTGATTTTTAAAAGACATTGTGCCCTGGTTTAAGCTTGAGAAGCTGGGCTACCAGAGTGGCCCGGGTCCACTTGCCCGGCCGGGCCAAAAATATATTAAAAAACTAGAAATTAAAAAAAATAAAAGTTTAGTTTCTAATTAAAAATTCTATTTAATATTTGGTACAGAATTTCGATGCGACCCTGAGGCAAAGGTTGTTCAGTTTATTTTTCTGCATAACATAGTTTTTATTTTCCGGATTTTTTGGAGTTTTTTTTTTTGGTTTGTTTGGCTGGGACCTTTGCTGGTCCTTGCACGGCCGGGCCGCCCGGGAAAACAGGGTGACCGGGGCGGGCCGGCTGGTAGCCTAGTTGAGAAGCTGGGAATCAGTTAAAAAAAAAAAGGAAATGCGAATTGCCATCTTTTTTGTCTGTCGAATGAATTAATTGGGCTTTGTTGAAAAACCCAGAAAATGCCCCAATTTGAAAATTCTCTTTTGGGGGTCCCCTGTCGTTAGGACTGCATACAATCCAGATACATCCAGCTTTTTCGGAGGGTCTGGCGGACCCTCAGAAGGTCATTTTTGCCATTCTTTTGGGGCTTTTCATCAAAATTCATTCCGATTTCATTCAACGTAAAGAAATCTCTCCGTTTTGACGAATGCAGAAAATCTCTCCGTTTTGACGAATGGCATTCCAATCTGTTGGCAGAGAGAAAGGTTACTTCTTCTTTTTTTTTTTTTTTTTTTTTTTTTGTGCTGATTAAGGGGTTCTGGAACCTGTTAGCAAAAACGGTAATGCTGTGACTCTTGTGAGTTTGAATTGGTGAGGTATGATCTCACAAAAGTCAAAATTAATTCGCTAGCAGAAAGCCGGTGCTTTCTGGCTCGGGAGCAATTGCAAGTGTGGTGTTGTGTGTAGTCATCGAAAGACTTGCCTTAAGAAGTAAAAGGACTGCTTGATTCTCTTTGATGTTTAAATTTGTAGTACGGACGACTATGAAATATGTTAGGGCAGGCTGCAAATTTGTAGTACGGGCGCCTATGAGATATGTTAGGCCAGACTGCAATGCATGTATAATATAAGTAAGTTACTAAGTTCGTTCTATCGGTTTCGTCAGTCACAAAATGAACGTTTTTCTGGAAATTCTCTAGGGTAAACTCTTGTATAGTATTAGTTAATAGTTTTATCGGGTTCAGGAATTGAAATCCTTGAGTGGATAATCCCCTTGCATTAAAACACCAGTACGTGGCCCAGATATCGGCCGTGGAAAAAAAAATAAAAATAGAGTAGAAAGTACTAGAAACGTTTCTAGTCGGATGAATTTGGGCCCTCCTGTAGTGGCCCGTACGTTTCCTATAAAATCGTGGCTTGTTAACGGGCACAGCTTTCGGAAGCACTGGTGGTTTTGAAGTTGAAGAAGTTAAAGACGGCTGTTTGAACGTCGTCGTGTTTTGCGCTACGGCTGACGAGGACTTGTCAATGATATGTTAGGGTAAACTGCATGAAGTGCCATGAACTAAATTTAGACATAATTTGCATCTACGGGGCCGGTAATCCCGGGATTCCGAAAACGTCCGAGTTGTTAATCCCATCCCATCAGTCTACTGTTGTATGATGTCTTGACAGGTTGACTTTTGGTGGTTTTGTTTTCCTCTTGGTTTTCGGTTGTAAAATTATGTGTTCGCAGACGAGTACAAAGACGAGGAGTCAGTGATCGTACATGTGCGTCGTCTTCTGGACTTGATTGCCTGCACCACATCGTTTGGTCCATCCGCAAAGGAGAGAGAGAGGGAGAGGGAATCACAAGAATCATCAGCTTCTGGAGCTGGATCGGGGCAGCAGGCAGCTGTTGCGGGGTCGGTGCCAGCTTCAGCATCGGCTGTGCCGCCTGCAGACAGGGATGCACTGAAGCAGGATCCAAGCTCACCGAAGGCAGATGGCGCACCCGAGAATGCTGACCGGCTCAGTGAGAATGGGGTTAGCGGCGCAAAGTCCCGGGACGAAATGGAAAACGGTACTACTCAATCTGCCAATGCACCTTCTGCTTCTCCAACGAATCCTCCTTTGGCGGCAGTGGAGGCACGGTCTGCAAATGGGGAGTCAGTCAACACGTCAAACGTCGACAATGGCGATGAGCGTCTGGAGACGGCAGAGCAGGGTGAAGCGTCAAGGCCCATGGAGGAGGAGGAGGAGGAGGAGCAAGCTGGATCTGGGGCGGTTCGGGAAAACACCAGCAAAGACGGTGGAAGTGGGAATGGATGTGGGGGTGGGAGGGGGGGGGAGAAGGAGGCATCGGCTGCTGTTAAAGACAATGACAGTTCGATGGTGAAAGGCAGTGGTGGTACTTCGTTGTCTTCTCCCGATGGCTCAAAGTCGAAGAATGCCAAGACAGAGGCAGCGGCAGCCATGGCTGCTGCAGCGGCAGCTACAGAGAAGGGTGACATGACAGGGATGTGCCCTCCCTCCATGCTTGGACAATTCTACGAGTTCTTCTCTATGTCCCATCTTACGCCCCCAATTTTGTGTAAGTATACCGACCTAATGCTCTACACTGAAGAACACCATACTCTTTTAGTAATCTGGTTTACCACTGACCTCTCTGCTTTTTCTCCTCCGCATCACACTCCCTTCTCCTTTCTCTACTCAAGTTTCTGAAAATGGTTGACTGACGTGTGCCGTGAAACTGTCAGCATTACTGTTTCATTATGACCACTGCCTTCAAGTTACTGCAAAGCAATTACGCTGCTTGATATTGCTGTGACCGAGTTCATTCATAGAAGGAGAGGCAAAGGCCAAAAGCACAAAGCTCAAACGAGGACAGAAAGGCCCTATCGACCGAGACAGAGAGACATGACGAGTGGCACAGAAAGGGAAGGAAACATGTGTGTGTGTGTGCGTGTGTGTGTGTGTGTGTTGTGCGCCTCAACAAGTGCATTTCGAACTCCAACCCTGACTGTGCCGTAGTTTTCCTCGTTTCTTTTTGTTCTCTCTCTCTCTCTCTTTATAAAATTTCCCCCCCTCCTCCTCTTGTCCCTTACAACGAAGATCCACTCAACACTACCCTTTGTTATGGTACAGGGAACCTGGGACAGCAGCATTGATTGCGTCCGTTCTTAGGAAGACTGTACCACTGTCCACCCCTGCTTATCCTCCACTGCATCAGAAAAGACTTTCTGATTAGAAAATGCCTTTATCAACCGGTGTTTACTAAACTTAAGGTGTGACCCTTCTCACACCAACAACAACATCAGCGTCGAGTAGGTCTTTAACCTATTGGTGGTACAAATAAGTTCCGCCATCTCGTTGCGAGTTGGAGCAGCAGCAGTTGGTCCAACCTACCGTCTTCCCCCGATTACAACGCACGGGCATTATTGCTGAATTTGGTGTATCTTTGGGTCTAAATTCAGCTATAATGACCGTACGTTGTATTCGGGGGAAGACTGTAGGCTGGTCCTTAATCAACCCCTCTAGTCTGCCATGGGGATGTTTTTTATTTCTTCAAAAAAGTAAGGAAAAAAAAAGGCGGCCTAAACTGGGATCTTGAAAATGGGCCGACCCTCTCAGCCCTTCTAGTACTCCATGGACTACCAAAATAAAATGTGAGGCATTGCGGGGTGAAGAACAGCTACTATTTTTCTTTTTTGGGAGGTATCTACCCTTGCTCCATCCCTGTACAGACTTGACAACAAGTGTGCCCCACTGAGCGGTTCCGTGCCTTTTTTTCATGGGTCCAAGGCGTTTGGTTCTGTTCTTCTGCGGCTGTTCATTTTATCAGAGTTATGCTTGGATCCCACAACAGTGCGTTTTGAAGAAAAAGTCGGAAAAGTACCCAGGCTGAGAGTCGTGTCCACGCCAACCGGTTCGTAAGAACGCATGTGGATCCCATAGGCCCGACGGGGAAGGCACTTCGTCACAAATTTTGCCGACACGCACTCCGTCCCAACACCATCTACGGACATCCAACGGCCAACGACCAGGAACCGACAACAGAAAAAAGGGAAAACCCAATTTTGCAGAGGCACCTACTTTCAGGGGGAGGGGGTAGGGGTCGGGAGCTTTTGGAAATTCGTTCATGAAACCAGCCACGACTCTCTCCCGTGCTGCCATGATGGAGGCCCAGAGAGGAAACAGCCGAATTATTTTCGCTGTCCGCTCACCGCGGAAACATGTGAGATTGTGGGATCCAAGCCTTATTCGGAGTTCGTCCAACTCTGTATTTTGGAAGCGTCAACAGTATTATATTGAAATACGCTTGTACTCGATTCTGTTGGTTATATAACTTATATTGGAATGTACAACACCTTAGAAAACTTCCAGCAAAACGCAAGTCCAATAATACCATCTACAGGCAAAAATAACGTATTACATTTTCGTAAATTTGTGCTATCTTTATAATTAGCATGATCATAAGATTCATAACCACAGATATAAACAGAACAGCAACAGTTCCCAACGCTCTGGTCAGTATGGTTATGGTGGTTTGTATAACGTCTTCGGACTTTTGCCTTCTTCTGGAAGACAGCTGGAAGCCTGCAAGAATTATTGTGCTACGTTTTCTTCACATCTTTTTGCTTGCCAATGGCTGGTGTTTGATGAAAGTTCATGGAACTATCATGGAACTATCACTTGTCAATTATTATGGATGAATGGTTCAGATTCCTTTGGAAATATGATGATACTGTTTTTTTTCATTTGAGCATATTGATGTCCGGCGGATGGCATTGTTTTTGTAACTAGTAGCGGTGAAGGAAGGGCTGCAGTTATGTCATGATAGGGAGTCAGTCTCTCTAGGAAAGAAGGGCGTTTTCTTGCCCCTCTTTCATTGTGCCTTTGCATTTTAATGTCCTGTTGCTTGTTTTGTTCACTGTGTTGTCGGATGTTTTTATGATGATGGTCACAGCTATCCGGCACTCCAAGAAGCCGCCTCCTGCAGAGAAATGCTCTGAAAGCGACATCATGTATCTGGATGTAAGTAACGACATGATGATTGGATCTGTGCACGAATCATCCTCCGTTCACTTCCGAATCATCTGAACAGTCTGCATGAGGCATAACTGTCGCCCTATAATTAACAACGGTCATCAGAATGGTCTGCAGTGGCAGTAGTCCGGCGACGGGTTCCTCCATCACGTCCATAACAGGACATCATTTCATGTTCCAGCATTTCATGCATGCAAGGAGCCTTCATAGGACAAGTATCACGGGATGATTATCACATAGAAGTAACGCCTAGATTGCCTCCTTTTGCCAGGATGGTCAAACTGAAGAGGGCCTGTTTTCTTCGCGCACGCGCGCGCGTGTGTGTGTGTGTGTGTGTGTGTGTGTGTGTGTGTGAGAGAGAGAGAGAGAGAGAGAGAGAGAGAGAGAGAGAGAGAGAGAGAGA
>BFEA01000454.1:966619-982048 GCA_003427395.1 Chara braunii
AGAGAGAGAGAGAGAGAGAGAGAGAGAGAGAGAGAGAGAGAGAGAGAGAGAGAGAGAGAGAGAGCACAAGATGAAAGCCATAAAGCTCGGAGTATGCTCAGAATAACAGGCACTTGTAAATATATGAAGGAACACAATATAGGTGCCATGCTGGCGAGGTCCCAGAAGCCTTTTTCAATGGCTCTCATCAGCCATGCGAAAGGTACCTTTTGGAGGGGCTTGGGTGATGGGAACTACTGGCTTAGAGGAGCTGTTGAGAATAACTCTTGGAGGGTCCAGTGGTCCCCCCCTGCGTACAGGCCCTACACAGATCTAGAACCGTAGAGGTGATGAACTTCTTTAGGAAACTGCACTGGTGTCACCCCTCGTCCTCGGAATCCTGCAGTCCGTTGGGGTACTGAACGAGCAGACCTGGGCCAAACGCGGTACTGATACCGTACAGGACAAGGAGATGTGGACCAAACGGATGGTTCATAAGACTCGTGAGACTAACGAGTTCCGTTCGTGGCTCCCGTCGCCAGACAGATAGTTAATTTGGCTCGTGGGATCACGGAATTCTCTCTGTGGTTCACATGGCCGTCACGAGGGGAAGCGAGGGGAAGCGTGTAGCATACACTGTTACAGTAACGTCGCAGAATCTGACTTGTGAGTGGAAAAGGACCTGCAGTGGGCTGAAAAAGGGAAAATACTTAAAAAAAGGGGAAAAGGAGGGGTTGTGAAGATTCGCCTCTCCTCATTTTGATCTGACATATAGAAAATTCCGTTCAATTTCACGTTAATGGGACAAAAAAGAAGAGGGTGTAATTTGATTTGAAATTTGAAATCGAACTGGACTTCAATTAATAATTATTGACCGTCGTGTTCATACTACTTCATAGGTTGTCTGGACTCTGGAGAAACAGTGAGGCATTGTTTTAACAGAGTTGTCAGACACATTACCATTCATGGTTTCTTTGTTTTGGGTTCTGTGGTTAGGGAGTGGGTTTGGCTGCTTCAGCATAATGGGTTGGTGTGGGTTTGTTGTGGCCGGGGTTTAGGTTTGGGGTTAGCTTGGAGTTAGCTTTGGGCAGTTTTTACTGTATCTGTTCTGTGAGAGTTCTTAGTAACCTGGTTATCGTGTTCATGGTCCTGACTCCTGAGCGTGGTCCTGTGCTAGATATTTGGTCTGACATCTGGCTGTAGATTTAAGGATATGGATCAAGGTGGTGGGGATTGAGCTCCGCTTAGGAGTCGAGTTTGTAGCTGGGCTTAAAAGCACCAGTACATGGGCACCTGGGCTGCGGGCCTGACACCTCAAATTCTGGAGACGCGAAACACGAACACCACCGCCGATCAAATTTGTCAACGGCGGGCCAGCGTTTGACGTTTCGGCCTCGTTTTCTTGTGGCGACAGCTTCGGACTGCAAGGCTGAGGCCCTGTACTTGTCGTTTAATGTTTGGTGTTCGTTCTTGTTGGTGGACTCGGGACTTCTCCGTGGCTGAGCGTTGTGTCTGTGGGTTGTTGTGTTGGTGGGTGGGTTCTGGTGGTCTCGTCGTTGCTCTTTGTGGCCTTGTGGGTTCTGTTTGGCCCTTGTGGTTCAGTTTGCGAACATACCTGCTGGGTTCCGGTCCAATACGTGGGTGGTGCCGCCGCCTGCTGCGGCTCAACCAGCGGCGTTTCCGCCTCTGCCTGTGGAAGACGAGCTTTGGGGAGGCGATGGCGGAGGGCAAGGGAAAGAGAAGGATAGACAAAAGGAAGTTCGGCCATGGATGAGAGAATTCAGGATCTTGGCCCGAATGGCCTGCAAGACGCAGGAGGAAAGGCTTATCCGAGACCGGAAGGCGTTTCTTCTTCACAGGTACATACAGAACATGGATTTCCTTCTGCAACATGCTGTCCTGACACACTTCGCATCCGCACCTACGTCTAGTGATATCCGATTGACAAACTGAGAGAGAGAGCGACTTTGCAAGGTCGAGATTGTCTTCTTTAATCTAATCTGATCCCAAAGCAGTCTGACAGTGTGTGTTATCGTGAGATGTTACCTGCCTTCTCACTTTCACACCTCTGTCTTATTATTTCCGTAATCAGTTGTCTTTTCCTTACTACCGTCTTACACGAATAGAACGCCCGGTCATTATAGCTGCATTTGGCCCAACTTTCAGTCCAGATGCAGCAATAATGACCGGGCGTTCTATTCGGGTGAAGACGGTAGCAGGTTGTGCCCTAGCTGAACATAATAGTATATTAGTTTCTGGGGAAGAAAAAAAAGTGTTGCTATGTTTCACCTGGGTTTATGAGGACTTGACATTCTGATGATGATTGCTGAAACTCCTTTGATTCGGGAGGAGTGTGTGAGGGAAGGAGAAGAAGGGGGGGGGGCGGGGGGGGGGGTTGAGGGGGTGATTTACACATCTGTAAACGCTGGACATTCAATGTGGAAGTCGTAGTCTTCATATTAATTGTTCTATATGTGTCCTACTTTCTAAAATATGTTCACCGATAAACATTGAACCAGATGGTGTAGCCGGCGTGCAGATACTTTGGTGCCTTATCCAATCTGCATTAAATTATTTTGCTGTATTGTGCTAAGGAACTGGTCAAGCTGATGTCATTTCTACACTTCTTGGGGCAGGTACATACTGTGTTCAGCAAGTGTTCTCTATCAGCTTTAAATTTCTATGCTTGCTGCTATTGAATTCATTTCTTCTTATTGAAATATTTTTCAAAGAGTATCTGTTTACTATCTTTTTTTTTCCCTCCCCTTTCCCCCCCCCATTTTTCTTCCTTGAAAGGGCGGCGGCCTTGAGATATCATCATCGATCTGACCTGCCGTAGGTAATTCACAATTGTTGAATTGTAGTATTTTTTTACTATTCCATGCATCTGCGTCCGCTGGACTTTGAACTCAGGTCTGTACTTCAACAGTTACAGTTCTAATCAGGGGTGTATTACCAACTGAGTTAGGTCAGTGAGTTAGGTCAGTTGGTTGCTGATGTCATTGCTACGACCATGACGTCTGCCTTTTTTTTTTCCTTTTTTTTTCCACATACGATGTATGCAAGCTGATAAGCCTGATATTAACGCATTTTCATAATGAAAACGGAAAAGGGTTATCAACTTATTGCTATTTCTGGTTTTCTTCCGTTGTTGTTGGTCTGCCTGCTCGTTTCGCTGTACTGTATAGACTTGTTACCATCATGATTGCCTTTGCGGCATTTTTTTTGGAATTTCCCGAGCCGCAACTCCAGCGTGTTTTTCTTGATAATTAGGGTCCTTAAATGGGCAAAATATGCCTTAGTACTGAAGGAACTTCAAGAAAGAGAAAAAGAAGCCTACTGATAATCGCCACAGAGTGCGTTGCCAGTCTGCGCTGTGCTATGATGCCTGGTCAATCTCTCATCCTCCCTCCCTCGTATTTCTCCTTCATCTGTTTGTGCGTGCTGTATGGGTTGAACTGCTTAGTCTTTTTGTTGACATGGCCATTCGACGGGGAGTTTCAGCGATCAACGAAGCAGCTGCAAGGCTAGATTCACAGGAGAAGTCGCCAGCCGTGCCCTCTGACATGGAGTCTGCAACGGCAGTGTCAGATGGCGCTTCGTCAGCAGCAGCCCCACAACTGCTTTCCACTGTCGAAGCCGACAACTTTCTGATTGAGGTGGAGAGAGATGCGATTCACGCACACGGCCCGAGACCTTATGCTGTCAGTGTTGTACCTCTTGAGAAGAATGAGGGAAAGCTGACTCGGGCAGAGCTTGCAGAGCACAATTTGCTCAAGGGCCTGACAGCAGATGAGAGCACAGCAGTACACGTAAGTCCTTTCTCGTCGTCACAAGCAGAATTGCAACCTGAATTAGCTCTGCTTCTTTTTTTCTTTTTTCTTTTTTTTCCGGCTCCAATCCCCTCCGACCCCCCCCCCCCCCCCTCCCTCTCCCCTTGGAAGCAATTTTTATCTTTTGCTGGAGACTGAGTCCTGTGTCCCTTAGAGGCTTTACTAGCTCCATGCTTCCGAGAGAACCTGAGTCAGACTCAGTCAGTGACATTGATTGATTCCAAGGAAGGAAAGATTTACCGCCGTTCTGCCCTTGTTCTGCTTTTGATTACTACTGCCCTCAAAACGAACTCACGGGAACATGCTGTCATCTGTTTATCTCCTCTCAGCCATATCAGGTTGGGAGAGGAGGGACCTGGCTGGCAGTGACTGCCTGACCTGTGCATAATCCCTACCGGTAGTGCTGTTACTGGGGACTGGGAGTTGGCTATTGAACCGTTTTTGAACGTGCCTTTTTCCCATACTTGCAACCGTGGTGCGCCACACGCCGTTCGGCACGCTGTACCACAAGCAGTTTCCCTCTTTCTGTGTTTTGTTTGCTCAACTTTGCTCTTTTTCATAGGTACTACAGAAGAGTGCACCACCTAAGGAACAGATCCAGCGCAGTCGTACATATTTTTCTTTTCGTCCAGATGTGCATCAGAAATAGCATTGATTAAGTGCTTCTGGGAAATCAGTCTTGATCTTTAGGTAGCGAGATTACTCTCTCAATGTAGTTGCTTTTTTTTTTTTTTTTTTTTTTTTTTTTTAATCATCCCAGAACAAATTTTCAGAGGCTGGGGGGCGCAGGTGACCATTGACCCAGGCCTGCAACCCTTTCCCTTTCTGGGTGAACATTTCCCCTGCGCCCTGCTCATGCCGTTCGCTGAGCTTTGTGGGTCCGTGCTTGCATGCCGTACATGCACAATTTTCCGAAATTCAATGGCTCGCGCTTGTGCACAGTATAATTCCTTTTTCAGCCTTTTTTAATTAAGTTGAATTAACCAATCAATCTTTGCATGCCAGATAACTGCGGCTACCATATGCGGTTATGGTTCTGAAATGTGGAGCCTACCATCATATGCCCCGTCTAGTTTTACTTCCACCTACCTGTTCAGACTGAATCTGCGTAGGGGCTGATCTTTGCTATGAATCCTCTCGCATCGTCCTACATTGTCCCTCCAGCTCTCCCCCCCCCCCCCCCCCGTCCCCCCACCCCCCCCCCCGAGTTCTGAATTTTCTAGTGCATGAGTAATTGTTGCTGTGCATAGCGATCCAATACTTGAATGCAATTCTTTCACTTTCTACTGAGCCTAGCCAATCATCACATAACGTACCATTGCAGATGTGTCCCCTTATGTCGCCTTTCTTTGTCCAGAGGTGCCCTTATTTTCGTCTCTTGCTCATACATTAAAAAAAAAAAAAAAAAGAAAGAAAGAAAGAAAGAAACCATTTTGAGTTTCAACTGACAACAGCTCACGGGTGTACCACCTGAGCTAGGCAGGTAGATAGTGGGTCGACGTTTTTTTTACCTTCTTTTGGATGCATGACCTCCTTTTCACCGATCGGACTGACACAAGGATTTTCAGTCTTTTGCTCTAACCAACTGAGCTACCTAAACAAAAACAAAATCAAACTATGTTCAATGAGTTTGATCTGTCCTGTCTTCTTTCTTCCTCATATGCTTGAGCCATTCGTCTATGGGTGCTGCGGCACTGGCGCCGCATACAACATAATCATATTGGCAGTAGGCTGCCTGTCCTCGTTTTTTTGGTGGTGTTTGCGTAGTTTGATTCCATGGCAGTTCGTTGTCTGCAATGTCTGGTATTGTGACGCTCTTTGCCGCCTCTATTCTCCCAGCTTCTCGTGATTAGTTCTGTGATTGGTTCCTTAAAGGCCTGTGACGGTGGTCCGAACTCTGTCGATCTGTGATACATACCCCTGCTTTAAATCCAGCACTTGTTTTAGTTTCTGTCTGTGGTGACATAATTTCCTTCCTCCTTATAAGTCGAATTGGTATATTTTACAAGGATAAGGTCTGCTCGATCAAACAAACTATTTACTGGGCCCTGAGGCCCTCCCTATTTGGATCCTGGTGATGGTCTTCGTGAAGACGCTTTGGCGTATCTGTTCCCAAATGGTTTCTAGTTCTGGCCTATAGGACATGACTCTGATTCGTTTTCAATTAGAAGATTTGATTGCTGCTACTGATCTGTGTTTCAAAGCCACTGCTGTCGTGCTACTTTTCCTCAATAAACAAACCTCTGCCTCCGATCCTGTTTTTACCGACCCTGAATTGCACTGCGCAATGCGCACCGAGTTTTGCCGAGCCTGGGTCCCTTTTTTTTTTCTTCTTCTGGTACTCACGGCAGTCACATTGAAAAAAGAGGAGGAAGAAGGGGAAAAAAATAAAAAACTTCCTAAGGGAAAAAAATAAAAAACTTCCTAACGCAATGAGAGCCTTCAGATACATTCTATGCAGTGCTGGTGAGACTGTGCCCTCAGTGAGGGCGTCTGTCCCATAAAAACAAAATTAACAAATGAAGAACCAAAAAAAAAAGAACTTATGCTGTGATCACGGTCCGATACAGGACACTCGAGTACTTGTGTGAGTGTAACGTGAGTGAGGCAGTTGCTCCGCGTAGAATCCGCCCTGCCTCTCTGACAGGGCAAGAAAAGGAAACGGGAACAGCAATCACCTTGCATAAATACTGGCCAGAATTTCCTCAAAGCTCTGGTGTTGCTTCCACCTCCGTGAGGGCCTTTCCCCACGCCGCTGTTCTTATTCTTTTTCTCACGGGCTCACAGGTCCCAATCTTTTTTTTCCTTTCTCTTTTCTGCTGACCCTACGCCGGACCCCACGGACTTTTCAGATGAGGCCATTTTCCCAAATGGGACTACAGCTTGGAAAGGTAGTGGTGGTTTCAGGGTGAAAAAAAGCAAATATGAACGAATAAATAGAACCATGTGCAGGGGGGGCGGGCACATGCGAAGCGCAAGCTTGTGCAACCTTACTTGTGCACAATGGCACCCATCGTGGGCAGATGTAATACATTTTCTATAGTAAACTGCAATTGCTATCAGTGGAGTTTACATGGGTTTTACAGCAGGCCTTCCTTTAAAAAAAAGGAGAAAATTAGTCTATCTTTGTTGAAGTTGTTCACTTGGCCCTGCAAGCAGTTGATAGTATATGAATCGGCTGTGTTCTTGTCTTGGCGTACAGGACACTGCAACGCTGGCGACAGTAACCGTTCGACAGCGAGGTCTCTGTGCGCGGGTAAGAGCGGTGGACGATGAACGCCCGGAGAATGGCCAGCGAGATTCGGCGTTGGCATCAGGATCTGATCCAGCGGCAACGAGCAATGGTGCGGAGCCCACTTCACCGCATTCAAGTCCTTCCCATTCCGAGAGGGTCGAGGAGGTAATCATTGATGCACAACCAGATGGAGGGGCCAATGCACTGAATGTGAACAGGTGAGCTCCTGTTTCCCTTTTCCAAGTTTTCCGTCACGAAAATGGAAAAAAAGAGACCGCTCTTACTAGTACGACTGATGGTGATGAAGAGACTGCTAGGAATTGTTTCAGTGTGCGTTATGCTGTCTTCCTTTTTTCTTTTCCTTTATATGTTTGTTTTGCAAAGTATGGTCATCTAGTTGATAGATATGTAACAATATATGTACAGCTCTCTCTCTCTCTCTCTCTCTCTCTCTCTCTCNCTCTCTCTCTCTCTCTCTCTCTCTCTCTCTCTCTCTCTCTCTCTCTCTCTCTCTCTCTCTCTCTCTCCCCCCCCCCCTGGACCCAGCAAATTCCGAAGGGGTTTTGGAGGATAACATAGCATGAGGCGTGATGTGCAATCTAAGAACGTGTCATATAAAAAATATTGTTGTAGATGTCATAGAAAAAAGAGTGTTGTAGATCATCCACCATCTTCTCTTGATTCGTGTGTTTTCTATGTGGAGGGTGATTCTAATCTTCTATGCATTTGACGTGACACTTGCGTTCGCCAATTCCTCTCAAGTTTCACTAAACATGAAAACTGCTGCTTGAAGTTCATGAAACTAATGAGGAAGTTGCGGGAACTACCATCTTCCCCTGAACACAACGTGTCCTCATCATGACTCTAGTGGACTGGAAAGACCACCAGTAAACATCCATGATGAAGCTGCATTGTGTTTTGGGGAACATGGTAGCCAGATTTGCGAGTGCTTTCTTTAACATGTGAATTGGATGCAAAATGTTGACCCTGAGTCAGAAATATTGACTGTGGTTTCCCTTACTACTAGGAAAAGTCCCAAGTGAACACCCACCCATCCACTTGGAGAAGAGCGCAAGCAAGTAGACGGAAGGTCCAAATCTGTCAATTGAACCAGGGCCTCTTTACGGACAAAGCATCGTATGGAGGTCCGTGTTGCATTTGATCCTGGTGACTGCAAGCGACTTCACCGAGTCAGACAGGAAACGTTAGACCACCAAAAACCTTTTGCATGTATCGCCTGCGGGCCCCTCACCGCGACTTTCAGAGGGGCGCGAAACGCAACACGGGCCGATGATGAAATTTATCAACTGCGGCCCGACCCCGGAAGTCGTGGCGGTATACAAGCCGCGTATTTATTTTCCGAACGGGGAAAAAGGTACTTGGCGCCCTTGGTGGGGTCAATAGAAATCGACCAAACGTCAGTAAAATTAATATGTTAATATTTGTGATGTGATGCCATAGGCCTATTTGACCTTCTCTTCAACTTTACGGTTTCGTGTTTAGAAGGGTTGTGATTTGGTATTTACTGGAAGAGATTTGCAATTTTGCACTCTTTTTCACTGTCACAGTGCTCGGTTGAACTTCGCCATATGACGTTCTCGTAGTAAATTTAATGGTTTAGGGTCTAGTCTAAGAAAGAATAGTCAAGGTTTCAGTGTTTCTGCATCAAAGACCTTCACTGTCTTTCTTTCACTGAGCTTGGTTTTCCTATTTGATAAGGAGAGAGAACTGGTATTCGAGGAAAGTACCCAGTCCATGTGCCACTGGCTGAATTATACTAAAAGTCTAAAACAGACTAAAAACTTAGTAAAAAGTCTCAAATGTGACTGTTGATAAACAGGTCATGGGTTCAAATCAGGACTCGGTCAGATTCCGTCAGAATGAGACGGATAGGGGCTTTAAGGGCTTACCACTTCTTCTTCTTTTTTTTGGTTGTTGTTGTTGTTGTTGGACCATTTCTCGATTTATGCACGTCATTCTTGCGCAGGGGACATGCTAATCTTCTCTATATCGGTCCAATTTTAATGGATGACCCGCAGGACGGGGGCGCTTACCGCCCCTTCGTTTGGGAAAAAGGGAAGATGGCCGTGGAAAGTTGGAAAGTTGGAAACTCCATTCATAGTATTTCTGCAACCCGTCTCCACCGTTTTTCACTGTGCTTGTTATCGTTTGATTGGAGAACTGATATGTTTTTTTTTTTTTTTTTTTCACTTTCTTTTTTTCTCTCTCTTTTTATGTGTTGGATGTTTGATATGGCAGCTTGCGATTATTGCTTCACAAGGCTGCCTCTCAGTCAGGAAACGTTAGCAGCGGCAGTGCTCTGATGCCCAGCTGTGGCAGCAGCAGCAATCTAGCTACCTTTACAGCGACGACCGCGGCGAGATCTGATATCTGTCAATTTGCCGAAGAAGCAGGCTTGGTTATGAGAGACATCTTTGCAGAGAATCGAGAGTGGCTCTTGAAAGAGGGGGAAGAGGAAAATGATCCATTCATGAGGTACTAGGTGATTCTTTCTTTAACTTAAAAGTTGGGTTTGTCTTTATAAGCGTCTTCCCCCGAAAAATTAGAACGTACAGTCATTGTAACTGCATAATGTCCATCTTTCAGTCTTGATGCACCCACATAATGACTGTACGTCCTATTCGTGCGAAGACGGTTGTCTGCCATCTTTGACTCTTTAATGCAAGAAAACAAAATAGAACATACGGTCATTGTAGCCGCATATGGTCCATCTTTCAGTCTTGATGCACCCACATAATGACTGTACATTCTATTCGGGCGAAGACGATTGTCTGCCATCTTTGACTCTTCAAAGCAAAACAAAAAATTCGAGCAATTGTCGGCTGTTGTGCTGTCCAATGGGTTTTGAATGCTGAGGAGTTTGGCTGCACATAGTTAGGGGTGGTGAATGTTATTTGTCTTTGCCAAAGAGCACAGTGCATTTGAAGCATGTGTTCTGTATTATAATATTTTTCACTGTTCATTGTGACTCTGTTCACGCAAGGCTCTTTGGATAACTTGAAGTAGCCAGCCTCCTTTTTATCTTGGTTGTGGTTTCATATACCGAAGTAGCCAGCCTCCTTTTTTTATGCGTGTCATTCCGTGTGCAGGGGCCATCTTGTTTGTGGTTTCATCTCTCTCTGTATCATTCCAATTTTAACAGATGTCCGGAAGGACAAAATCGTAATATGTTCTACTCTCTAGAAAGCTTTTTTTTTTTTTTATTTACACTAGGTGCATAATAATTAATAAATACTAGTGCATTGCTAAAAAAATCGAAAAAATGCTTGTAATTATTATCTAGATAACCGAACAAATACCAGAGATTGACACCATTTGGATGTGGACTGATCACATCCTTTGGAGCTGGCAAAAAGATGTAATGTAAGTTATGTAACCTTGTTGCAGATGCTTCTGCTGCTGCTCGTTTTTTTTTTTTTTTTTTTTTTTTTTTTTTTTTTTTTTTTTTTTTTTTTTCCCGAGTCGTTGAGTCTCATCAGGATTGGAACTCAGGTCTGTGTTTTAACATTTCATGGGTGTATCGACTGGGCTAGGCTAGGCTAGGCCAGGCCCCACTACTTTCCTGCCCTCTTCTTATCGCATGGACATGTGTGCATGTGTTTGTGTTGGTGTCGAACTGGGATCTTTGTATTCAATATTTTTATTATTTTGTCAGGTGGGAATTGGGAGCGTGCTGGTTGCAACATCTGCAGAATCCGCCATCACCAGCAACAAAGAAAGGGGAGGAGGGTGGCGCAAATAGTGATGGTGGGGAGAGCAGTGATGACGGAAAGGGAGGAGGAGGAGGAGGAGGAGGAGGAGGAGGAAGCAGGGTGACGCAGCAGCAGCAGACGACAGCTGCAGCCAGAAATGAAGGGGAAAAAGCGCCGGCAAATGGGACAACGGCTGTGATCACAGACAAAGCACAGGAAGGAGATACTGCGCACGGAGGTGGGGAGGAAGTCGAAAAGTCGAAGGAGAAGGAAGAAAGAGAGGAAGCAGAAGAGGCCCGAGATGCTCAGGATGAGAATGAAATTGACGAGTCTCAGCTTCGGGATCGTCTCCAGCTCGATGCTGCTGCTTTTGAACGACTGAAGGAATCGGGAACGGGATTGCATAAAAAGGTCAGTGGCCTTTTCTTTTTCAAGTTTTTTCTCATGCCTTTCTAATTCCTTTTCTTCTTAACATTATTACGTAGCTTAACCCTTCTAAGCTCCAGGTCCGCCTTGACCTGGCTCTTGCACTCTTTTTTTTGGGGGGGGTGAAACCGTGAAACTTTATTTTCCTTGGCTTTTTTTTTTTTTTTTTTTTTCCTGCTCTTCTTGATCGTACCTTTTTGCTCCCATTTCGTCTGTTAGCGAGTGCCACTGGGCTGGGCTGTTGTCATCATAATTCCAAGAGTCTATACCTGGGGTGGTGGCGAGTCTGGAGGCTTCAAATTTGGTGACCATGTTGTTGGACCTCTACCTCTAAATTAAATAATGATGATTTGAACAGTTGACTGTGCTGATGGACCCATAAACACCTGGTTGGGGGCAATCCTGGTTTGGTGTCCTTTGGCTTTGGCCTTCATCATCTGGTTGGGGGCAATCCAGGTGCAGCGGACACCAAATGATCTTATGTTGTCTTGGCAATAGCAAAGCTGTCACGTTTTCTAGGCTATCACCTCCCCCCGCCCCCGGCCCCTCCCAACACAACCAAAAAAAAAAAACGTGCATCGGACATAGTAGGAAAGATGGTGTTCACTGAAGTATAGAGGTGTGTAAGCAAGTAGATGTGAGCCGTTTGCCTTTATTTGAGCTAAGTTCAGCTAACCACGCCTGTAGCCAGACACGAGTTCTGAATAGGCAAAAAAAACACCGGGTTGTTTGTGAGGCTTCCTGGCCTCTGGTGGAAGTTTCTTATAATGGGATTCTCAACTTTTTCCCGAAGAAAAAAAAAAAAGAGAAAAAAGGCACAAAAAAAACGTGTACCTGTAGGTCACTCATGCGCCAGGTCCGAAAAGGAAATAAAAGAGGTGTAGCAGTTTCTAATAAGCGAGGATGTCATGACTACAGGGGCGGGCAGTGGTGTGCAGAGGGTCTGAGTTCAGAAAATGACAGTTTTTCCGTTTTTTCAACTTTTTTGCGCATACTAAACTGCTGCTGCTGGCATACTAAAACGCTGCTGCCCGCATACTAAACTGCTGGTGCCCCGATATTATTATTATACCCTAAAGCACATACATATCAAACAAAAAATAAAAAAAATCAAAAATCAAAAAAAGAAAAAAATCAAGGCAATATGGAAGTTTCGGTGAAAATTTTGGTGAAAATGACACCGCCTATTAAACACATGCATTGCCGCCTTGCAGGGTTGCTACCGTCTTCCCCCGAACACAACGTACCCTCATTTTGGCTGAATTGTACCAGAAAGATATTTTGTATGTGCATTCATTATCAGGGTGGGTTATGTTCAGGGGGACCACAGCAGGTCATTGCCGCTTTGAACACTGAACAGAGGGCTGATCGGCCAACAAATCATGGATTTTAGATGGGTGCTTGTTCTCGCCAGTTGATCCTGATAGCGGGTACTGTGAGGCTGTGAGGTGAACTTAGCGTGAAACCTGGTCCTCGCCCATGGACGAGGTTCGTCAGAGTGCTGTCAAAAGCTGAACTTTTTTTTTTTTTAATGTATATTTTTTCTTACGACGGAATTTGTATTATGAGTGGGAAGCCGGGTACATCAGATTACTCACTCAGCACTTCTCCCTGTTATGGTCGAGAGAACAGTCTGCTTCGCTGAACTTTCACATTGACGTTGAATGAAAAGAAGACAGCTCCTAGGGGGGGACAGGAGGGGGAGAGAGAGGAAGTATTTAAAAAAAAAAAAAAAAAAACAGCCTCTAAGTGTCCTTGGGGACATCTGTTAAGTCTGGAATGATACAGAGAAGATTAGCACGGCCCCTGCACAAGGATGCCACACATACATCGAGAAAACAGTTCCTTAGGTCACTGTTACAGTAGCAGTCTCAATTCACACTCTTGTCGTTGTTGCAGACTATTGAGGAGCTTATGGAAGGTGCTAGAGAGTATTATGAGAAGACAGCCCTCCCGAAACTGGTAAGCATTGCTGGTGCCGCCTGCATCCTGTCTTTTTTAAAGTTTTTTGAATTTTTTTCGTATCAGTGATCTGCTGAATTACGTTTCTCCGTGGTCTTGTCCTGAATGCCCTACGCTTCAGAACCTGACTGCTTCTGTACGTTGACTCTCACGCTCCCATTTCGTAGGGAACGTCCACCATAAAATCATGTAGGAAAAGTAACAAAAAGAAAAACTTGAAGGGGGTTGTTCTTCAAAGGGGGTCCTCCTTCAAAGTGAAGGGAAGGAAGGAAAAAAGTTGTGGTGGGTGCTGCCCCTTTTGCCCTTAGGCGAGTGGTTAGGGTGCAGGGTTGGGGCTGCCAGTGGTGGTCCGGCTAACTCAAAGACAAGCATTTTGCCAGTAGCCGCGCGGACCCTTTTTCAGCGTCCCCCACCCCGTATGGAGTAGCAGCAGTGTGTCTAAGGCCACTACACTCACACACACAGCTGTTGAAGGTGAAGGCTAAACTGTCTTCCTGGCCACAGCAGCCAGTTCTGTAAAATTCAGGAAGGAACATACTTAAGGAAAACAGGGCATTACAGATAATGGTGGGGGTCACAGCCCATTCCCACTTGGAGTATGTACCAGGTCAGTCTTAGTTTGTACACATTGGTAGCGCTGCAGCTGCATAAAATTTATTGAAATAATGAAATTAGTAAAATTACTAATTACTAATACTGAGCAATCTCGTTGTCAATGACTGAGCGGAGCATGATGTGCTGTACCTGCTTTTTCTGTGTGTGCATCATCGTATCATTTTCGTTTCTTACCCCTCCCTAAAACCGTCATCCCACCCGGGCTCCCTAATCGCGATGCGTGTCTGTGTTTTTTGGCTCGGAGAGAAGCCGCTGAAATGTTTTGAATTGAAGTTAACCAAACTTGCTGACAGGGCACATTTCCGCCTTCTTTTTTTTTTTCTTTTTTTTCTAATTTCATGTTATCTTAAAGCGGACAGTCCCTGGCCTTCTTGAAATATATGTTTTTGTTCTTCAACTATTTGACTACACCATCTGATTCCATCAGGATGTCAAGTCATGAAAAAAAAAAAAAAAAAAGGATGTCAAGTCATGATGTACGAACCCACACAAGCGGTTATCGTGCACTCCCAGTTTTCAGCTCTTGGGTAACATAGAACCCAAAAGGGCCAAAACTGAAATTAGTTAACTTCGGGGGTGAAATATGGGGTGCACTCTATAAATTGATGGCAATCTTGGTTAAAAGGGCCCTTGGGTTTCAAAATAAATTGCAGCACAAGCCCTCCGTTACACCACCAGTACATGGCCCCAGCCTTGCTGAAAAGAAACCCGTCGCCCATCCAAAAAAGTTTGGCCCGGGCCACTGTTGATAAAAAAATTCCGATGGCGGCCTTGTCGCGTTTCGGCCTCCGAAAGGGGGCCCGTGGCTGGTCTATGACTGGCGTGTACAGTGGTTTAACCGTCTCTCTCAGACCCACGAGTGCTTCTTAGCCTCTCTTTTTCCCAACAATGCGGATTTTTGCCACACGCCAAATTTGCCAATTACACCCGAAAGGATCTAAGTAGTGAGATCGTTAGTAATCTCACGGTTCAGCTTTGGGTGGGAATAAACACAATAACATTCTATTTTGATCCATTAATTATTCTTGTTGCATACTCTGAAGCCTTGAGTGATGAACGTTAATTGTCTTTTGTAAGTTTTGTTTGGATTTTGGTATTTGTGTAGCAATGGACTCTGTGAAAGGCTGATACGAGATGCAGGAGTGATCGCAGATCTGTGTGTGCACTGTGGATGTGCATGTGTTACCAACTTCGGATTTTAAATGCTGGTGCACATCTGCTGTTGTTTTGGGAAAGGGGAAAAAACTTCAAAAAAGAACAAAGATATCGAGAAGACTGACAGACAGACAGAATCTG
The DNA here is from genome assembly GCA_003427395.1 of Chara braunii. Classification (NCBI taxonomy): domain Eukaryota; kingdom Viridiplantae; phylum Streptophyta; class Charophyceae; order Charales; family Characeae; genus Chara; species Chara braunii. The sequence goes on from BFEA01000454.1 coordinate 981,679, forward strand.
ACCCATTAATTAATTCGATTGCTTTCCCATTTGGCAGGTTGCTGATTTCGGCTCTTTGGAGCTCTCTCCTGTTGATGGGCGGACACTGACAGACTTCATGCACACAAGAGGCCTCCGAATGCGTTCTCTCGGCCGTCTGGTGGGTTCTGCAGTTGCAGTTGCTCCCCACTATTCCTTCCTTGCTTACGCACATGTTGCTCGTTAGGTACTCGCGGGCTTTCGTTGTCTGTAATAGGATTGAATATGCTTTGATTTTGGATCTGCTCATCTGGGTGGAATAGGGGCTGTTGTGGTGAAATTCAAAACACACACACACGCACACACACACACACACACACACACACACACACACACACACACACACACACAC
>BFEA01000454.1:996954-1029105 GCA_003427395.1 Chara braunii
GAGAGAGAGAGAGAGAGAGAGAGAGAGAGAGAGAGGGAGGGAGGGAGGGAGGGAGAGTCCACAGGATTGAACTCTGTGATGACCATACTGTTCTTCCTGAGGGACTCTCTCTTATCTGGGTAGGCTGTGAAGGCTGCTGGACCTGCTTCATGCAGGCAGTCATGAGATCGTCAGTCATGAGATCGTCAATCTCTGGGATCTCTAGAATTACCCAGGAAAATGAGCAAGGTGATCCTTGCAGAAAATTTGAACCCTTGTTTGATTATGCAGATACATGTAAGGTGATTGTCACAGTTGTCTTCATTATGAGTTTGTTGCAATGAATAATATTGAATATTGATCATGACGTGTTGGGTGTACGAGGACTAATGTTTTGTGCCGAATTTGCCTTCCAACGCGTTGTTATTACTTGTTATGGCTTCACATCAACAGTCAAAGGGAAAAGGTGGCTCTGGAGGTGGGGCTGGAGCTGGAGCGGCCTTGGAGGGTTCTGGGTCCTCACGCCCGTCTTCTGGGAGTCCGGTAGCAAACGGCTCTGGTGGAAACCGGGCTGATAGGGATGGCGCAGGAACTGCTGCAACAATCAGAGCAGAGAACAGCTTGGCAGCAACCGACAGTGGAAGCGATGCAGAAGACGAATCCGCGTCCCCAACTTCCAGATCGAGAGTGAATGGAAGCCAACAGACGGAAAGTAGGGGAAGCACTCAGTCAACAACAGCATCCGCGAGTGAACACACCTCTACACCTGCGAACGGATTCCATGTCCAGATTGGCAGCACTGTCCTGGTCAAATCCAGCAGCCAGGATCAGGCTGTGGAGGATGAGAGAGGCTCCAGTGGAGGAGATTTCTTGGCAGTTGATGATGATCAAGGTGGTGAGTGGCAAGAAGCAATGCCCAGAGCTAAATCAAGTGGCTCATGGTTCAGCAGGAGGCCGCGCCAGGGTCGATCTTCCGGAAATGGAGGGAGTGTCCACCTCGGGAGGGTTAACGTCATTCAATTTGGGGGAAAGGGGAACACGACGGGGAGGGGGGGTATGCCAGCCGTCCAAAGAGATAAGTCCACGCATGTGAACGGGAACGGGACAGCTTCTGGGCAACAAATGGCAGCATCGCCTTCTGGTGCTTTGCCGAGTCCAACTTCAGTGAATGGTCCAGTTGCAACGACAGCAGCAGCTATGCCTACACCTGTTCCAGGTGGAGCGGCAGAGAGGAGCATGCCCAGGAGATGGGGAGTTGGAGGGCTTGTTGCCTCAGCAGCCGCAGCAGCGGGGCAATCGGGCATAATGCCCTTAACCAGTCCATCTTCCGTCCAAAAGGCCCCTGCAAGTGCGAAAGATAGCTCATCGGAAGCAATTCTTTCATCGCCATCAGGAAATAATCCTCCCAATACTGCCACAAACCAGATGATAACTGCAGCACCGCCTGCGCGGAACGAGGCAGTCCCTGTGGACCATGGAATTTCTCCATCAGGATCAGCAGGGAGTGATACAAAGCCTGTCCCAGCCCTCTCATCTGCCTCAGCGGCGACATCAGGAGCAGTTGTGGCTCCATTGGCCCCTGCAGCACTCATGCCTCACCCAATTCCGCCGGCAAGCAAACGTGCCACCCTATCACCTGGAATGTCATACAAGGATGTGACTCTCGCTCAGCCAGGAACAATTGCAACAACTGCACCCTCAAGCTTGCTGAAGGCCCCTCAGACCCCTGCTGCTTCCCCTGCTCCCGGTTCAATATCTGCCTCCCTCGCTGTTGCTGCTGTTGCTGCTGTTACACCTCCCATGTCTTTACCTGCTGCTGTGGCAGCTTCTGCGTCGCAGCCTTCTGTGACACCTGCAGTATCTGTATCTACTGCTGGTGCAGCTATTACTGTGCCGATGCAGGCTCCTGCTGCTACTGCTTTTGACGCTGTGGCTGAGAGACCTGCCACCGTTGATACGATTAGAGACTCTAAATATGATTCATCATGTGTCCCTGTGGCTGACACATCTAGTGCTGAACGTAAGGCTGATGCCAAGGTTGTTCCTGTTAGCAATGACACCAGCAAAGCCAAGAACTCTGTGACTGTACAACCACCCCCGGATCATGGGGCAGGCTCTACAGTAGGAGAGGTCGCGCCGAGAAAATTCACTGTGAGTGACGATGATCGAGCAGCAGCTGCTGCTGAAAGAGTTGCAGGTGTGCATAATGAGAAAGAGGTGCTTGAACGTTCATCATCCAGGGATATAATTGTCGATGTAGATCAGCAAGAATCCATAAGCTCGATAGAGAATGTGATCAAGGAACAGACTGTTGCAGGAGGAGCAACTGATGTCCAGGCCACGGATGTGAGCGTCTCGTCGGTCTCAGAGCCGGCAGCCCTGTCTGCAGTACCAGGTGAGACAGGGCCAGATATTGGCCCAACGGTGCCAGAGTCGCCGCTTGTTCAGGATCGTACAGCAAGTTCTAAGAGTGGTGAGTCAGCAATTGACGTGGCCGAAGCATCTGAAAGTAGGGAAAGTAGAGCTATTACCGTTGACATAGGTGCAGAATGCAAGGCAGCCATATCGCAAGTAGCGGCGGCTTCCTCCGCTGAAGAGAAATCGGATGCTCCAAGTGTGCAACAACAATCTGAGGTCTCCAGCAACGAGCTTCCATCTCCAAATGGGGGAGAGAGTGTCCCAACGCCACCTCAAGAAGATTCACAGCCAGCTGCGGATTTGTCCACGGATGAATCGAAGTCACCATCAGATTCTTCTCACGGAGCAGGAACTGCGCGATCTGTTCCAGAAGAACAACAAGCCTCGTCAGAAGCGGCGCCGGATGCACCTGCCAGAGGGAGGTCTGTGCTCGCTTACCCCACAGTGGATGGACCTGGAAAGATTGCCCTAACACCGATGAAAGACGGCTCGGTTCTCCAACCCTCAGCTCCGCTGTCACGTAGCCCCTCCTCGTCCCCGTCACCTACAGCGATTGCTCTGACCCCGATGCGCCCAGGTGCAAGGTATCCGTTGGCAATTTCACCACCACTCACCGGTCCTCCCCCTCCCCCTCCGGTTCCTTTTGCCCCTCCTGTTCCGATGATGTATGTCCCTCAGCCTATCCTAATATCTCCTAGCGGTCACCCAATTCAGATGGGAGGTGGCCCTCAAATGGTTCAACACATTGCCCTCCACCACATGGTGCGCCCGGCACCACCTATGCATACCTTTGGTAGCCTCCCACTTCCCCCCATGTTACGTCCCCCACACATGTCACACCCCATTTATGGGTCATTTTCCCCCCCTGTTGGTGTTCAACCTCTTGCAGCAACAGCAACACAGCCAGTTCTGATGAACCCCAATGCTGCGGAGTTCATTCCTGGACGACCATGGCAGCCCTCGCACGTGCCAGTCACACGAACAGTGTCGGTGGCTCCACCTGTGGTCGTATCCCCGAGCGGCACGGCTAACGAGCCAACAACTGCTTCAGAGGCAACAACTGTGACATTGGTCGCAAGCTCAGCGGTAGCACCTGAGGATAACCCAGCGGCGACATCATCGCCAGAAGCAAGTGAAGACACCGCAACCTCTGCATCGCCAAGCATTTCATCGACTAACACTGTTTCAGCAGGTACCGAGGAGATAAAATCAGGAACCGAGGAGGTAGCCGATCCTACGGCTGGCAATGTCCCAGAAGAGCGCTCCCATGGAACCTCGGCCATTGACAACGTCCCAACGGGAAGTTCCAATGGAATGTCAGCCATTGAGGCAGAAGAAGAAGCACAAGAACACAGAGGGTCAAAGGAGGTAGATCCGGTGAATGGTGATGGAGATGTCCTAAGTGATCCTGAGAAGGTCTCATTGTTGGATACCCCATCGGGAGAGATTGCTAGTATAGAAAACTTCGCCCTGACTGGCGGAAAAGAACATGGAGAGCAGGAGATTGGGAAGACCAAGGAAGTGGGAGATGGAGAGGGAGTGGGAGAAATGAAGTCTCAGGGTGTTGACAAGCCAGCTGCTGCTGCGGAAGAAACCATTGTTACAGAAAGGGAGACTGCAGTCCCCAGCGAGGACGGCATAGAATGCACTTCACTGACATGGTCGTCTGATGTAAGCCCGCCCGTAGAAGAGGCTTGCGAGGTAGACGAGGCTGTAAAAGTTGAAGATTGTGGTGAAGTGAGCAACATATCAATGACATCGGTGGCAAACGGAGTTGTGAATTCTGAGGGCTTGTCTGACGGAAAGGTCGTGCAGCCACAGGAGGTAGCTCTGGGAACAGATCAGCTGAAGTCCACTTCTGTGAGTAATGGACATCAAATAGTATCATCTCCAGGCCGAGGGTTGTCTTGGGCGGATGTCAGTGACGATGAGGCCGATCATGCACACCATCGGGTTCCACATCTGGCTTCGAAGCCCTTCACACGCCGATCTTCACAGGACGTCAGAGTTTCCCGTCAATACTCTGACAGATCTGAGAGGCGCCCCGGTGCACTGGATGTCTCTCGCGGTGAACTGTCGAGCCCACGAGTATCAAGCCGCCGCCGTCCTCTGACTCCGTCACATCAGGATGGCATTCCCTCCTCACCTTCATCTGGGTTGCCAACAACAGAAACAAGCCGGATGGAGCTCTTCGTCAAGAGAGACTATCGGCATGAGTCTGCTGCAGCAGCAGTATCTCCAGCTGGAGGGGATGTGGAACGGCGGAAGAGCAATACCCAGGAAGCTGCCTCAGTGGGCCGCTCGTCGTCAGAGCCTGCCTCACCTGGTCCTGGTTCTGCTTCCAAGAGCGCAACACCTGCTACTGGTACTAGTTCCAGAAACAGAGGTGGTGGTAGGAAAGCTGTCGACAGTGGTGATGCTCCTGCTGCCAGGAATGTTGAGAAGACAAGGGACATCAGAGCAGCGAATGGAAGTATATCCGCAACGGGTGGGGAGGTGCAGGGCGTCTCTGCTCGGCTTAGAGATGGTGAGCAAGAGCAGCCAAGCTCCAGGGACGACGATGGATTCACTCTGGTGACAAAGAGGAGAGGCAGAGACAGAAGAGGAGGCTCTGGGACACCTGGAGGAAGAGGAGGGGGGGGGAACAATGGAGGGAATGGGAGGGAAAGGGAGCGAGAAAAGGATTGTGAAGGTGCGGGAAGAGGGGAGAACAGCGCACATGGTAAGCATACGAGGGACCGGGAGAGTGAGGGGGCTGCAGGAAAGGGGGGACCGGGTGCCCCCAGTCCGAAGCACATGAGAAGATCACAAAGCTATCACGGGGGGCGACCGTCAGGGCGAGGAGGGCGGCAAGGCAGTGGTGGTGGAGCATATATCAGCAAATCCTCCAGTCAGAAACCGTCTTCCACAGCAGTTGGTGCTGTGGATTCCACCATAGTGAACTCGCCGTCATCGACACCGCCCTCTCAAGTCCCGTCTATGCCTTCCCCATGCCCTCACCATGATAGTGCTCGGGAGCAGATGCCTCCTCCCCCGACCCCAAGTCAGGCAGTTCAAGTTCGGTAAGCAGAGCTAAGTGCGTATGTGGAGGGTGTCAGTTGAGGGCACGGGAGATGCGAGGCATACACTGTCTGATTGAGGATGGCACAAGATGAGTGACCACTAGCTGACTGGAATCTGAACAAGTGGATGATGTAACGAGCGATCATAATGATTGGAGAGCAGAAGGACAGGCTACGTGGATGTTGGAGGAAACATGTGTAGCATGGAAGGGTAGTGACGAAGATGCCGCAGTGCACACACCAATGACACCATATGCGAATGATTAGAGTTTGCGTCGAGTAGTATTTAGTGGCTTATACGAGGACCCTTCACGATTTTTCGAGCGCTAACATGTTGGAGATACCTTCTTCAGTACAGTTCCCTCCGCAATCATTACAGTGGCTTACCAAAACTTTCCCCTTTTCAGGCATCTCTCTCTCTCTCTCTCTCTCTCTCTCTCTCTCTCTCTCTCTCTCTCTCTCTCTCTCTCTCTCTCTCTCTCTCTCTCTCTCTCTCTCTCTCTCTCTCTTGCGCGCGCGCGCGCGCAAACACACACGCACACACACACACACCATAAGCTCTTTCCTAACCCGGTGTTGCTTCCCCCTTTGAGGAAACAGGGGAGCACTACAGAGTACACGTATGCGTAGACAATTTTGGGAGTGGGAGAAGAGGGAGTTCAACAGGAATGCCCCATGAAAGATAGATACAGGAGCAGGAAAGATGGACAAGCAGACATGGAGAACAGACGAGAAGAAGAGAAGAAGAGAGGGATTGCCTGATTTGATACCACTCGGAGACTGTGCCAAGATTCTTGGAGACTGGCATTCTTTAGAGAAAAAGATGTCGGCTGTTTCTGTTTTGAAATCGATCTTCAGAGGTTTGAGATTCTTCAGAGATGCATTGGGCATGTTTGAAGTTGCAAGATGAGTAACAGGTTCGTTTGAGTACGATTCTGCAGGTTTCAGGGGATGGTATGCTGTTATTACCTTATGCAAGGAGCTTTCGCATCATTCGTGTAGTAAGTCGATTGAGATGAGGACAGGAGATCTGATTTTGAGTCCTTGTGATGCAAGCTTCAGACCAGCAGAAGCCTGCAGGTCAGGACAGGTAGATCAAGGAGGAGGGGGCAAAATCAGCAGGTAGGTACCGTAGGAGAGATGGAAAGGGCTGACAAGCAAGACTGTCAGCACGCGAGTAGTAGAAGGAAGAGAGAGAGAGAGAGAGAGAGAGAGAGAGAGAGAGAGAGAGAGAGAGAGAGAGAATCTCTACTATCTCATGTTTTTGTGTCTGGCTGTGACGAAACTGGAAGTAGGGGGAGGTGACTTAAAAATTAGTAATGATGGGATCCTGATTTTCGCTAGAACCCCGGAATGAAGAAGACAGGACGCAGACTTTGCGTTGACTTGGTTTCATATACTGATTAGCTTTGTCCCTGCTTTCATAAACACAGATGCAACTCTTTGTGCTGCGAAGGGGCGCTAAGGAATTTGAGAATGGTCGATGATGACGTGCGACCGAGCATGCATGGATACAATCAGGCAGGCGAGCCGAAGGGCAGGCTGGGAGACAATTACCAGCGGTATAGGCAGAGTCATATCGGATGGAACTTTGGTTCAAGCAGACGAGTCAACCCCCCTCGCGTAGTTGGGGGACATCAATGGTAGGGGAGGGGGAAACACGGCCCCAAGCGCACTAGTTCATCGACTGCCCAAGTCCCAGTTAAAATTATTGGAAACTCCAACGATGCTGCTCAGAGGGCCCTCATGTCAATTTCATGCGCAAGGGCCAACGCGCTCAACAACAAGTGGCATGCCCAGAGTCTCCCATGCGCAACAGAATACATCAATGAATGTAGTCGTTTTGCAGGCTCTTGGGTGAGAAGGCCAAATTGTTTAAATAGGCTCAGTTCTAAAACGCGGGCAGTGCTCGGGCAGTGTTGGAGCAGAGCTGGGGATGTGAATTCCAAAAAGCTTTGACATATCTGAAAGGATGAGTAAGGGCATACTCATGCCAGCACTTTTCAGAATGTATCTGTCTGCGCAATTGCGGTCAAATCCGGATGAATCCGACTGCGGTCTCGTCCAGGGCTCGGTAGAGAAAGTCCTCGTGTTTGCAATACCTATTTTTTATGCCCTACTTGTTGTTGGACAGTTGGAGTATATTGTTGAGATTTGAAGTTGGAAATTCCACTTGAAAAACCTGGCCACTCTGCACTTGGGGTTAGAATTTAGAATTGTTTTCCCATAATTTTTTCTGGACTGCGCAGAATTTAACTGCGTGCTCGTAAGAGTCGTAACGAACTGCCACCAATCAAGATGCTCCTAGTAGAGAGCACTCCGAAAAACTTCGAGTACATCGTACGAGGAAATGGGACAAGAGCAGCACGGGTTCTCAAGAGTACTGGAGGAGAATGAGACAAGAGAAAGGGTTCTGCTTGGATTCTTGTGAAAGAACGTAAACAGGGGTTTCAAATGAGGGGCCTCCTAGTGATGTTGCCTAAATAAATATATGGAAGCGATCAGGTCTACCTGGACAAGAAGAGGGTTTTGTACAACAGTGCGAGGGGTCTACCGACCGAATTGCGAAGGCGAGGCAAAAGCTGTGTGGTGGAAAGAGGGGAGGTGTCCGCAGGGCAGCATAAGAAGGGCGCCTGCAGACAGCGAAGGTGAGCAAAGGGTTTGGAGAATATGATACTGAATTGCAAAGGCATGACAAAAGTAAGCTGTGCTCAGAAGACAGGAGGCGGCAGAGCATAAGCGAGGCACCTGAAGACAGCGTTGGTGGTCAAAAGTGGAAACACTGGAAAGCAGTGACTCAAAAAGGGATTGAATTTCTCGCCTTAATAGGAAAAACTTGCGAAAAAAGGTTTAGGGAGAGGGTGGCGGCAAATTGAGTGTGTGGAAAATTTCAGAAGGGATGCTGTACTTGTCTTGGTCCGTGGAGGGTCCTGTCCTGTCTTGTTCCCAGGAGAGGGTCCAGCCTTGTTCCCAGGAGGAGGGCCCTGTATTGGCCCCAAGAGGAGGGTCCTGCTTTGGTCCCAGGAGGAAAGCAGTGACTCAAAAAGGGATTCTTGCCTTAATAGGAAAAACTTGCGAAAAAGGTTTAGGGAGAGGGTGGCGGCAAATCGAGCGTGCGGAAAATTTCAGAAGGGAGGCTTGGTCCGTGGAGGGTCTTGTCCTGTCTTGTTCCCAGGAGGGTCCTGCCTTGTTCCCAGGAGGAGGGTCCTGCTTCGGTCCCAGGAGGAGGGTTCTGTCTTGTTCCCAGGAGGAGGTTCCTGTGTTGGCCTCAGGAGGGTACTGTCTTGTTCGCAGGAGGAGGGTCCCTCTCTTGTTCCCAGGAGGAGGGTCCCTCTCTTGGTCCCTGGACGAGCGTCCGAAGAGGAGATCTCACCACCGAATCTCTACCGGTGAGTACAGTATACTGAGTAGGGTAATTGTTTTGACGATACCAGTATAGCGACTTGGTCGGAGTTACTGTAGTATAATTGTCGGAGTAGTTTAATTGTTTATGCCCCTCCTTTGTGTTGAACTTCTTGTAATTTGAGTAGAAGAGAATCCCCCACTTCGCTCTGCTAGGACTTCAAAAATGCTGCTGTCATATCTATCCATACAAGTAATGTAGATGGCTTTGTCCCCAGTATCTGGGAAGATTTCCCCAATCTAAGTTTTCTGCCAGGCCGTGTATTGCGAATGACAGTCCGTGAGCATGAGGGGACAGCCATCATGTTGTGATCAGCCATGATGATGTTTTCTTCACGTTTCTTCCTGCTTACACTGTGTACAACACCGTCCGTGTCCGTGTCTAGTTGTGGCTGGAGGGAAGTGTGGAGGGAAGTGTGGCGAGCTAAGCCTTGTGTAACAGCGCCTGCTGAGTGAACCTGTCAGCGACTCAGTGTCTAGTTGACATGGGGCCGGGGAGCAGTAAGTGACCTGTGGTTCAAACCTGGTGATTAAGGCGCAGTTTAGCACAGAGTCTTTCTCTCCCCACTGAACGGTCTCTGTGTGGACGTGAGCGGGTTAACTCAGAGTCTGTTCTAAGTCTCCCCACAGTCTCCAGACTTGGTCAGTATTGGGAGAGAGAGCAACGATTCGCCACCCCATTTTTCTCTGATCTCTGAAGTTGTTTTGTCGCCTGTTCTTGTCTGAACGCTCAAGTTGTTTCAACAATTACTCGTTGTGCGTACTCAGCCCCCAGACACAGGGGAGAGCACAGTCTCACACACACTGGTGCAGGCTTGCGCAGTGGTGCAGGCTTGGACTTCACTAGATGCAGCATTGCAGTCCCATTTAAAGTAGTTTTCAGTGATTGACAGCCCCCACACACGGGAGAGCACATCAGATTTTGCCGTGAAAGCTTCATTCACACTGCTGCAGAAGGAGAATCCTCAAAAGCCTATCAACCCCACCCCCACAGGTATGATTGGCTTGGACTCAGCGTGAAAAATCAGACGTGAAGGGGCTTCGTGTGAAATCGGGCAACAGCGACAGCAATTTGGTTGGAGTTAAGAAGAATGAGCAGAAGCAGCAGCAGCAGTAGCCGCAGCAGCAAGACGAGGAGAGAGGAGGAGGAGGATATCGGATATTAGTTTTGGAGTGGTGGAGTCAGTGAGATATTCTTTCTCCATAGTCTTTGCCGCAATGTCATGTTGGAATAATGATGGTCTCTCATACAACTTCATACGGATTTCCTGCTGTTTAAGGGTGGTGTATTCACACTAGTGCTTTTCTAAATGTATCTGACTGCAGTTCCGGCCAGACGTGGACGAATCTGACTGCAATTGGCGTCCGGAGTTCAGTAGAAAAAGTCCTAGAGTGAGTATGCCCTGAGAGAGACACGTATATTGGATTATAATCTTCATAGAGTACGCAGCTTTTTCCTTGTCTCGGCACAACAAATGTTTTTCTGTTCAACTCAGTCAATGGAGAGGTAAAAGGAAAAACGTTTTTATTTTCTTTCACATTCATGTAGATTGTACCAGTTTACTTCCCCCCGCTCCCCCACCCCCGTCAACTTCCTTGCAAACCTGGCATGTCACTTTCTTTGCTCTTCTTTTCTCTTTTTTTTTTCAGGCAATGTCACGTTCACCCCTCACTCATTTGTTCTTGCCTCTGGCCTCTGCGCTTTGTCCCAATGTAACTAACTTCTGCAAATTCCTGTTGTCTGCTGTTGTCTGTAGGAGATTCACTGGTATCGCCCTTGGCCGGGTTTACCTGCATTCAGCTTGTTCTTGACCGATTTGACCTAGTCTGTGGTGCATTTACCGATTTGCCCTTGTCCGAGGCGGCGAGGCTGTCTGTGGCGCATTTACCAATTTGCCCTTGTTCGAAGCAGCGAGGCTGCTTTGCCTGCATTCAGCTTGTCCTTGACCGACTTGCCCTTGCCTGTGGCGCGTTTACCGATTTGCCCCCCTCCGATTTACCGCTTTGCACTGTTGCTTTTGCCCATTTCTGTTTCATCCTTCTGTTTTTTTTTTTCTTCAGTCAGATTCCTATCTGTTCTCGGATGTGCCGGTTGAGTTGCTGGCTTTCCGAGCCGTTTCTTCTCTCTTTCGTTGTGGGAGGAGAAGGTTGGGGAAGCGGGGGGCACCGGGGTTGAGATGAGCATCAGCATTAAACCTCCAGTACATGCCAGCAATCGGCCGCGGGCCACTTTCGGAGACCGCCTGCCACCGATTCCTTTTATTTACGGCGCTCGGCCTCCTAAATTTCCGGAGAGGTTCAAAACAGGTTCTCCAGTTGCCTTGGGCCATGTACTGGTGGTGTAAATCACCAGTACTTGTTCCAGCCATTGCTATAGTGCCGTGACAGTTCATCATGAGTGAATTTGTCCTCGCATGGTAAGTTGATACACCCCAGCGTACTGGTAGTGGAAGCCAAGGAAACAGTGCCATCTGCGGGAACGACTCTTTCCTGCAGCTCGTGAGGTCTCTTGTTGAGGGTTGCAGGGTGGATGCACAGATTGGGGGGAAGGGGATGCGAGAGGGGGGCAGTTGGGGGGAAAGGGGAATATATTTTGATGCTCTGCAGCGTGTGAAGACATCAATGGACCAGCTGAGGTGCATTCGCCTGTCAAAATGTGCATGAACGACCACTTTTACAGACATGCACCTGACCATCACCATTGTCTACATTAGGCTAGTCCTTCGATAGCGTACGTTGCACGTTGGTTGCATCCCTTCTGCTGCATCCTTCGTGATTCATGCTTGAATTTGCCATTTCTGGGCCTGTTCTTTGAGCTATTCTTGTAGTTGAACCCTTGCTCTTTGGAGAGCTTTGTAGGTGTCCATGTCCAAGGGGTGGTCCATGACGTGGGCATCCCATTTTTCCAGGTGGGCCAGGACCCTCTCCAGGGTCTCCTTTCGTCCCCTAGCACACTCTTTCACGGAGTTCTGCTTCGCCAATCATTGAACCAGTGGACCGAAGGGTCTCAAAGGAAGGGAGTTCAAGGAGCGTAGTAGTAAATTTGGAGAAAAACGGGCCTTTGATTATATGTGAGTGGAAGGACAAACCTATCACTATCATTCGATGATTGCAGGATTTTCACGGCGAGATGGTGCAGACATCTACTGTGAATAAACCTTTTTTTTTTTAACAACCCCCTCTGCAGTGCTTGCCAGCATTGATGACTCTGTCTTCCAGAGGATTGACTGTGCAGGTTGTTGGGAACAGGGGCTACCTCTTCGCCCCGTACCAGGCGCTAGATACCTGCTATTGAAAGACTACTTGCTCCCATTCCCCCAAAGACTTTACCACCTCATCCGCACTACTGATCCCTCTGTTCCACTCGGACCCCCGCCCTAGTTCCTACGTGTCATTGCTGAAACATTCATCATTCTACTCTGTTTATACCTGACTCCTTCCACTCTATCCTTAGCCCGTACCCCCCCCATACTATTCCATTGCAACCAGAGCTAAAGGAGGGGGTGGAAAGAGGTCCGGAAAGTCTGAGAGGGGCCGGAGCGGGATAGTGGGGTCAATCTGGGTCCAATCTTGAAAGCATAGGTGGTAGTCCCTTTCCCCTTCCTCTATATCTTCCCCCCTTTTCTCCCCACCCTTCCATATTACCTGTAGCGATCCAGGCCCTTTGTTCCCCACCCAGCCAGTTTTTACAGAATTTCTCAACGAGTTGTCTAATTTAACGTTTAGAGTGTAGATATGGGATTTTTTCCTTAATTCTTTCCCATTGGATAGAAATGTCCTCCTGATTTGTTCCTTAATTGAGTTGATAAACTCACTTCCATCCCGGCGCACCCCTTCCATTTCGAGTGTGCATCATCTCCACCAGATGGCCCAGATCACCGCCCTGCGGCCCATTTTGATGTTTTCTTGAAAGGGGGTGGCTTGCTCTGGGGCCCACACCTCACAGAGGAGCGCTCTCCAGTCCCACGGCCAAGGTTGCGAGGTGCCCAATTGTCTCCATATTCGGTCCCACCACCTCCACAGCCAAATTGCTGTCGGGCACTGCAAGAACATGTGCTCTATAGTCTGACCATTTTCGAGCCGGGAAGGATTTTTTTTAACTTACACCATGGGAGTGCCACACCCTTTTGTTCAAGATACGTCCTATCTATCAGCCAGTCATTTGTCAGCAGGGATCTATGCTCTATTTGCCATTGGAGTGAGGCCAGTTTCGCAAGCATGGTCCTGCTCGCCTTAAACCACTTAACCGGCTGCAACATACCTCTCCCTATGTTCAGGTGCTTCATCTAGTGGGCTTCTACTACCTTGTTCTGATTTACTCCCGGTTGCAGCATTCGACAAGTTGCCTTGACCGAGAGGGACTGCAGCCCCCGCTCCCTAGACTTACCTTTCCCATATTTCTGGGACCATACCCATTCATTGGGGTCAAGTGGTAGCGCTTGGATTGGTTTGTTCGGCTTGTATGCTCTCCATTGGACCAGGTCTTTTTCTTTAAGGATGCGGATACGGTATAGTTCAGACCTCGACTACCATACTGTCTCTTCTGGCTGTACCCTCTCCAGGTTATTATTCGTCATTATTCTAAAGTGGTTGGCGACCACTTCTTGTTCCCCCCCCGTGCCGACCTGTCGGGTATACACTACATTCCCAACCACCTTCTCTGTATCCCAGAACCCCACCCAGTCACCCTCCATCACCACCGGTCCGTTCCTCAAGATTCGGACGACCCATTCAAGAGGGATGGCGAAGATGATGGTTTTTAGCGCCTCTCCCACTTTGTGGCAATACCTCAGTTTCTTGCTCAGTTGGGTCTCCGACAGCCACTCCTTGGTTTCCTGGTCCCAAATACCTTTGACACAAAGCACGCCATTCTTGACACAACCTTTCCAAGGGTTTTCACTGCTGTGAAATACCCTGCTATGGGGCCCTGTTACCCATCGGTTTCCAAACAGAGGTTGTCGGGCCACTTCTTCCCATCGTTTGGGTGGGAGTTTTATCAGATGAGGGCAGCTTATGCCAAGTTTTCATTATCGTGATCCAAAGAGGGTCCTTTTTCAGATCATGTCGGGCTGCCTGCCTGTCAGACCCTCCCTCCGCAGTAGGCCGGGACGATTTTTGGGGTATGGTCCAGTACCTATCCTCAAACCACGTTTCCGGTTCTACTTCATAAGGCGCCTATGGCGCTAGCCTGACTATTTGTTGTAATGCCAATGGTTGCCATGGCGCTTGTGTTGAGAAGAGCAGGCCTTTGATCCATTGAAGGGCCAGAGACATCACTTGAGTAGTCGGGTCAATTATTCCGGGACCCCCTCTGTTTTTTGCTTGTATGATCGACTGGCAGGCCACTCTGCTAATAGCATTAGGGCACTCATGATTTCCTCTCCATAAAAAGGCGGTCACCTGTCTCAGGAGGGAAGTTGACACAGATTTAACGAGGGCTCAAATTGTTGTTTTGTACCACAAGGCAGCCAGAATTACGTTGTTGATCACCAGAGATCGACCCATTAGAGATGTTTGTCTGTCCTTCCACTAAGATAGTATCCCCATGACTGGTTGCATGAGTCATTCATCATTCAGAGGTGGTTTCCCTTCTGCTGTCATCTGGACCCCCAAAATTCGAATCGGGGCCTCTGTCGGGATCCACCTAATATTGGGGATATCTGGTGGCCTTCCACCCTGACAGTGTAGCCACCACCCTTGTGTCTTATTGCCCCAATTGACAGTCATATCAGACAGGGAACAAAACCGGTGCATTAATTTTTGAATTTCCAACATATTCTTGTGAGATGCATCGATCATTATAGTAAGATCATCTGCAAAGAGCGAACAGATATGGATGAATGCCTTTGGAATGGAGGAGAGAGCCTTATCTTTTGAAGGTCTTTGTGGGCCCGTAGGTTTGCTGCTAAGGCCTCCATGACAATGACGAAGAGAAAAGGGGCAATAGGGTTCCCTTGCCTCACTGATTGTTCCAGATGTATGGCAGGGGTCAGTCTACCATTCACTTCGACGGTCGTTGTGTCATTTTGGTGTAAGATTTCGACCCACCTTCTAAAGGTTGGGCCAAAGTTCATCCATTCGAGACATTTATTCATTAACGTCCAATCGACATGGTTGTACGCTTTTTCAAAGTCTACGAAGATGATGGCGGTGACTGCATAGACAATTTAACGACTTCGTTAACCAGCAAAATATTGTCCTGGATTTTTCTCCCTTTGATAAAGCCGTTTGGGCAGGGTGGATAATGTTCCCCATCACCTCTCCCAGACGATTTGCCAGAGTTTTTGCCACCAATTTATAAACCACTGTTAGGAGGGTGATCACCCTATAGTTTCGTATGTTCATTTGATCCCCTTTTTTATAGAGCAGGGTAGAGACTCCTTGTCCCACCAGCTCTCCCATTTGGCCCGTGATCCATACAGCATGGTAATAATCCATAAGATCCTACGCTAAAGTGTTCCACATGGTCTCGCGAAACTCCTTAGGGAGTCCATCTATTTCGGGGGTCTTGTCCTCTTGCCAACCACACCTCCTCCTTGGATAAGGGCATTTCCAACACTTCCTTTTGTTGTTCTGAGAGATGTTTTTGCAATGGGGTCAGAAAGTCATTTATTTCTGACATGCTCTGCTCATGTGGTTTGTCCTTGCATTTCGACTTAAAGAGGTCCTGAAAAAAAACTCTCGCAATCTGAACACACTGGCCTGTCGATTTGGCCACCTCACCCCTGGGTTGCGACGGGTCATGCAAAGCTTCTATGGTGTTGCTGCTCGTCCTTATCCTAGCCATCGAAAAAAAACTGGCGTCCATTGTCCCTTGAGTCTTATATGTGTTCCTTGCCATTTGTATTCCATATGGGTTCGCAAGCGAGCCTCTGTGGCTATTATGGCCTCAGAGAGCTCCCTTGATTTTGACTCCTCCCTCTGCTCTTCTTCTTGTTGTTTTAATTGACATAGTTGGTGGTGTAGATCAATTTCATCCGCGAGTCGTCGGGCAGCAAGCCTTTTAGCGAATTCACTAGATTTTCTGGCGAGAAAGGTCAGACCATTATTAAACCATAAAATATCATTTTGAAATGCCTCCTTATGTGTTTTCCAATACTGCCACACGTCCTGCACAAATTATTGAAAGTCATTTCTTGCTAATAGTGATGTGTTCAGTTTTAAAAAAAACGGGTCCTTGGTCCAACCTTTTCCTAAAGGAAGGGATGACGACACACATTGTGTGATCCAAACCCAAGTTGCAAAGCCCCTTCCAAGTCCTACGATATCAATATAAGATCAATTGTTGATCGAACATCTCATTTTTCCTGTAGCATGAGAAGGTTCGTCTAGTCGGGAATTGTCTGCGAAAGGGGTCGTACATGTCCATTGATGTATATACATTTGCAATTATATGTTCATGTGCTTCCACGTATGCTGGGCATGGGGAGGGAAGGCGCCATCTGTCTAGCCAGCAGTCTGCAGCCGCATTAAAATCACCTGCTAGGATGGCCGAGATTTCGCCAGTCGGAATCTTGTTGGTGATAGACTCAAAAAATACCCTCTTGGAGCTTACCTCGTTGGGACTGTAAACGTAGGCGACACTTACTATCTCCAATTTCAGCATTACAAGGACTGATACCCATCTCCCTTCCGTCTGGTTTTCCTCCCAATAAACAGGTTCGACCCTCGAATTGGGAGGAATTCAGATGGCCACTCCCGCACTCCCTGATCTCGCGGCATGTGCTCTAAAGGTCCAGAAGGGCCAGACCTCCTTCTGTGCGTGGTGGTGTTCGGTCGTGTCCATAAGGTGAGTTTCCTGGACACATAACTGTGGCCACTCTCTTCCCTCAATCCCTCTCAATTGTTCCCATCCTGTTTCTTTTGGGGGGAGGCCGAGGCCAAGCCATTGGCATTTAGGGAGCGTAGATCTAAGTCTGCTTCTCTCTTTGTCTTCGCCCATTCCTCGTCCTTCCCATATATGACCCTTGTCAAATCCATTTACCCGCCACCTTTCTTTTCCTTCTTCCCCTCCACCTTTATCCCAATACGCCCTATTCTTCCTTCCCTCCAGTTGTATGTAAATATCCTTCCTTCAAGACTTTGAGGAGGGTTGTGCGGACATCTTCCTCATGCCATTTCTCATTGCTGTTGATTTTTTGGAGTTGGAGGTCCAATAAGGTGTTTTGCGAGAACCATGTCAGGCTCAAACAACACGTACAAGTATGTATCTGCCAAAGCATGCTGGTCATATGTGACTCTCCTTGCTGCCTTTGCTCCAGGCTGGTAGGCACAGCGTAGGAAATCCGAAATCTTCATCTTTATTTGAAAAGCCTTTTCTCCGGTCGACAGCCATAGTGGGACTTCAGGCACCCATCCTTGCAGAGTTACTCCCCCCGGCTGTGACTGCGTCGGGCTGGTCAAGCCCACTTCCCATCTGCCGTCTCTCGTTCTCACTAGTACCACCATGACACCTATTTTGGCTAGCATCTGAGGCCATTGTCCCTTTTCCAAGATATGTCTGAGTTTCGGTCTCCCTTCGGCCCTTT
This sequence comes from Chara braunii, assembly GCA_003427395.1. NCBI lineage: Eukaryota > Viridiplantae > Streptophyta > Charophyceae > Charales > Characeae > Chara > Chara braunii. The sequence goes on from BFEA01000454.1 coordinate 1,014,344, forward strand.
CCTGATGAGGGGGGCAGGGGGGAGGGGGCAAGACTTATTGGGAGGATGGGGTCTGTTCTTCCCCACTAAGGAGGGGGGCCTGTACTATCTCCAACCTCCTTGCCTCCTTTTCATTCTGTCGAATTAGTTGCCCCTGCCCCTGCTGTTCGTCTTCCCCTCCTTTCCCGGGCATTGTTTCTTTTTTCAGTGTTACTAACTCCTCCCCAACCTTTCCCCCCTCCCTTTTTGGCTCCTCCTGTTTTCCCCTGAGGCTTGCCGACTAAGATTTTGTGGGGCGTTTATCCTTTCACCTTCTTCTTCCAACTGAATCCCCCCCTCACTTCTCAATCCCCCCTCAATCGTGCCATCTTCCTTTGCTCGAGAATCGTGGCTGTTTTCCCTTGCGCAGGGGTCGGGGGGTGAAATCTGGTGAGTACAATACTCAGCATACGATGGCATTTTTCCTCCCAGTGTATTCCTTGTGGAAGTCCGCTATCCAACACCCTTCTAAAGCTCTCGCTTTTTTCCAACAGCGGGATAAGGTCTCTTTATATGTCGTCCCAGCATTCCTCTGAGAGGTCAGGAGATTTACGGTGTAGATTGTGCATTATCCATTCAGCCACCTTTGTTAGTCTGTCTTCGGCCGATTCAGGTGTGGGCTGCGTGTCTGTTTGTCCACCCGTCGTTTCTTCCACCTCTTGCATTACTTCATCGACGAAGAGGGGGGGGGAGGGGGGGGAGGGGGGGAAGCTCCCTGAATCTCTTCAACCTCTATTGGGGTCGGGCCAAAGGCATTGATGAAGATGTCAATTTGGCTTGTTCCTCCTGTCTCTCTATCGCCATTCGTTTCTTTGTTCTTTTCCTTTCCCTTCCTCCCCTGACTTGTTCCTACTATCCCTCCCTGACCCTTTGGTAAGGCCTGCACCCCTCTCCACGAACCATCCCGGTTCCTATCTCGCTGATCATCAAGCCTTTCCTTTCCCTTCCTTCTCCCTTGTCCCCCCATTGCCAGGGCTTGCATCCCTTCTTGCATACCATCACAGTCCCCATCTCGTTTTACATTCTCTTTTCCTGAACCTTTTGTTGCCTCGACCAACTTATCCCACCATGTACAGAATCCAAGTAGTCTTCCGCATCTGGCCCAAATCTGCGTGCGCCACCTTTTTCTTTCCATTGGGATTGTTGTTGTCTATTGACCTCCTCTTTTCGGCCAGGGGGGGGGGGGGGGGGGGAGACTTTTTTACGGTGGCTGTGGAGGGAACCATGTGTTGGGGGGTCTAGTATCCCATTTCGGCTCTCCTCGGCCCTCCCATTCTCATCCTCTAACATGACCACTCCCACTTTTCTCCTCCATGTATACCCAGCCTTCATGCCCCGGATCAACCGTCGTCCATCTAGCTGGTGCAAGCTGGTCTTGCTGCAGTCTCCCGGTGGCCCGTTCACGTTTGGGGGGGTGGGGGGAGCATTCAATTTTTGTACCCATGTGCCCATATGCCCTACATCTAAAGCACCATGGCCTCATTTTATGAGCATTGTGAACCTGATACACCCTTCCCCCCACTGTGAATGAAACAATATCATTATAGGCCAGCATAATGTGATCATCCCTTTTGGCCAGATATATCGGGAGCAGCTCAATGACATCTACGATGTTGTAGCGCTGACCAAATTCGTGGAGCGGTCTGTATCTCTACCGGTATATGCCTTAATTTAACCCAGTAATGATCACAGATCATTTGTTCCCTCCTTTCTTCTAGCCCCAGTTTTTTTGGGAGCCAGGGGTAGATGCGCACCTCTGATCTGCCGCATCTCAACCTCTGCCAATTATCCATGCGATGTTTGTCTTGTTCAAAAGTGGACAGGATCGTGTAGATGGTGGAAGAGATCGGTAGAATCAGGAATAACTCCTGGACAGCCTCCGGGCTGCATTTCATCTCTTCCAACTGTTTGCAAATCCATTTGATTTTTTCATTTGTAGATTTATAGGCTACATCATCGTGAAATATCAGTTGCTGCCGTATTGTGTGTAAATTTTCTCCCTCTCTGCCAGCTTGTTTGATGGGTAGGTTCTAATTAACAACTTTCTTCCCTCTTGATCCATCACACTGTTCTCCGCAGGGTGCAAAGACAGGGTGAGAAAAAACGCATGAGCAGGGGAGATATTTTTTAGGGGTATCTATAGATTTGTGGTTTGTGATCCCATCGCCCATTGCCCTCCACCCTGGTTCCTTTGAATGCACACAATCTTGTCCTGCATCGTGTTCCGAACCTTGTTCACCCATGAGGGTTGCTGCCCCGCTTCCCCCGTTGGATTTCTCTCCTTCTCCCCCCCCATTCCATCACCCACTCTCGGGGAGACCGTTTCCCCTTCCTTGATCGCCTTCTCTCCCTTTGGGTTTCCTTTTCTTTCCTCTCCCTTCTCGTCGCATGATCGGCATAAGATGGCTTCATTTTCCTTTCTTTCTGTTTCTGTTAGCATCACTCCCCCTTCTTTCATCATTATGTCTTGCCCTGGCCTATGTTTTATCTCACCCCCCTCTTTGCCTGTTGTGCCTTTTGTGCTTCCGGAGTTCCCATTGCTTTCGTCACCCCGAAAGACTCCCCCCCACTGCGAGATCTGTTGTGGGATCTGGTTTGTCCCCATCCCCATCAAGCCTGATGTATGTCTCATGGCTCCCCCGTAAAGTAACAGGGTACCCGACTTCCTTCCTTTTTTCATTGACACTTTTAACGAATTCATTTCGATGGATCTCGGCACATCGGAGGAGTTGTAGTTATTTTCTCGTCGCATGATCGGCAGAAGATGGCTTCCTTTTCCTTACTTTCTGTTTTTGTTAGCATCACTCCCCCTTCTTTCATCATTGTGTCTTGCCCTCGCCTCTGTTTTATCTCACCCCCCTCTTTGCTTGTTGTGCCTTTTGTGCTTCCGGAATTCCCATTCCTTTCGTCACCCCAAAAGACTCCCCCCCACTCCGAGATCTGTTGTGGGATCTGGTTTGTCCCCATCCCCATCAATCCTGATGTATGTCTCATGGCTCCCCCGTAAAGTAACAGGGTACCCGACTTCCTTCCTTTTTTCATCGACACTTTTAACGAATTCATTTCGATGGATCTCGGCACATCGGAGGAGTTGTAGTTATTTTCTCGTCGCATGATCGGCAGAAGATGGCTTCTTTTTCCTTACTTTCTGTTTTTGTTAGCATCACTCCCCCTTCTTTCATCATTGTGTCTTGCCCTCGCCTCTGTTTTATCTTACCCCCCTCTTTGCCTGTTGTGCCTTTTGTGCTTCCGGAATTCCCATTCCTTTCGTCACCCCGAAAGATTCCCCCCCACTGCGAGATCTGTTGTGGGATCTGGTTTATCCCCATCCCCATCAAGCCTGATGTATGTCTCATGGCTCCCCCGTAAAGTAACAGGGTACCTGACTTCCTTCCTTTTTTCATTGACACTTTTAACGAATTCATTTCGATGGATCTCGGCACATCGGAGGAGTTGTAGTTATTTTTCACCCGCAATAGCACGCCAGACACTGGTGGTGAATCTCGAAACCTTATCCTTTCGTATCGATTATGCCTCTTCATTTATGTTCATTTATGTTCATTTATGTTCGTTTATTGTTCATTTATGTTAATTTATCTCTTCCTCCAAACCTTCTTGAATCTTGTTTGATTCTAATTGGCTGAGAGGGGGATCCGGGAGAGGGTGCTAGGAAAGGGGAGGGGGAGGAGGTGGCAAAATGGTATAGAAGTCGGGGGAAGAGACTACCCCTTAGTGCTTCATCTCACGATCGCCCAACGCCTTCTTCCGCCAAACCATGTCGCTTGCATCTTTTGAAGTAAGTCGTCGTCCTTCGTCACCCACTACAATCCTTATCCACCCAGTGCGGCCTGTACATCGCCCCTTCCTTTTCGGCCGTAGATGTTCCTGCGGTCCCAAACTCGTCCTTCGCCGGTCAGTCTTTCCCTAGCACAAGCTGACTATTCCCACTTCTGATTACCACCTCAATCTCGTTCCCTTGTCCCGCACGATCCCTAACTACACCGACTCACTTTTCCATCTCCTCTACTCTTTCAGCTATATATCAATCTTACCCTTCCCCGGACGCTCCTTGTTCTTTCCGTGTTTTGACAAATCACTCGACGCTCCTTAAAACCACATCGTTACATGCCCTTCCGTTGTCCGCCTCGTTTCCACCGTGGCGAAACCAACTCGCTCGCGTCTCTTTCACAACAGTGGGTACTTTTCACATCCCCACCTCCATTTCGATCCCTCCTGGTCCAATGTAGCGTCACTTGCCCCGCCCCGCTTCTTTCCGAGTTTTTACAATCACCATCCACCGTACTCTTCTCCTTCCTCGTCTATGTCTACTCGACGCTCTTTCTTAAACATGCGTCGTTACACTCTTTTCCGTTGTTCGCCCTGTTCCCGTCGTGACATAGCCATCTCGCTTGCGTCTTTTTTACAGTAGGGGGTTCACATCCCAACCCCCAATTCGATTGCTCCTGCTCCAATCTGGCATCATTGCTTCCTTCTCGGAATGCCAATTGTTGTCCACCACCTCTCCCACTCGCTTCAGTGTTTACCCGCACTTTCTTCTCGGGTCACTGATCTTGAGCACGCACTCGGTGTTTTGTCCCAACCATTTAGGTCCCGTCCCAACGCAGTTTGTCCACCCTCTTCTTTCACAACTTTTTACCTATTCACGTCGTACTCTCTCTGTTCAGGTTGTGGATGTCCTGTCTCACCTTTTTACTACACAAACGTTATATGTCTTCTTGAATAGTCTGACAAAAGGCTTGTGTTCCATGTCTCCACTGTTGGTCTTTACGCACGCAGTTGGGTCAGCTTCAAGCCCTCTCTGCTGCCCTCCACCGGTGGCAGGAAGATTCCCGACACCGTCGCCCTTCTGTCGTCTTAGCAACAACGACGACTATGGAGGCTATGGTGAAAACCAGAGGAAATACTTAGAGCGAAGGCGTGTGACCAACTCTTCATCGCAGATCTCCTGACTTAGCTATGGCGTCGCGTCAACCCGTGACGCGTCGTTAGCTAGCGCTTGGCTGGCTTTCATGCGTGCTCGATCGCCTCAAACCTGAGATCTCTTTGAGCACTTTACTCTTTCACAGGGTTGTGCGATGTCATTGCAACCTGTCATCCTCAAGCTTGGTTGTAGTCCAATATGCCCAAGAATTGTTTCCTAGGGTCTCAAAGGAACGAAGTGTGAGAAGCGCCATGTTAAATTTGAAAAAGTCTGGACCTTTGAATATATGTGAGTGGAAGGATAGGCCTATCAGAATCATTCGGTGATCAAAGGACCTACACCGCGAGATGGTGCAGCCATCTGCTACTGTGAATACACTTGAGATCTCTTATGATACGGCGAGATAGCGCAGTCATCTGCTACTGTGAATACAACTGATATCTCTTCTGAGATAAGAGTCAGGTTTATCCTGAAATTTGTGACGCCTATCCCCCCTCGATCTCATGCACGTGTAAGCCCTTTTGAAGGGGTGGAGTTGTCTTTACGAGTCTATGAGACCCAAGTCCACCATCATGTGTCGCAAAGGTGTAACATTGGGCCCACTATGTGAATGGGGGATCTCATTTCGATAATCGGGTCTGGTGTTGTATTTAAGTCACTCTCAAACACCCCCTGCAGCAGGGCACCCAACAGAGACCATCCCCTTGCCCGTGCCCCAACCCCCCTTGGCCAGCCCCGTTCGCTAGATGGCCACCAATATGGGCAAAAAAATCATGGATACACATCTGGACATTCGAGCAATTAATGTAAATGGCCTGGCCCAGACCAATGAACCAAAAGGAAAAACAATTTGACGGGATAGCAGTTCAAGAGACCCATCTTACTGAAACCCCCACCCACAACTTGAAGGCCAAGACCAACCAAGTCTGGTCGTACCGTCGTACATCTCCTTTGTGGCCCCCACAAGGGCAGCTGCATCAACAGGTGTGGCCCTTTGGCTCCACCCCACATCGAAGAAGGCAGATGGGTGTGGCTTAAAACCACACTGGGAAGTGAAATGCTAAATATGGTTTGCATATATGCTGCCAACAACCCTGGGGCCTGGGCATAGGGTTGACCGGATGATAGTGATAGGTTTATCTCAGACCTTCCACTCACAAAATTAAAGGGCCGGGCTTTTTCAAATTTAACTCTCTTTCTTTCAGACCCTAGTAAAGGATTTTTAGGCAGCTCCATCAACAGGTGTGGCCCTTTGGCTCCACCCCACATCTAGGCTTGTCCCATAACATGCGGAGTGGGACACAGAAGAAGGCAGATGGGTGTGGCTTAAAACCACACTAGGAACTGAAATGCTAAATATGGTTTGCATATATGTGCCCAACAACCCTGGGCATAGGGTTGACCGAATGATAGTGATAGGTTTATCTCAGACCTTCCACTCACATAATTAAAGGGCCGGGCTTTTTCAAATTTAACTCTCTTTCTTTCAGACCCTAGTAAAGGATTTTTAGGCATACTAGACTACACAGAAGTATGTAGATGGTAGGTTGGTCTATCCGTTCAACAACGACATAGCACAACTCCGTGAAAGAACAATTAAAAGTGCTAGGGAGTGTAAGGAGACCCTGGAGAGGCTTGTGGCCCACCTGGAAGAATGGGATGCCCACCTCATGGACCACCCCTTGGACACAAACACCTACAATGCTCTCCAAAGAGCAAGGGCTAAACTCCCAGAATATCTCAATAACCAAGCCTAGAAATGGCGAATTCACACACGAATCACAAAGGATGCAGCGAAAGGAATGATGACAAAAACGTTTTTCCATAAAGTTAAGGCCAGAAAAGGCAACGCACCATCTCCTCACTGAGGCACCCATTTAACAACATTCAACTGCTTGCATGCAATGCCTACAAAATAGTTAAGTATGCCTTAGCATACTACCAAAGACATTTCACATCAAAGACCGAGCACCATCCACCTCTCAATTTGCAGTCCCCATGGCAACACAAACCCTATAAAAGTTGTCAAGGACCACAAAGAATATGAAGATAAACCACAATAAAGAATAAAGTGAGACTTTCACACCGCCAGGGACACCCCCCTAAGCGTTGTCCCATCAATGCTTACCACACGGCAACAGGAAGCTATGGGGCCACCCATCACGCTGGAGGATATGGAACCCGGGGATTGATTCTTTCCCCAAAAAGTTACTAGCTTCATCTCTGGGAGACACTCCAAGACAATTTATACCACTATGTGAATGCAGTCTATAGAGAGGAGACGTTTGGTGATAGGATAGGCTAAGGGATCACAACCATCATCTATAAAAAGGGGGAGGATAGGCCAAGGGATCACAACCCTGATTTATAAAAAGGGAGACAAGGAAGTCATACAAAATTATAGGTTTGTCACTCTTCTCAAGTCCCCTGTAAAATTGTCGCAAAAATTTGGGGCAACAAACTTTGGCCCCACCTTTCATACCTCATCCACCCCAACCGCAACATTTAGGATAACATTTTGCTAGTCAAAGAAACCATTAGGTACGCAAGACAGTGTGAAGTGGATGTTGTCATTCTCTTATTGACTTCGAAAAGGCATAGGATTTTTTTGGAATTGTGTCTTAACAAAATGAACTTCGGACCGAGTCTTCTAAAATGGCTAAATATATTTCACAGAATTGCGGCCACAAACGTCATGATGAACGAGCGTCATCATTCAAGCTGCAGAGATTTGTGAGAGAAGACAACCTACATTCACCCCGTCCAGTGGTTAACCAATGAACATTGGACAATCCCCTCCCCCCTCCAACATAGGCAAGGGGACACCCCGGCCCGACAAACCAGAAATGACATAAACAATGACCCATAGTGGCCCAATATGATTAAGCTCTAGAGGCGATGCGGACCGCACCAGAAACAACCTCCCACCAGGTGGCAGGATGTGTGGCGCCAACCACCTTTTGGAAACCTCTACATTCTGGACGAGATGAGTACCCCTTTTAAGCTAATGATAAATTATCATTGGCTCACATGGGCCAAGAAAGGGGTCTACACTGTTGGGGACCTGTGGGACCCGGCAAGAGCAGACTGACCACAATGGATCAGCTGCAACAAAAACTAAAATATGCGAAGAACGTGAAAGACAAAATGATCCAACTGAAGGAAGTCCTCCCCTTTGCTTGGAGACGAGTCCTCGTAAAAGGTTCTGTGGTGCTGCCGAACGATTGGGTCATAAAATATGCAGACTTGCCTCATCCGCACATCGTTTACAAAGTCAGACGGAATGATGAAGGCTGATGTACATTACACGCCCACGAACTTCAAGGGCTTGGATGCAATAGAAATATGGGGAGGGTTAATGCTCACTAGAGTGGTAGGCGATGTAAACAACGGTTTCTTTGTGTACGAGCCCACAATCCCGATTGTCAGGCTGTCGTTTGACCCAACTGAATGGGAATAACCTGGCACAAAGCCTATGCATGTGTGAGAGTATACGATGAAAGGGGCCTATAGAGGCTCAAGACCGGAACTGCCAATTGATCAAGTGTTGAGCGCATCGGCTCCCGCCATTTTGCAAAGCGCGGAAACCCTCCCGACCATGTTACGCAGGAATTAAACAAAACAAAATCAAGAGACAAGTTGGGAATGACGTAAAATAATTCTGCGAACTGTCGAGACGGTCGCGGTAGCGTCGTCCCTTCATCGTCCCTTCACCGCGGTAGCGTCGTCCCCTACGACAGGATATTAGGTTCCCACGGGACACAACTTACCTTCCCTAAGGGGCTATCACCACCCTTAGGGGGGTATCCCTACCGAGCTACTGACTGACATACGAAAGCTCTTACATGCGATCGCAGAGGTAGGTCAGCCAGGGGCATTTGCTCGTTTGTTGTAGTATAGATACGCTTGGTTAACGCCAAGTGGACCCGAGCGTCGTCCGTTCTTAGGGCGCTGATCTCGTAGGTATGAAGCAAACATCGGTCTACTAAAACGATCTCAACCAAGCATGAAACCCCCAACTCAATCCTGGTCCCTTAGACACATAGTCTACTAGGATGGTCTCAACCAAGCATGAAACCCCCAACTCAATCCTAGTCCCTTAGACACATAGTCGAAAGAAAGTTAAAACATCCAAACATAATTTTATCGAAAGGAATCGACCGTAGTCGATAGAGCACATACCCAATCTGTAATAATAACCGAAAGAATTCAAATCATCATTTGATATATTAAACAACATAAGATCGAAATAGAATTCGACCACCCCGGGGAACGAGGAGTTGATTTCGATAATAAAATAGATGCAACCAACAAGGTAGTCAGTTTGCCTTAGTTTCGACTTGATGAGACGCGTTGCCTAAGACATTCATTCCAACCTACCGCCGACCTAAGATTAGGAACGCATACTTGTCTCCATGCATTCTCAATCTTTCTAAGAAGTGGTCTGGGGTATTCCTCCTCCTCGCCCGAGCTCAAAGCTCGGATCTCAAAAGTCGGGCCGTCTGTGACGCGCCAACTTCCGGACCTGCGCCATNCACCACTTTCAGACTGCTGGCCGAAGTGATAGAATCTTGTTGTGGTGTCTGTTGAGGATCTATTAAGGCTTCAATCTGTCTCTTATACACATCTAGATGTGTATAAGAGACAGGTCTTCCATGCCGGCAGCTTCCGGACCTGTGCCATCTTCTAACACCCCCCCCCCCCTTCTCTTCGAATTTTTGTTGTCTTTTACAAACAGGCCGAAGAGGCCCCTTTTTGTGTTTCCATGGATTAATGAGCATTGTTCATGATCAGAGAGGCCCGTCCCTCTCAGGAACTTCGTCATTTTGGACCATTTTTTGGAGTTCCATCCTTTTTTGCAATTCGGGAAATACATGGGAAATACACGCGCCTTAGCGAGCGTGCTACAGATCTGGTTCGACGGTTAGGAATTCTGGAATAAGCGGGACCTTTCGCGCGTTCACTTTACGTGCAGATATAGTGTTTTTCAATTTTGAATTAGCGTGGGACTCTGGACGACCTGTAATTCTGCGTAGCACAGCGAACGTGTTCGTGCGCCTTCACATTCGCGCGTTTGCTCGAACAGCTCGCGAACATGTTCGGGCGAACGTATTTTTTTTCGTAAAAAAAAAAAAAAAAAAAAAATTCGGTTTTTTATTTTAAACTCATGATTGGCTACGAATTTGAACATGACTCAACGGCAAATGTTGCTTGTATTAATCTGGGTAGCACGCCGAACACGTTCGGTGCCCCCACCGAACATCCGAACGTGTTCGGACGTTCGGGCGAGCGGGGACTGAACGCGTTCGGTCCGAGCGTAGAATCAACCCCCCCGAACGTATTTCCGCCAGCCCACTTCCGGGGCCATTGTAGCCATTCCGATTGGCAGGGCCTGTGGGGGGGGTCAGCGCTTGGCAGGAACAAACAGGGGGGGGTCGGGGGGGGCGGCAAATTCGAAATCCAAACTGTCCCCCTCCTGATTTTCGAGAGAGGGCCAGTTTGGGTGGCCACCGTCGACTGCCGTGGCCGCCCATCCGTCGTCGCCATCGCATTGCAAGCAACCCTTCACCATCCGTGGCCTGTTCATCGCTGCTTGCTATGGCCACCTGCCCATCCGTCGTCGCCGTCACTATCGTCGGTAAGTAAGAGAGAGAGAGAGAGAGAGAGAGAGAGAGAGAGAGAGAGAGAGAGAGAGAGAGAGAGAGAGAGAGAGAGAGAGAGAGAGAGTTCTTCGTCTTCTTCCCTTCTCCTCCATCATCATCCCTCGTCGCCTTCGTCCGGCTGTTCTGCCCACCTGACGTCCCCTCCTCCAGCTCCCGACCCCCTCCTCCTCTGCGCAGTTGCCAAGTGGCAATCGCCCTGCCTTTTTTTTCCCCTACTTCTTATTCTTGTTTCTTGTCTTCTTCTGCTTCTCTTCTTCATCTTTTTCTTCTCTTCTTCTTCTTCTTTTTCTTTTTCTTCTTCTTCTTCTTCTTCTTTTTCATCTTCTTCTTCTTCTTCTTCATCTTCATCTTCTTCTTCTTCTTCTTCTTCTCTACTTCTTCGTCTACTTCCCTCCTCCATCTCCAACCTCCTTGAAGTTCTTCTTCTTCATTTTTTTTTCTCTTCCTCTTCTTATTTTTCTTCTCTTCTTCGCCATCTTCTTCTGTCCTCCATCTCCAACCTCCTTCTTCTTATTATTTTCTTCTTCTCTTCTTTTCTTCTTTTCTTCTTCTCTTCGTCTTCTTCTTCTTCTTCCGCTGTCACCATCACCATCGCCATCGCCACCCCCTCCTCCTCTGTGCGGTTACTTGTGCTGCCGGCAGTTATACGTGTGTTGCATCCTGTGTATGCGTGTGTGGGTGTGGGTGTGGGTAGGTGTGTATGTGAGTTTGTGTGTGTGTGTGTGTGTGTGTGTGTGTGTGTGTGTGTGTGTGTGTGTGTGTTTGTGTGTGAGTGTGAGTGTGTGTGTGTATGTGTGCATATGTGTGTGTGTGTGTATGTGTGAAGTGAAGGATCCCCCCCCCCCCTTCCAGCCATCCCCCCAGCCCCCAAAACCCCTTATATATACAAATATATATATATATATAATAAAATTTTACGTTCGGGTTCGGTAGGTTTCGACTCGTGTTCGGGTTCGGTATTTTATGTTCAGGTTCGGTCACCAAACCCGAACACGGTGCTACGTAGACAGAAAATATAGGGTTGTAGGTATCTTCAAACCCTACGACCCCATATTTTTTTCTTTTTCTTTGGTCCATTAGTTTGTTTGTTTTTAAATATATGAATTTTTTGGCCGCACCCGACCGCATGGGCCATGGCCTGCGGTCGGGATCCCGGCCACAAGCCGAGTTTGACCCCGCGGTCATGACCGCGGGGGATTCATAGGCCCGTTGACATAAACCACAAACCTGTGCAAAAACAATACCTTTTTTCCATCCAAAGGCCGAGCCCTCAATTCTGGCGGTTCTCCTTCCACCGTTGGGATAGACGACTCATAAAAGGGGAGTTCCTCCTCTGTGTGAACTCCTTGAACTCCCACCGGTCATGTTTTTTGTGACCGGTGACCGGCCCGCGTTCACTAGGGCCGTGAACGGTGAACAGGGTTACGAGACTGCTAGCACTCCAACACATGAACGCCTGGAAAACAACTCATACCTCACTGGCGGGCAGAGTGTTGGCAATTAACAATGCTATTTTTTGCAGCGATATGGTAGAAAGTGGTCTTTTGGCAATTGAGCCGAAGGCAATTAACGACACTGAGATAGGTTGCTTTCTGTTACCTATGGCGCAGCAACCATGAATACTCCATGTGTATTAGGAGGGTGGCATGGGACATCATTACATAGCCACATGCCAAGGGGGGGCTAGGCATAATCTATCCAGAAAACAAACAAAAATCGTTGGAAAACGTTGATTTTTAAGTTCCTCATAAAATTGCTATTAGGTAATAATATTCATTGGGCACCATATCCAGCCATCCAAATCTCCGCCCTAGCCCCAAAATGCACAGACAACAATCCAGTGCATCTGTTGCAATAGCCGACCAACAAATACTGGTTGCTCCTGGCATCCCCCCGAAATACAAGAGATGGCTCCACAACCAAATGAGACTTGAGGGCCGACGCCCTATGGACATCCATGCTGCGACTATGCACGGAAAGAGGACCGGCCTAAAAAACCGTCCCGCTCAGATGGGACGAGATATGGAGATAACCTCTATTTGGAAACCCATGCCTACTAGACCACGCGGGTAAACCATTCTCACTGCACATAGGTTTGAGGTGGCTCCCCCAGGTGAGGAAAGGGATCTACACCGTTGTTGATCTGTGGAACGCCCAATCAAGCACATGGAAAATTGTCCAGTACCTCCACCATCAGATTAACCACGTCAGAAAGCTAGAAGAAAGGTCATAAGAAATACAAGAGGCTATCCCCCTGGCATGGGTCCTGGTGCTTAAAAGAGGCGCGGTGATAAGGCAGGGGGACAAGGTTGTCCTAGCATAGGACTGGCCAATCCGGATGGTTGTGTACAATGGAGAGGCAGTTAACTCCCACCTAGTGAGGCTTCATGCTTACAGGTCCCACCTCCACAGGGAAAGAATCTGATGGTCCAAACTAGACTGTGATGAGGACTTTGACCGCAAGACACCTATCTGTGGACTCGTTAGAATGTGTGTGAGCACTGAGCAGTAATAGTGACAAAGGACCCTATGTGTATGAATCAGCCACCCCCCTCTCCCAGCTGCCATTTGACCCACAAGAATAGGAATGGGACAAGGGGAGCTCCCATAAAAGACAGATCTGGTAGTACACAGTAAACAATAATTATAGAATTGCATAGAAACCGGCTAACATCTCCTAACCAATCAAACTGCGGTGGGCAAGAGATTCGCCCCTCAACTTGGAAGATTTCCGCACTCTCAGATGGGCCACATACTCGTCTATTTGACCTACTAACCTTAGAGCGCCACGTACTCGTCAATTCGGCCTACTAACCTAAGAGCGCTGCAGTGGCAGATCGTTCACAGGTGTCTACCTACCCCGGACTAGATTGTGTCTAGAACAAACTTGGAAGCCCAGGGCGAGTTGTCCCCACTCTGCAGATATTGTGGCAGGACCTCCCCCAAGAAACGAGCTACACTCGAACACCGCCTGCTTAGCTGCACCAGTGTAGTTTAGCTTTGGCAATTGTGGGATGCAACATGGCATCATCTAACGGGTGACCACCTCCCATGGCACCCCAAGACCGTTTTGTTAGGGGAAACGCCTAGTGGCAGATCGTTCACAGGTGTCTACCTACCCCGGACTAGATTGTGTCTAGAACAAACTTGGAAGCCCGGGGCGAGTTGTCCCCACTCTGCAGATATTGTGGCAGGACCTCCCCCAAGAAACGAGCTACACTCGAACACTGCCTGATTAACTGCACCAGTGTAGTTTAGCTTTGGCAATTGTGGGATGCAGCATGGCATCATCTAACGGGTGACCACCTCCCATGGCACCCCAAGACCGTTTTGTTAGGGGAAACGCCCTCACAAGTTGTCAAGTAGATAGGTGGACACCCTTCAGCCTCACCTGACAATGTTCACAGTTACACGCCTGCAAATGGTAATGGCCGCCTGGCGAATGAGATGTGCACATGAACACAGACAACACAAATATGGCTATATGGAGGCTTAGGTCTCGATCCTAGAAACAATCACCATCAAGACACATGCAGTTTGGCAGGAGCCTGTGTGTCTATTCAATGTGCAATGGAAAAGTTAGAACGTCGTTGTACCCGTTGAATAGCCCCCTGGGCCCCGTTGAATCCCCGTTGAATAGTACAATGGGCCCTCCCCATTGAATACTGTTCAACGGGGAGGGCGCATTGGGCCTCGGACACGACGCTGGACACGCGTGGAGCAAAAAAAAATGCCATCTTGTTGAATCCCCGTTGAATCCCCGTTGAATCCCCGTTGAATCCCGTTGAATCCCCGTTGAATCCCGTTGAATCCCCGTTGAACAAAAAAAAAGGCGTCAAGGTTGGTTTTCTATTTTTTCTTATTTTTTTAATGGATGGAAAAAAAAAAAGTGTCTGTGGTGTTTGAAAAACCCTACACGCCCATATTTGTTTTTCTAATTTTGACCGTTTTTTTATTATAGAAAACAAAAAAAAACAAAAAGAGAACATTCTATTATACAACCCTCCTTGTGTGTGTGTGTGTGTGTGTGTGTGATTGGGGGGGGGGGAGGACCCCTCCCCCACCAATCAATCAATCAACCAATCAAAAACAAAAACAAAAAAAAGTAAAAAAAAAAACAAAAAAAACAGCTTTTAAAC
>BFEA01000454.1:1036289-1056318 GCA_003427395.1 Chara braunii
TTTTTTTTTTGAACATCGACGGCTGGAGGTAGAGGGGGTGCTGATAAGAGCAAACACTCCCTCTACCTACCCACCCTTGGATGGCTCCGTTCCATTGGTGGGGAGCTGCACCTACTGGAAACCGGGTCCAATGTCCCTTAACATCATATACCGGAGTGAGATCCACATGAGTTACATGCGTTGAGTAGCAAACACAAAGTTATGATATATGTTAGCGGGTCATGGTATTCCTATTTAGCCATCAGTTGTCACCACCCCCGTAGCTGCCAAACGAAACTTATACAAAACAAAAGACTGTCAAGGTAGGGTTTTTGGCCTGCTACCATTGCAGCTTTCGTCCTGAAACAGTCTGTCGTCCCGAACCCTCCGTTGGGCTTGTGAGGGCTTGCCCTTCTCTGCTTTCTCCGTTACTTCATATTTCGTGGTCAGAGGCAGCATCCTCCTTATCTTCGGCGTGAGCAAACATCCTCCTGTGGGGGCTACACCGCTTCGGGGGTTCATTCTGCAGCATATCACTGAGTTGTCGCCGCACGTGAGCTCTGAGTTCGCACCTTGGCCGGACCCTTGTCTTGTCGTCATTTGGAAGGAGCGAGGGGAGGTGGATGGGGGAAGAGAGCAGGAAGTGGGGTGGATGGAGGTCGGGAGGGACCGGGAGGGAGGGAGTGTCGATCGGGGGAGGGATGGGGGGTGACTACGGATCGGGCGGGTGGTGTGTAACAAGGGTAAAGTTGGTTTGCAGATAGGGAACTCGAAAACAGTGGTGCGGCCTACGTTGCCATGTCTGCTCAGTCGCCCTCCACGGCTTCCAATGGATGTTGAGGCCGGCGTCCAGTTCACATAATTAATGGAGCGGATCCTGCCATAGTTGGAGGAAAGTTTCATAGATAGTTTGTTTGATTGTGTGATCATTCTCCTCCCTATATTGAGTTATGAAGGACTTCCATGCGTCCCACACCAGAGACCCGATCTCCTCTTCAACTGTCTGTTGGGCTTGCTGCAGACCAAATTGGTGGTCCGTCTGTTCAAAGGAGCATCTCATTCGCCAGGCCAGCATGAGAAGGTGCAGCCTCATGTTTGAGAATATGTTGGTGGCATACGGGGGCCAGCTAGCAATGAGGTGGTGATTCTTGTCCAGCAACAAGAGGCCAAGGTCCCATGGAATGCACAGCCCCGTAAGAAAGTGGAAGGCTGCATCCCACCACTGCCACAATTGGATAACCATTGGGCAGGTCAGCAGGCAGTGTTCCAACGTTGCCCTGGCCGGGGGGGTAGACCTACCGCAGTAGGCGCAAATGGGAGACAACAGCCCCTTCTGTTCCAGGTCTGTGCGCGAGACTAGCCAGTCCGGGGTGGGTAGGCACCGGTGTAGTATCTGCCATTGTAGGGCCCTAAGGTTCGTAGGCATGATTTTGGAGTACTTGCCCCATGGAAGCTCTTCCATTGTCCGAGAGTCGAGGGGGAAGTCCCGCTCCCATCTACGGGTCAGTGTCTGATCAATCGGGATGCTAGAATGCAAGGCTCTGTAGGCCCCTTTAATAGTGTAGTTCCAGATATGCATGGATTTTGTTCCAGGCCAATGCCATTCCCCCGGGTCAAAAGGCAACCTGGCCACCGGGGTCGTGGGCTCGTACACGAAAAAACCTTCGTGGTCGTCCCCGACCACTCTGACGTGCACCAATCCCACCCAGGTTACCTGAGTATCAAAGTTTTCGTTCCGGGTGAGTTTTGCAAATCTGGCCCCTGGCACCTGGGAGTCATAGGCCTCAAGTTCACAGCGCCCTTCGTTATTGTGACTAACTTTATATATGGTGAGCGGGAGGGGGAGGTCCATATATTTGATTACCCAGTCCCCTTTTTGCATACCCGGTCCGGCTATAAGGGCCTGCAGCCAAGCCAAGGGGAGGGCATCCCTGAGCTCCTGCACCTTCTGTCCGTCATACGCCACTTTTAGACTGCTGGCCGAAGTGATATAATCCTGTTGTGGTGTCTGTTGAGGATCTATTAAGGCTTCAATAGTCATTCTTCTACCTATGATACGTGTGAGGGAAAAAAAGATGTATCCATTTGTTCATCTGTCGAATGCTTAAAGAGTTTGCCTCTGATCAAGTGACCTTGCCAACGATGTTGAGCAAGGGTTAGTAGTTGGTTCCTGATTGCTAGGATATCGACTGGTTGGGGTAATTGTTCTGGAAAATCA
The DNA here is from genome assembly GCA_003427395.1 of Chara braunii. NCBI lineage: Eukaryota > Viridiplantae > Streptophyta > Charophyceae > Charales > Characeae > Chara > Chara braunii. Next base: position 1,038,487 of record BFEA01000454.1, read on the forward strand.
TGTTGCTTATATTTAATAATTTGATACTGAATATTCACTTCCTGCTTATATCCTTCCTTGGCGATTAACTTAGAGTATTCGTTGCACTTTTGGCCAAAAAAACTAGCCCATTGTTAAACCATGTTATATACGACTCGTGTATATCCTTGCTAGAGTGTCAGAAACTCCATACATCCTGAAGGTAACTTATGAAGTCCCTTAGTTTGAGGAGGGAGGAGTTGAGTTTGTAGAAACCTCTACCGTGGAGTTTGGGAGGGTAGGTACATGTAATGGGTCCGGATGGGTGGGTGGGAGGGTGGTGCACAGGGAGGTGACCATGGCTCCCCTACATCATCACACAAGGGAATGAGACAGCAATGCAGACTGCAGGACAGTGGGAGACCGCGAGATAAACGTTCACAAGGTAAATTAGGTAATGGGGTAAGGGTTTTGGGGAGGGTGGGCTCAGGGGGGGTGGTCATAGCCACCTCACCTCACACTATCTAATTACCGCACAAGACTGGAGCTCGGACAACAGGCGGAAGCGGTCAGAAGGGTTTAAGGATTTAAGGGGACAAGCAGTGGGATTAAGGGAATCAGGCAGAGAGGGTAGAGGGACAAACCGAGCTGCTCGGGAACATACATCACAACCTGGAAATTCAACGTAGAACCCAGCATGGGCCAAATACACAAACATACTCGCAAAAATTTGCACACAGTATTGGCTACACTGGACACTGGACAGATACATGAGACTCGAACCCTGTACACGCATACAATACATAGCATAGACAGGCCTTACAACATAGATACAATAATCACATAACAATCTGACATGCTCGCAAACATAGTCACACCTCATTGTGCTCACAGAATAACAATACAATAAGCAGTCCGTGCACATGAACACACCACCACCATTGTGCATTGTACAGGGATGATGGACCCGGTTTCCAGCAGATGCAACTCTCCACCAATAAATGGAGCCTTCAACATAGAAACTCACTTATTGGGGATGCTCTGATCACCTTGGTAAGTGGGTTTCCCACCTACGAAGATCAACCCCCCCTCCCACCCCGAAAAAAAAAGGACTAATGGTATGACCTGTATGAGTTAAACCACCGGACTGAGTACCTATCTTCACTTCAAATCTAAGACACGTCGGATAACATGGTAGCCAAGCCGGGGAGGCCCGCCATTGATAAAGAGATTTGGCATCGACTTGGCGACCCGCTTTTCGTTTCGGCCTTCGACACCACTGTGGCTGACATATGGGAAAGGTACTGGTGGCTTAATCCAACTCATCCTAAACACCGTGACCAAATCTGAGGGTTACTTGCTGTCCTCTTTGGACCTCCAGGTTTCCTTAGCTGATGTCTTTTACTCTCAATATCCCTCTCTGTGTGTCCGAAATTGGATTAAACGCGGGTTTCGCGTTGAAAAATTCAACGCGTTTTGAATTCGCGTTAAACTCTCGTTTAAACGCGAGTTGGACGCGAATTAACGGGGTCCGGGATGATTTTTTTCTTGGGCTAAAAATTATCCGAACAAAAAAATAAAAAAAAATGGGGTTGTAGGTTTTGTTGAGGACTACAACCCTGTATTTTTATTTTTATTTTTTGATGCTTAAATCTATTTTGAAAAAATCAAAACATAAACACACAATGAAAAAACAAAAACTAAAATGAAATGAGTGTTTTTGTTTTGGGTTTCACACAGATTTTTAAAGGGCTAAAACAAAACAAAAAAAACAAATAAAAAATATAGGGTTGTAGATATTTTACAGATGTACAACAATTTATTTTTTATTTTATTTTTTTGGAACTTCGTGTATTTTTCAAAAAATCAAAACCATAAAAAGCAAATTAAAAAAAGGAAAAAAAGACACACACACACATAAAATTGGGCCTGTAGCAGGTTGCATGAGTCTGGCGTCAGTTGGTTGAGGGAACCCAGGTCCTGGGCCGCCTGTGTGAATGTATGGAAAGCAGGCCCTGGGCTAGATACAGGTACTGGACCAAACACAGGCCAAAGGCAGGTGGGGGCATGCAACCACCTCAGGCCCAAGGCCTGTTCTCGTTCGTGCTGTGCCTCAGGCTACCGGGGCCTACTGGAAGCTTCCTGGGACTGAACACAGGCAGGCCACTTCGATATAGCAAAGGGTCTGCCTCCACATTGGGCATTCGGGTGCTGGCTGCATGCTGCGTAAGCGCTGTAGCTCGTGCCACTCACGCGCTCACGAGCGAGCAGGAAGGAGCAGGCAACCATAGCCGAGCTGCGCTGCTGTAAGCTGGGTGTGGCGCAGGGTGGTCCTTGGGTGCAAGTGGAATCTGTGTGTTGGGGAACGAGGTTGTGAGTAAGGCGAGACACACTCTCACGCGCAGGCACAGACACACTTACACTTACACATACACACACACTTACAAACACACACATACACACACACACACTTACAAACACACACATACACAAACACACACATACACATACACACACACACCTACAAACACACATACACTTACAAGCACAGACACACACACACATACACAAACACACGCGCATACATTCATATTCATGCACAGACACACTCTCACGGCAGGCACACACATACACAGATACGCGCACACACACAGCACACCTACACACACATAACTGGGGCGTTGGGGGTTGGGGGATGTGGGGGCGGATGGGAGGTGCTTCAGGAGTTGGGGGGATTTTTTTTTATTTTTTTTTTTTATTTTTTTTTTTTTTGCCTAGGGCCACGTGTTCCGGACCCCGCGCATCAATTCCGTTTTTTCGAAAAGCGTGGGAGCGGCCCATTTTCGCGTTTAACGCGAATTCAACGGGATTTTTTGGAGTTTAACTGGATTCAACGGGAGTTTAATTCCCCCGTTTTGCGTTAAAAAGATACACAGATCCCTCTTGTGGCCCAGCTTCTCCTTCCTTTTTTCTTTCTTTTTTCATTCTCAAACATATCGGCAGCAGGGATGGTGGGGGTGCTGATAAGAGCAGACGCCCCTCCCATTCCGCATCATGATGGCTCCGTTCCATTGGTGGGGAGCTGCACCTGCAGGAAATCGGGTCCAACGTCCCTTAACATTCAATGCAGCAAGTCATGATTATAGCAATTTCAGTTGTAGGTTGTAATTAATGAGCAACTACTCCTTCCCAGTATCTTTATATCACCCCAATAATCTTCGGGTCATTCCCCAACCCAAAGACTTGCACGAAACCCCAGGTCATTGTCCTCGGCTAGCATGATGCAGCTGCATTTTTGAAGTTTTAACAAACGTCATTGTGCACTCAAGGGAAGGAGGGTGAACTGATGAGACGTCGAGCAATATGCAAATCAGTGTCCTAGAGGAACTTAAACAGGCCACACTACTGGAATGGTGGGTAATCTTACACCACCAATACTTCCTCAAGTTGTGACCATTAACAAGCCACAATTTTAGGAAATGTACGGGTCACTATAGGAGCGCCCAAATTCGTCCGACACTGATTTGCATATTGCTCGACGTCTCATCAGTTCACCCTCCTTCCCTTGAGTGCACAATGACGTTTGTTAAAACTTCAGAAATGCAGCTGCATCATGCTAGCCGAGGACAATGACCTGGGGTTTCGTGCAAGTCTTTGGGTTGGGGAATGACCCGAAGATAATTGGGGTGATATGAAGATACTGGGAAGGAGTAGTCCTCAGATAGAAATTGAAATAATATCAACAATGCGTATGAGAGTGCGTGCTCTGCGTTGTCATGATGATATTCAATCCCGTGTGACAGGAGTAACTTTTTTCAACACCACCTCTCTGCTCACACAATGACATACACAATTATGAAGATATCTGAGGGTTATTTCCTTGTCCTCCTTTTTTTTTTTTTAACTATAAAATATTATTCTCTCAATTTCACCATGCACTATGTTGCCCCCCCATCGGAATTGGCGGTGGTCAGGGAGTAGGGTGGGCCCGCCGGTGAGGGGACTAGCAAACGCAACTGCCGAGCATTTTGTAAGTAGTTGCGTCTCCTATCTACCTCCCCCAGTCCCAGCTAGTAACAACAGTTTTTAAGACCAACACTCTCCTCTCTCAACTTCCAGGTTCCTTTAGGGTTTCCTCCCCCCCCCTCTCTTCCCTCTTTTTAATGGCAACTGCGTTGCGATGTTATCATTGAACTGACGCGCCGGTTTCGGCCCCAGGTAATTCAGAATATTTTTTGTTCTATTCAACGGATTCCATCTGGATTTGAACTGAGGTCTGTAGAGCTATTGGTTTGCCAAGGGGACCCAATAGTCCCCTTTCTTTTCCTAATTATCATGGAGGCATTAGCTGCCAACCTCAGGGCAAACAAAAACATCAGAAGAATTCAAATCACACCCATCCCGGAGGACGCAATCCCTGTGTGCTCTCTTTTCGCAAACGACCTTACAATAATGGCAGAGGCCACATATCGCAACATGGAGGAAATTCGACAGATGATGGAAAGTTTTGCTAGGGTCTCCAATATGATTGTCAACTGGGGGAGCAAGACACAAGGATGGTGGATCCACCACCAAGGAGGACTACCCCCGGAATCACCACAAATTACATGGATGCCGCTAGAAGCCCCGGTGAGAATCTTAGGGGTAACCAGGATTGCAGGGGGCCGCCCACCAACCAATGATGAATGGATCAGCTCCCCAGCTCTGCAGAAACTAAACAATTGAAAAAGCAAGCACACCTCCCTGTTTGGCCGTGCACTCGTAGTAAGCAATTGTTACATTGTTTTCGCAACACTATGGTATAAGTCCTTACTGTGACCGATGAGCAAAGATGTCCTGAAAAGGCTTAGGAAAAAAGTGACAGCCTTCTTATGGAGGGGGGAATGCGAGCAAAGTAATGCGATCAGCCGGGTGTGACGTGCAACCTCACGCCCTGTGCTGTCTTCCGTTCGGAGTGCTAAGGGTGCGGAAAGAAGGCCCAGAAAAACATCAAGATGGGGTGTGCCAAGGATTTTTGGAAAATTGAGTGTGGGGACACAGACATAACTGAAATCCCCCGTGTTGGTCCGATGAAGTAAGTCGGTTGTTTTCGCGCGTCGTGGGGACGACGCGAAATAAAGGGAAAAATCCAAATGCAATCTAAAAAGTATTGTCGAACTTCCCACCGCGCTGTGGATCTTTGTTTAGGGCGGAAGGGCTTCGGTACACTCCGCGTGTCCCGTTTCCGTATCAAGTCCCGACGTCGCTCGTTGGTCAGTTCCGAGTTCGACGTGGAGGGTCTCAGCCGCGTGGCTCTTTCGTTGTGCTCGTCTTCACTCCGTATTCGGTAGTGAAAGCCCTTGGATTCGTAGCGATCGAAACGCTGGCACTCAGTGCACAGGGTTCGAGGCCAATGGGGCGCCACTGCCGTCCACGGAATGACGATCAGCTCGTTAAATGGCAATAGTACTGAGTAAGGTGGGTAGTGCGTGTCGACAATGACAAAGCCCGCGTCCACGAATCCATAAGAACGATTTTTGGGAGGGAAGTAATATCGCCCGCCGATCCGTGCGACAGCTTCTCGTACGTCCCACTCGCAAACACGTGTCCTTTCTTCGTTGTAAGGGAAGGGGCGCGTTGGCGAGGGAGATACGGGGGGCTGGCGCCCGATCGAGGTACGTCCGTCAGTCTACACGTCCATCAATCGGAATGAGTCTACAGAAACCCTGGGACGTCATAAAAAAACACAATCGCAAAAACCAACTAACATTTTTCTTCCTTTCGACACGAGAGAAGCAGGTTACAGTGCCCGTACACCCACACAGAGATCAGTTTAAAGTTTCGAGGGATCAATCCGCGACTCAGGTTCAGCAGGCCAGATTGGCTGCAGATGTCGTGTAGCATAAGGCAGATGACATGCGCAGTGCAATTCAGAACGACAGATCTAAACACTCTTGCATTCTCGAACAAAATCCCATCGAGTTCTGGGTCTAATCAACACAACAAACTCACATACAAGCATTCCTATACATACATCCACTGTGGAAGGGGCGAAAATGACAATGGTGCATCAAAAAAACAAATCGGGGGATAGTACATACGCATCCACCATTCACAAGACAAGAGGATTGAGATTTCTTACATCCGGGGATTACCCAGGAAACTAATGGAAGAGTTCCGGAAGAAGTTCTTATGCGCAAAAAATCACGAGGATTCACTTATGTTCATAGGAGAAACAGACTCATAACACATCGCCATTCAAATCAGAGAGAGAGAGAGATGAAAGAAATAGCCGAGAAATGTCGAGACAGGAAATACTGGGCTCTGACAAAGGAACGTCCGGCTTCACAACCATAAACTCATACCAAAAAAATAATCCGCAAGAATGAAGGCGCATTCGCCGTGAAATTCCAATATGGCCCCGGGCGAATCATCCACTCAACTCCAATTACCGATCCTCATACCCGCACCGACGATCCCGGTCGTCGCGTGCTAACTTCCGCCGTTGCGATCGTCACCCCACTGACGCAAGCTCGACTCGACTCACCCTGATCCCACAGTCCGCCGTGGCGATCAAGCGCGCAGCCAGCCAACCTACAGTCAGTCCGACAGGACTTTTCGACTCGCATCAAAACGCATCACCTAGCCACGACTTCCCGGAAGCTGGCTTGCGAGTAGAAAACATAAGAGAGATTTGCGGGCGCGCTTGCGGAATTTATAGTTGCGAGAAGGAAGACAGGCGGAGGAGAGAGCAGAGGGGAAATCGAGGTGTAAGAGGAGAAGGTTCAACGAAGGGTGCTCAAGCGAAGCCATGTTGATCCTTCGGTACCCAATGTTCGACCAATCAGATTCGTCGCGCAACAGGAAGATCCTTTTGCTCAACACGTCTGATTGGTGAGCGGGGGTAATCAACGGATCAACCGGGCTTCGTGAGCCAAGGTTGGAGATCGAGAAGGAAAGAGGCGCGAAACGTAGCGCGAGACGGGTCCAAGATTCAGATGATCAAGAAGGGAAAACAGGCACGCAAAGAGTAGAGAGAGGGAAAAACAATTGCGATAGGAGAAGAAGAGGAGGGAGAAGGAAGAGAGAAGGGAGCGCGGGGGAAGAATGACGCGGGAAATAAGGAGGAGGAAGCTCGCATGCGTGGTGCCGACAACAAGAGACAAAAAAGGCACCAAAACAATTACAGCTTGCCCATGTCCTACATCAATTCAAAAATTGAAATCGCCATATCCGCGCGCGAAAGTCGACGCGGGAAAAAAAAGTCCTATGTCTATCCGTATTCTCACAAAATTCCTAGAGTTTTCTCTGACGTGACCGAGAACATTCATGCAAAGAAAAAGACACGTCGGGTTCCGCTTATTTCGGAATTCCTAACTGTCGAACCCGATTCCCAGTGCGCTCGCTAAGGCGCACATAAATTTCTTATGCATTTCCCGAATTACAAAAAGCAAAATTCCAAGAATCAATAGAACCTCCGAAAAATGGGGGCCTAAACAAGGCACCCGAAATCAAGAAAAGCGACGGGGGCTTTGTTGGGTCGGTATGATACAAAAAGGGGAAATTGAGTCAAGGGGTACGCAAGATAGCACGGGGTCGGGAAATGGTTCGTCACACGGGTGACGTGGGCCTCAATTATCCAGCCCAAGGCAAGGGGAGGCTTGGGAATAATCGACCCAACCACACAGGTGCGTGCGCTACGATTAAAATGGGTCAAAAAACTTATCTTTATCCCTAGAGCCCATGGTGCGTATTGGCTTTTGAGCATCTGGCCCGGCTAGCCCTGACAACCACTCAAGGGGTCCACCCACTGACATGGCTAGAAGACCGTTTCTGGACAATCCCTCGCAAACTCTCAAAAGAAAGGGAGGGGGTTGACGAGAGAGACCAGAACATGGACACCTTCTGGCCATTTCTACTGGAGTCTTGGTGCAAGCTCCCATTTCCAGACAAAACCCACCCTGACCGATGGAAGGAGGTCTACCGGCAGCCCCTTTTCGGAAATAGGTGGGTGATAGACCCGAGGGGCTGCATTATGTCGAGCTCAGCCCTGCCCTGGAAAAGCTGGATCACACGAGGAATCTTAAGAGTTGGGGACCTTTGGGATAACGAGAGACACGACTGGAAAACAGCTGATCAGCTACGAGAAGCCCTACGATACTGCCACCATGTGGAGGATTTTTTGGACCTCCTAATTGAGGTCATTCCGCTGGCATGGTACCGAATCGTCAAACGAGGCCCCACCCTGAAAGAAGGAGACTGGGTGGCAAGTAAAGAGTGTCCACCGAGGATTGGACATATTCATATGGTCTCCCCCCAAACAGTCCTGGTTGAACACTTCGCTATCACCAGATTGGGCACTCTTCAAGAGAGCACAACCTCCTTTGCTTGGAAGGAGAGGGAGTTAGTGTACCGGGTGAGGGTCATGGAGGAGAAAGGATATCACAGCGATCTAGAATCTGGCTCTGGATCCTGTGGAATGGACTTGGAAGTCCCCCCGAAAGAAGAGGAGGCCCTAACACTGGTAATGTCAGCCTTTATCAATTATCGGTCAAATCAGCCTACAAAATGCTTAGACCCAAGCGACACCTAGGGGATGTGGTTAATGATCGATGGGCATGGCAGCTCAATGTGGACTACGCCCTCTTGAAGCAGATTCGCTGGTTCAAGGGACAAAAGGTCGAGCCCACAAAAATTACCTCCTTGCAATGGCAGATAGCTCATCGGTGTCTGCCCACCAACGACTGGCTGACAGACCGCACTAATTTGGAGCAAAAAGGCCTGCTACTGTCGTGGTGTCAGCGGTGCCAGAGTTTTTTCTCCTCCCACCAGAAAGACGAAACTATTGAACATATCTTTATGCAATGTCCGATTGCCCAATTTACATGGAGGTGGCAGGACCGCATCTGGCAGGAAATGGTAATTGACATCCCATGACCCTGGTCATGGCAGCCATACTAGCTGGGCATTGGCCGACGGCAGGGGAAGCTACAACCTTGTAGAGAATATGTATGAACTAGGAAGAAGGGCGGTGATATGGGCACTCTGGTGGCAAAGGTGTAAACTGGCCTGGGAAAAAGTGAGGGTAGCGGGACCAGAGATCACAGAACAGATTCAGCAGCAGGTGGAACGTGAACTTACACAAAGATGGTTAGAAACGAAAACACAAATCGATGTCTTCAGACAAATTGGCGATGTTAGGAGAGGGATTACAACATTTTGCATAAACTGGGTAGGAGGGGAGAGAGAAGGATGGGTGGCCAAGGTGGAGTGGAGTGGAGATAAAGGAAACGGACAGCGAGATTTGGAAGAGTTAAACCACTAGTACCTGGCCCAGCTATCAAGTCCGAGCCTCCAGCGACCGGTATGTCGAGCCTGCCAAGCCTAGCTGGATGGGCCGAGGCTGGGGGGACCACTTGGAAAACAAAAACATCAAAAAAAAAAAAAAAAAAAAAAACTCTGGGGACGTGAATGCAGTTCGATGCATTCTTCCGTGTGCTAGTGTGAGCACGTCGCAGTTTGGGTGTGTCAGCCCCGTGGCCGGAATCTTAAAAGAACCAAAAAAAAAACAAAAAACAAAGAGACAAATCTTAAAGAAGAAAAAAAAAAAGGAACACGAACTGTGTGCAATTGTGAGTATGCCCTCAGAGAGAGCTGTTCAGTAGATAACAGGATATGCCCTGCCTCGCTGGCAGGGGAATCTAAGGAAAACGGAAAAGAAACAAAAGCAGAAAAAAATTTCAAAAAAATGACATCCAGAATCTAACTGAAATAGTAGTTAGAAGCATTCCACCAAGAACCCTAAGTGACCACGACCCCGCCCAACTTAGAAAAGTAGTTTTTTTTTTTTTTTTTGGTTCTTGCCTTTCTGCATCACAATTCTCACCGACCGGCCATTCATGTGAACGACCCCCCCCAAATGCGGCGCGTTAACGGGACACGCCCGCGGCCCATAGCTGGGCCAAGTACTGGTGATTTAAGAGACTACCGCCTAATCTTCAAAGATTGGACAAACATAGAGCCTTCATTCCCACTAAGGCCTCCGTCTGATTTCCCGGACCCCTTCCCACCCCATGCTCTTTCCCTGGCAGAAGTCCCGTCTTGAAAATACCCAACCTTACGACCTAATGTATAAGGAAGTCCCCCCTGGAGCCCCCGGGGAGGAACCCAGTTCTCAGCAGTTCTCAGCAGAAGTTGGGTTAGGGAGGAACTAATTCCTCAGCAGTAGATATCTGGCGCCTAATACAGGGTGAAGAGGTTTTTCCCTTTCTTCTCAACAATCTGCGCAGTCAATCCTCTGGGAACCAGACCAATCAATGCTGGCAGAATTTTTTCTCAGTTACTTCTCAGACATTTTCCTGAATTCTTCTGTATAAGGGACGCTGGACCCGTTTTCCAGCAGGTGATGCTCCCCACCAATAGATGGAGTGGCCGCGTGAAGATCTACTAGGCGAGTGCGAGGCCTTGTAGAGAGATCTGGGTGTTGCCGAGGGAGGAAGGTAATTCAGTGGTGAATTGGGGGGGGGCTGCGAGGTGGCGAGAAGAGAGCAGCAATGGGGGACATTGGTTAGGAAGGTATTGTTTCTGGGTAACTTCGTTCTGATATAAGGAAGGCTAGGTGTTGTTCTAAGTTTAGGAGGCCAGAATAGGTGATATAGCGTTATTGTAATCATCATCATCAGTAGAGTCAGCATCACTAATTTCATCAATCACAATCAGATTCAGTATCAGCATTATAGGAGGGACGCTGAGCCCGGTTCTCAGTATGTCTGGTTCGGTCTCTCCGGGTAGACTGTGAGGACCCCGGCCTCAATATTTTCATTGAATATCAGCCTTGGGCACTGGGCCCGTTGTTTTAAAAAAAAAAAAAACTTGCCTAGTAGGTTTTTTTTAATCGGCCTTTTCAAAAAGAGGTCTGTACTTCAATAGTTCAAGGGTGTACCAACCAAGCTAAGGGCCATTGATGGTTCCCTTAATTTCATCACAGTCAATATAATCCCTCTTTTGAGTTTTGACCGAGCGTTTCCTGGGCCACGTGTGAATGGGGAATGTCTAGCTGTTTGACGAGTGATTCTTCTGTTCCCGGGTAGGGGTTGCCTCATTACCGCTTCCCATCTTGGAGGGTTGTAGTGTTCCGGAAGGGGTAACTTTCTCCATATATGAAGCATACAAGCAAGTGGGGATCATTTTGCATATCTCCCCTCACTCTAGAGGCTGACCAGTGTTTGCAGGAGCTAGATAGCTTTTAGAGCTAGAGGCTGGCTGATTTCATTGGGTTTTGCAGTTCATCTGACGCCATGCTGACGCTGTCATGTCTTAGCTTACGGAGGGCCGATGCCAGAACGACACTGGCCGGCACAGGGGTTTGGTTGCACTGCCCTGTAACCCGAGTTGGGCCGAGGCATGAGGCCTGGTAGAGAGATCTGGGAATTGTCAAGGGTGGAAGGCATTCCAGTGGCTATTTGTGAGTTACCATTAGGACAACGAGGCTCAGAGCTGGGGTGGGCCGTGCTCCTCCATAACCTAGCAGAGAGGGGGGGATGACACCTGGTAGAGTCCTGGCATGAGGATATGGCGGTTGAGGCAGACTTTGGTTGGCACCCCCAATGGTACTCGGAAGTTAGTATCCGCACCCCTAGCACCCAGACGGGTGTTAAAAAAAACAAAACAAAAAAAAAAAATCAGTCCTATGCGTCTAAAAAGACTAAAAGAGCTTTAATAGTGATTTTCCGAATACTTCAGTAGTTTTTCTATGATCGGTTTTCTAAGCCGTAGCCAGGTTGTGGCCCGGATACCTCAAACTTTTGTGTATGAAATTTCATATGCGATGCTGGGCCTGGTTCCCAGCACGTGCTGCTCCCCACAAATAGATTGGATCATTGGAGCTTTGTCCCAAAATTTTAGAAAATAAGGCCCCTCACATGCCCACATATCAACTCACAACTAGTACGCCAAAACTATTAAAGGTTGAAAAAAAAAGGGGGAGGGTATTCGGACGAATGGTAATAAGAACAATATTCGGATGAATGGTAATAAGAATAACGGCCTTACAAATGGTTGGTTGGTTGGTCGTGATAAGGTTAGTACACACAGTATAAGGTGGTGAAGTGACTGTCTAGGCCCACATCCCTATGACTGACATAGCTGTGCCACCTGCGAAGAGTGCAATATATGCCATGACTTGCAGGATATGGTCTGCTTTCATCCGGTCGCTAAAGAAGTCGTTTGCGATGAGACTCACGAGTCCATTGTAGAGCAAAATCCCTGCGGAAAACGAATCAAAGAACCCGTGAACGAGTAGTGCCGCGGTGGACTCCTCCTCGTAGGACTTGGAGATCAGGATTCCAATCAGGATACCGGAGGCCGTGCTGAGGCTGAAAAAAAGACACATGACGACCAAACTGAGGTTCTTGAAGCGGGCCTGAACCCCGCAGGCACCGAGCGCAATACCTTCAAAGAATTGATGGAACACTAGAGCAATGAGAAGTGGCCGGATCTCACTGCGGTCTGTCAACACGCCTAATGTAATCCCAATGAGTACGGAGTGGCTAGCAATCCCATACTCCAAAATCTCAGCGACAACGATGTTGCGCGTTAACTTCTCGCAATTTTGATGCTGGTGCTCGTGGCAATCAACGACAACATCACCTTTTCCTTCAGCGCCGGGGGTCTTACCCATTGCGGTGACGGCTAACATTGCCCCTGCTCCAGAAGCTGTCAGTGCCGTAGATGAGGTGACCTCCTCCAGCTTCATACCATGCTTCCGCTGTATGTGAGTCGTCGCCATGAAGTCGAATACATGCGTGACGAGAGCTGCCAGTGTTGTCGTGGCCCCCGCCCATGGGAACTTCTGCCAAGGATGCTCAGCCAATCTATCGGACTCAAAGCTGGATAAAGCTTCGGGGAACATGTGCACGAGCGCGGTTGCGACAACTACACCAGCCGAGAAGGCCTTGCCGACCAGCAGCACCCTGCTTTCAAGAGAAAACTGAATCCGTTTCCACTTCGTCAATATTACAGGAATCAGGAACCCCAGCGTCGAAGCAGACATGATGATAAACATCGCCGCAATCCGCAAATCGCGACTGCTGTTATGATCCGTGGAACTTCCTTCCTCCTGGCCATGGCTGCACCACCGACATATCATGATGATCACGATGAAGTTTAACAAACACACCAAATTGAATGCAAGAGTGTCAAAGCGTTATAATAATGGCATTCATCATAATCACAAGATAATTCTGAACAACAGCAAGATCATTATGATGATGGTATTCAATGTTCGCACGGCTTAAGTGGGCCTCCCAAAACTGAAGTTTCCAACAACTTCATGTCATTGAGTGGGTTGTGTGTGGTGTGTGAGAGATTGTTGGCCATAGCCACTGCGGCTACTCGATGGGGGGTGGGGGAAGTAGATGGGAGGCACAGCTACTGGCAAAATGCTCCATCTTTGTGCTAGCTACCCCCCCTCCCCCCACCGGCGGGCCCACCCTACTCCCTGACCACCGCCGATTAGGGCGGGAGGTAGCTATGCTTGCAGGGGTCCCCCATATAGGCTTAGGAGTAGTGGTAGGTAGATAGTGAAAGGTGAAATTGAAAAAAAAGAGAGAGGCAAAAAAAAAAGAAAAGAAAGTAGCTGCCAAATGGACTGGTAAAGAAAAAGTAAAAAAGGACTGGTGGTTTCAGCGAATAACCATGTCACGGAACCCAGCATGCGCTTTCATGTGCTTTTCTTTCATAATTATCTCTCGCCTACCGTTGTCCTTGAGAAGTGCACGCCTTTTTTTTTTTTTTTTTTTTTTTTTGAAAGAACAACCCGATGTGGTGATAGGGGTGCTGATAAGAGCAGACACCGCTACCACTTTCCGGAGGCTCCATCTATAGGTGGGGAGCTGCACCTGCTGGAAACCGGGTCCAGCATCCCTGAACAACATGTTTCCTCAATTACACAGACCCTTGATAATGTCAGCAGTAGCTGGATGAGAAGTGCACGCCTTGCGTCAAGTGAATCTTGGATTTTCTCGGGTTTGAGTGGCCTGACCACGTTGTTCCCCCTGAACATAACACACCGTGATTACAAATGCATAGTACACGTCTAGCCATTTTCCCGGCCGATGAGGTGACCCTCATGATCGGATGCGTTGTGTTCTATTGGAAAGACAATGGTAGTCTTCCACCATATTTTCTTTCTTTTCTTTTTCTTTTACATCTTGTGACGTCCCCTCCCTCCCTGGGTGTGAGAACCATCGCGCCCGTGTGGTGTTGTGTGTGGCGTGGGTGAGACTCAGTGAGTACAACACTAAAGCCTTGCAGGGGTGGAGTGGATATCACCACCAGTATGGTTCCACTTTCAACACCATGGCATGGTTCTTGTGGCTAAGGGTCCCGGTTCGATTCCGTGTGGGCATAATTGTGTGTTGATGATAGATAGCTGGGGGCACAGTGCTACCGGGAGCGCTGCGCCCCGGTACCAACCACGGCGGCGGAGCGAGGCGGCGAAGCGGGAGTGCGCCTGGCTCGAACCGTTTCGCTGTGGCGCTTTCACAGGGGCGAAGTAGTGCATGCCGATGGCATGACAGAGGCGCTGGTGGGGTATGGAGGAATTGCTGGGCTGGGCGTCGAGCTTATGGCTGCTGCTTAATCGGTGGTTCGTGTGATGGTGGAGTATTGCGCTGTTCTTCGACGGACCAGGCGTTTTGCGCACACGCGGGGAGCGAAGGTGCTTGTCTATACCGTATCACAGGTTGATAGGGAGGATAGACTAACTATACCGTATCACAGGTTGATAGGGAGGATAGACTAACTCCCAGAGGCTTTCTGGGAGTTCCGCGTTGTTACTCCATTGCCGCTGCGGTTTCGCCCGTGGCATAGGGCCTGTGAGGTGTCGACTTTGTGGATGCCTGTGGAGTTCAGCAGAGTAAGCCTTAGGTAACCCGAAGTACGACGAGAGGTACCGCATGAGGTAGCTGCCACGTCTCTATTTTGATTTGGAACCAGAGTCGGTGATTGGGGCTGTGTCCTTTGGGTATCATGGTTCGTCATCATCGTCAGGGTGCTGCTCGTCATCATCATCAATAGGGCGTGGTTCAACTTCATCATCACGGTAATGGTTCGTCATCATCATTAGGGTGCTGCTCGTCATCACCACCATCATCATCAGGGTACTGCTGGTCATCATCATCAAGGCGTAGGTCTTCACTTCTGTTTGGCACTAGTATCATCATCATTAACATCATCAGGGGTGCTGCTCGTCACTCAATGTTGTAATACCATCATTAATAGTCCATCATCATAAGGGCGCGGTTGGCAAAGCTCGTCATGATAGGGCGCTGCTCATCCCTATCATCATCATCATTAGGTTATCATCAAAGGTGCTCGTCATCAGCACCATCATCATCCTGTTGTCATCACAGGGCGCTGAGCGTTGTCATCATCATTATCATTGCCGACATCATCATCATCATCATCATCAGTTTGTAATCATAGGGGCGGGGCTGTTGGTGCCGCTCTTTAGTATGATCAGCTTCATCATTCTGTCTTCATTCTCATCACTACCGTCATCATCATCAACTTGTCATCATTAGATGTTTGCTCTTCAAGGTACTGTTTGCGGCTCACATCAGCAGGTGAGTTGGTCCTCACCATCATCCTCATCATCATCATCTTTAGGGTGCTGTTCGTAATCATATCATGATCATGACTTTCAGAAATTTCCGATTGGATTGTTCCTGGAGGGTTAAACGGTAGGAAGGGGGTGGGGGGAGCTCTATCTTGCAGGGGCATCACAAGGTGGGGGGTGAATGTCTCAAAGAAGGTAGGGGCGGAGTAGGGGGTTGCCCTATTCCGGGGCAGGGGCTGGTGCGTGGGTCAATATCAGTCCCTGCGGAGGCAGAAATGGGCAAGGGGCCGGGGGGCCATGCTTTAGGTGGGAACTGCGTGCTCTTGGGGAAAGGGGCAGTGCCGGTCCCGTGAACGTGACCGGCTGGTAACGGGGGCCAAATTCTGTGAACGGCCGTTCACAGGGTTTCCGCCCATGTGGAGGCCAGGACGGTCGGTATCAGGGCCCGAGGGCGGTGGTGCGGGGGCCTTCTACACCCCCCTGCCTTCAAAAACAAAAAAAACAACGGAATGGGGTGTGTGTGAAGAAAAATAAAATAAAATGTTTGGGGGGTGGAGGCGGGTGGGGGTTGACACAGGCCCGCAGGACCCTGGCAGAGAAGAGAAGCGGGGAAAAGAAGATTAATCCTTCCTCTCTCTCTCTCTCTCTCTCTCTCTCTCTCTCTCTCTCTCTCTCTCTCCCTCTCTCTTTCTTTGTGAGACGAACCCCGTTGAGGTTGGCGCTTTATTGCATCACGAAATAACCTACAAAATAAAAAAAATCGAAATAACCTACAAATGAACAAACGAAAATGCTTATTTTGGCTGGTTGCATTTTTTTTTTTCGTTTTTTAATTAAAAAAATATTATTCGTGAAAAAAAATAATAAAAAAAATATGGGGGGTTACCCTCTGATGACCCCCACCCTCCTATAAAAACAAGAACACCCCTTCCCAGCAAAAAGAAAAAAAAAAAAACGATCCCGCTCTCCATGAACTCCATGAACTCCCATGTCGTGAACTCCGTGAACTCCATGAACGGTTTCCGTACACAGACCCCGTGAACGGTGAACGGGGGTACGGCACTGGAAAGGGGGATATATAGGGTTGGTCCTATATTGGGGCCGAGGGATAGTGGGTGACTCACCTTGGCGGAGGCAGTGTAGGGCTGAGGGGGGAGGGGGAGGGAGGGGCGATTTTTCTTGAATAAGTCTATCATCTAGTTTACTATTTCTTTTCATTTGGTTTGCCGCTTGAGGAGGTTGTTGGAATAGGTGCTATTTGGCAAGTCATCTGTGATCCTGGGAAGGGTGGTTGAAAATTCGGTGGCCCTCGAAGACCAATGCTGGAGCAATGCTGGCCGGAGCCGGAGCCGGAGCCAGGTGGCGCAACTCTATGACCTAGCTTAGTGGGGGCGTGAGGCCTGGTAGAGAGCTCTGGGGGCCTGTGTGCGGGGGCAGTCTCAGTGGTCATTGGGGGTCGTAACTGGAGCAATGCTGGCCGGTGCTGGAGCAAGGTGGTGCAACTCTGTAACCTAACCTGATGGGAGCATGAGGCCTGGAAGAGCTTCGGTTCGTGCTGAAAACAGCCATGCTGGATTCAATAGGTTTCACCTATCTGATTTGTCGGTGGTTCTTATGAATTTCTTAGGACTCTAGGGACTCTTAGCAACCGATCCTAGGCGGTTTTGAAGCGGTTATACTCAGTGATCTGCGGCTGTTCAATGCCAGAACGACGCTGGCCAGTGCTGGGGTGTTGCCCTGTAACCTGCTGATGCAGGAGCGTGAGGCCTGGTAGAGAGATCTGGGGATGCTTTGGGGGTGGGCATTCCAAGGGACAGCCAAGGTTTGCTGCTGGAACGACGCTGGTCGGAGCTGGGGCGAGTTGTGTTGCCCTGTAACCCAGCAAGGTGGGGGCGTGAGGCCTGGAAGAGCTCAGCAGGGAGTAAGACTGTTGGAAAGTCTTAGAAGGGCTTGTTAGGGATCCTGAGGGTTGTGAGCATTCGTAGGACCTGTGTGGCAGCCTATTGCATGAGTAGTTCTTTAAACGACCAGTACTTGGCCCATACATGGGCCGCGGGGCATCCCCGTTAACGCGCCTGAGTGGCAGCCCGGTCGGCCCAACAAGGCCGGGCTGCGGCATTTCAGGGATGACACATAGCACAAAAAAAAATAAAAAAATCACAAACGTAAATTCTACAAAGGAAAAAAAAAAAAACCAAACAAATGACGCGGTGACTCTCTCTCTCTCTCTCTCTCTCTCTCTCTCTCTCTCTCTCTCTCTCTCTCTCTCTCTCTCT